>JAAGEH010002531.1:79931584-79953542 GCA_011751065.1 Lasiurus cinereus
AATACTCCCTCAAACAATCCACAGGTTCAATGCAATTCCTATCAAAATTCCAGGGGTCTTATTCACATAAAGAAAACAAGAAAAAAATCTAAAATTTGTATGGAACCACAAAAGACCCTGAATAGCTAAAACAATACTGAGAAAGGAAAACAAAGTTGAAGACATCCACTTCCTGATTTCAAACTAGATGACAAAGCTATAGTCATCAAAACAGTACGATGCTTGCAGAGAAACAGAAAAGTAGACCAATAGAACAGAATCAAGAGGCCAGAAATAAACCCACACAGATATGGTCACCCAATTTTTTACAAGGAAACCAAAAATACACCATAGAGAAAGGATAGTCTCTTTGAATACATGGTACTGGGGAAACTGGGCAGCCACATGCCAAAGAATGAAATTGAACACACCTATCTTATACCACTCACAAAAATTAACTCAGAATGGATTACACACTTAAAGAAATGTCAGACCTGAAACCATAAGACTATTGGAGGGAAGAAACAGGGGAAAGGTCCTTGATATCGCTCGTGGCAATGGATTTTTTGGAAATGGCACCAATAGCATAAGCAATGAAAGAAAAAATTAACCAGTGAGACTACATCAAACTCAAAAGCTTCTGCACAGCAGGGACCCACCAACAAAATGAAAGGCCATCTATGGGATGGGAGGAAATATTTGCAAATCTTATATCTGATAAGGGGTGTAATATCTAAAATACGAAAGGAACTCATGCAACTTCATAGCAAACGTAAAAACAATCTGATTAACAAAATGAGCAAAGGACCTGAATAGGCATTTTATTTTTTCCAAAAAGGACGTACAGATGATCAACAGATGCATGAAAAGGTGTTCAACATCACTAATCATCAGCGAAATGTAAGTCAAAATCACAATGAGATATCAATGCAGGCCTCTGAGACTGGCTATTATTGTTTTAAAAAAGAGGTGACAAGTATCAGTGAAAATGTGGAGAAAAAGAAAAACCTGTGACCTGTTGCTGGGAGTGTAAATTGGTGCAGCTCTTATGGAGACAGTATGACACTTCCTCCAAACATTAAAAATAGAACCACCATCTGATCCAGCCATCCCACTTCCGGGGATCTATATGAAGAAAATGAAATCAGTATCTCAAAGATATACCTGCACCCGAGGTTCACTGCAGCATTACTCGCATGTGTCAAGACACATAAACTTTATTTTAGTAAAATAATAAAGAGCCTCACCTATTCGATACACACTACCATATTTACGGAGGGAATGGGGGTGCCTGAGGTTTGCTTCAGCATTATCAGGGAGCGGGGTGATGGTGGTGAAAAGGCGTAGAGAAGATCAGACCGAGCTGGAAATGGTTGAAGCTGAGCGATCGAGCCGTGGAGTTACACTACACGGCACTCACTATTTTTGCATATTTTTAAAATTCCCATAATAAAATGTTTCCTTTACTAATCAATTCCCTACTTGAATAAGCCAAACCCGGGAAATTGTGGAAACCTTCCCACCATTGGTGCTATCAGAACATACGAAAATACGTAAGGTCAACATTCATGTTTTGTCCTGTTTTGTGTCTTCCACCATTTCACCAATTTTTTTTTTCATTTTAAACCAATAATTATTCTTAAAAAAAAAAAAAAGACTTTTTAGGAAAAGTCATTAAAAGATATCAACCTCAGCCAAAACCGGTTTGGCTCAGTGGATAGAGCCTTGTCCTGGGGACTGAAAGGTCCCAGGTTCTATGGCGGTCCAGGGCATGTACCCTGGTTGCAGGCACGACCCCAGTCGGGGGCGTGCAAGAGGCAGCTGATGGATGTCTCTCTCTCATCCATGTTTCTAACTCTCTATCCCTCTCCCTTCCTCTCTGTAAAAAGTCAATAAATTTTTTTTTTTAAGAAAAAAAGATATCAACTTCCAAGAATAAGGCAACACCCCAAATGGTCCCCACGATCCTCATCCCAGTTGGGAGCCATGGTGATGAGCTGATGTAAATAAATCATCCCGGCGCCCCGGTGAGCCAGCGTGTGCAAACTATGCAAGCAGCGAGCTCCATGTGCTCCCTAACTGCCGGAAAACCAGGCATTCCTTTCATCATCCTGGAAGCATCCCCTCAGGCCTCCAGCTTGAGAATCCAGTTACGTCTTCCAATCTCCAGCAAAGCCCCTCCGTCTTCACAGGCTGGATCATGCCACATCGTCAGCATTTTGAAGCAATGGGATGTTTCCATCTACTTCTTTTTTTTTTAATACATTTTATTGGGTTTTTTTTTTTACTGAGAGGAAGGGAGAGGGATAGAGAGTTAGAAACATGGATGAGAGAGAGACATCAATCAGCTGCCTCTTGCACGCCCCTTACTGGGGATGTGCCCGCCACCAAGGTACCTGCCCTTGACCGGAATCGAACCTGGGACCTTTCAGTCCGCAGGCTGACGCTCTAGCCACTGAGCCAAACCGGTTTAGGCTGTTTCCATCTATTTCATAAGAGAATTGTTTCATCCCCTTGGGCAATGAAAAGGAACGACATTTCTTTTCTTTTTTAAATGTTTAGGGCTAACATACTCCACTAATGTGAGGAGACTGGTTTCTCTTAAGAACGTGACCAACGCCACGCCGAGTGTTCTAGAGGCAGAGGTAGCAGGACGACCGTGGAGTCAGTCCCAATATTTCAAAGGTCGAATGACCCTGCGCCTGATAAATACACCTGCCACCACACCAGAGCGACCCGTGAGCGCAGATCTTAGGGAGGTGCGTTCTTCTAACCTCATGGCCGTTTAGTAACAGCCCCCAAAGGAGGGCAGAAACCCAAAAGGTTACGACTGGAAGGGAATCTGGGGCTCCTTCGGGCCAGCCGGCGTAGC
Organism: Lasiurus cinereus; assembly: GCA_011751065.1. NCBI lineage: Eukaryota > Metazoa > Chordata > Mammalia > Chiroptera > Vespertilionidae > Lasiurus > Lasiurus cinereus. Next base: position 79,934,436 of record JAAGEH010002531.1, read on the forward strand.
GTGTAAGAGGGAGAGAAGATGGAGCTTCAAGCAGACCCCAAGGGGTCTGTCTCCCAGCCAGCACCTGCGCCCGCAGCGATAACGTGTTTATCAAGCCAGCAACTCCCTCCGGGCCAAACTCGCCCAGGGCCAGGGAACCAAGGATGAACAGCCTCCTGTTTCAGAACTTAACTTGGCTTCTCTGCCAGGCATCGGTGGCCAAGCTGTTCTCCGCACAGCGGGAGGGAGGAACGAAGGAGGAAGTTTGCCCTAGCAAACACAGTGTTAACTGACCGTCAGGAAAAGAGGAACCAAGGAAAGAAAAAGATGGTATTGGATACCAGATTGTTCAAGTCAGCTCCAGGGTTGTTGTGTTTTTATTTTGTTTTGTGTGTGTGTGTGTGTTTCATTGTACATTGACATAAAATTGGAGAGGGGCAGAGAGAGGGCGGGTTAATCTCCTGGAGCCTACTGCTCATAATGTCATTATTGAAGGACCTGCTCTATTTTTTTAAGAGCTGAAATATGGAAAAATCCTAGTCAGAGACTCTGTTCTCAGGAGCTAAGATGCCAAAAATCCTGTCAAATGTCAGTGTCATCAAAAATCCTGCCAAATGTCACTGTCATCAGAAATCCTGTCAAATGTCACTGTCGTCTCCGGCACCGGCCCTCCCTCACCCCCGGGGCACAGAGAATGCATTAAGGCGGTTGGCAGTCAGCCCGCATTCCTCCTCTCCACCCACACGATGGCATTCATACGGGGCCACGCCGATGTCCCCGTGCATTCGTGTCCCTGTCCATGCCAGTTCTCCGACCACCACTGTTTGACCCCCTTCCTCTCCGCTCAGCTTCATCGGCTCGCTCTCTCCCACACACACACCCCCATCAGCGGCCGCCAGCCTCTCAGACCGCACAGACCACCAGTGGGCCGAGCACCACTGCCCCAGCCCAGCGGTCGGCAAACTCACTCGTCCACAGAGCCAGCTGTCAACAGTGCCACGATGGAAATCTCCTTGGAGAGCCACATTTAACCTTCAACTCCTTCTAACGCCACTTCTTCAAACAGACTCACCCAGGCCGTGGTATTTTGTGGAAGAGCCACACTCAAGGGGCCTCAGAGCCTCCTGTGGCTCGCGAGCCGCAGTTTGCCCACCACGGGGCCCTAGACCATACCTTCACCGGGGAACTTACTCACGGGGGAAGCTGATGCCGTCGGTGTGAGGGAGGGAGCACCAAGGTCCCTCTGGTCCTCCCTGAGTGACAAGACCCTTGACCTCAGCTCTGAGGCTGCTCTCCGGTCACAACCTTGAAAATGGGTTGATGTGCCGTGTGGCTCAGTGGATAGAGCGTTGGCCTGCGGACTGAAGGGTCCCAGGTTCGATTCTGGTCAAGGACATGGACCTTGGTGGCGGGCACATCCCCAGTGGGGGTTGTGCAGGAGGCGGCTGATGGATGTCTCTCTCTCTCACCGATGTTTCTAACTCTCTATCCCTCTCCCTTCCTCTCTGTAAAACATCAATAAAATATATTATAAAAAGAAAACGGTTTGACGTCACCTCTCTGTGCGAACACGTTCTAAGCTCAGACTCCCGTCCTCCCGACGCCTCTCTGTGCTCCAGAGCTCGGAAGGGAGCAGATCCACAGGGAGATGAGGCGGGTGGACACGGGGTTATTCCAGCAGAGAGGCGGGTGGGGATGGGGAGCGGGTCCTGCCACCCAGAGAGGGTGCAGTCGGAGACTGAAATGCTGCTGTGACCCGCACTGGGTGGAAACCCCACCCCCGTGAGTGGGCGTGTGGTCCTGAGACACGTCTGGAGAGAAAGGGCCCCGGGAAGAAGCTGGGGACACGCTCACCTGTGCCGAGCGAGTGGGAAAGAGGCGTCACCCGGGAAGACGGGCGGCAGAGAGCGGGGACACGGTGGTGTCCGGGCAGTCGGGCAGAGGCAGGTTTCAAAAAAGGGGGGACCTTTCCCATCTACTCACCTACAACCCCCTCCCCCCCCCCCAGCAAGCCGGCGGTGCTGTTGTTCCCTGAAGGGGACTCCTGCAGTCCTTCATCTAAGCTTGGGGTCCCTCGTGGCCTCACTTGGGAGGCTCCATGTGCCCGTCTCTTCGTCCCCATCTTTTCTCTTTTTTTAATATATTTTACTGATTTTTTACAGAGAGGAAGGGAGAGGGATAGAAAGTCAGAAACATCGATGAGAGAGAGACATCGATCAGCCACCTCCCGCACACCCCACACTGGAGATGGGTCCGCAAGCAAGGTACCTGCCCCCGACCGGAATCGAACCCGGGACCTTGCAGTCCGCAGGCCAACGCTCTATCCACTGAGCCAAACCGGTCTCGGCCTTCCCCATTTTTTAAGACACACCCACCCCCAGGTGAACGCTCCTCACGGGGCCTGGCACCGTGCCTGGCGCAGAGGAGGGGCACGGTGGGTACAGGGAGGCGTGCGCACAGCCCTGATCAACAGCCACCCGCGGCTGTCCCAGCTGCACAGCCACACCCGGGACAAGGAGTCAACACACACACCGTGCACTTGGAGTGCACAGCCCTGGTCTGCTCTCTGTTCTGCCCGAGAAACCCCTGGACATAACGGTCACCGGAGGTATACGTCGCTGCAGAGTGCAGAAAGGAAAAAATGGCCTAAAATCAAAAGGAATGCGATGTGCAGGGCAGCAAGGGGCGAATGGGGTGCCCTCCGACGCAGGGCTGTTGGCTAATGAACTAAAGCTCTTTACCGCCCACAGGATAAGGTAGAAACACGCCTGATTTCAGGGATCTAATTATCATCCCACATAAGATAACTGGGTAAAGGAAACAGTTATCCGGGTCCCCAAATTTAGGGCAACGGTCAAACGTTTATAATAATAAAAAAAAAAATCCTCTGCCGGCCTCCTCCCTTACCTTTATATCAGTGGTTCTCAACCTTCCTAATGCTACGACCCTTTAATACAGTTCCTTATGTTGTGGTGACCCTCAACCATAAAATGATTCCTGTTGCTACTTCAAACTGTCATTTTGCTACTGTTATGAACTGTAATGCAAATATATGCTATGCAGGATGTCTTAGGCGACCCCAGTGAAAAGATCGTTCGATCCCCAAAGGGGTCGCAACCCTCAGGTTGAGAACTGCTGCTTTATACCACAGTCTATGGCTGGGGCAAGAGGGGAGCTTTGTAGAACTTTGCAAAATGAAGCAAATTTCATGGGAGGAGTGGAGAAAGAGCAGGAGATAAAAGACTGATCCAAAATGACTTCCTGCCGAAACCGGTGTGACTCAGTGGATACAGCGTCCGCCTGCGGACTGAAAGGTCCCAGGTTCGATTCCGGTCAAGGGCATGTATCCTGGTGGCGGGCACCTCCCCAGTTGGAGGCGTGCAGGAGGCAGCTGATCGATGTTTCTCTCTCACCCATGTTTCTAATCCTCTATCCCTCCTCTTCCTTCCTCTCTGTGAAATATCAATAAAATATATTTTTTTTAAATAAAGAAAATAACTTCCTGCAGCGTGAGCTGCTTTCCAATGTCCTACCTGGGAAGGGGTGAGTCCCCAGCAACAGGGTACCCTGGTCCCGCTCCTCTGGCCGCTGGCGGGGCCCAGAGAGGCCGTCTGTCGCTGAGAACGGCCGCCGTGCGCTGCGTGCCGGCCCGGGGGTGCTCGGCCCGGCGCCTGCTGCTTTCCTCAGAATTCTATCGCCCACCGCGCCTGCGCCTAGAAACCCCATCACCCTCATCTCTCGTAGCTGCCAGAGCAAAGCCAGGTGGCTTTCTCCACTCCACCGAGGAACACCCTGGCCCACACGCGGGCAGGCCCGGGCCCTCGACGGTCCTCGTGCCCATCGACGACTATTTCCTGAGCTATGACCGGAGCGCCTCGCCACACCAACCCGCCCGGACAGCGGCGGCCCTGGCCGGCCTCAGGACCCAGCACTCGCCCCGGGACTGTAAGGCCCTATGGCCGCTGTCCACCTCGCACCCGGTGCCCTCTGTGAGCGCAGCGGCCGCAGTGCCCGCGGAGCTGGCAGGGGCCTGCTGGCCTCCCGTCTTCCAAGCCGGAAGGCCGCGCACACGTGGGCATTCCCTCCGGGGCCTGGCCAGGGATGGCGGGCAGAGTCCTTCGGCTGCAGCCCCGCTCCCGACCGGCACAGGTCGGGGGGGGGGCCCCGCCGGAAGGGTAAAGGTCTGAAAGCGCCACAATGCTCCGGCCGTGGAGCGGCCTGAGGAACCGTTTCCTGGAGAGAGCACGCCCCTGGAGAGTGTGCATCCCGCCCGCAGGCAGGGCGAGGGGTTGGGCATCAATCAACCTGCGGTTCCATTCCCGGTCGGGCACAGGCCCTGGCTGTGGGCTCCATCCCCAGAGTGGGGCGTGCAGGAGGCAGCCGATCCAGGATTCTCTCTCATCGTCGATGTTTCTCTCTCTCCCTCTCTCCCCATCTCCCTTCCTCTCTGACATCAATGAAGACATTAAAATATTAAAACAGGATAAATCCTGGCGTTGGAGACCCTCTCTCGTCTCCTCCCCCTGACAGAGGAATAGCTCCCGAGCTCTGTCCACCTTCCGCCCTGCTTGTCCAGGCCCCTCCTTGACCTGCAACGTGAGACGAAGGTAACCTGCTGAACCCCCACTTGGTGCACATGAGCTCCTCCACCAGGAGAAGGCAGGGTGCCGAGCCCCTGCGGCCCAGGAGCACAGAGGCAAGGGGCAGGGGTGGGGGGAGCAGGAAAGACAAAAGAAATCCAGGCGTCCACCCTCGGGGTCGTCCCTCACTCTGATGCAGCGGTTCTCCACCTTTTTTTATGCTGCAACCTTTTAAGACAGCTCCTCAGGGGGTGGTGACCCCCAACCATAAAATGATTTCTGTGGCTACTTCATCACTGTCATCTTGCTCCTGTTATGAATCATCACGTAAGTATCTGTGTTTTCTGATGGTCTACAGCAGCGGTTCTCCACGTGTGGGTCGCGACCCCCAGGTTGAAAGCTGCTAGCAAGGTCGCCAAAGACCATCAGAAAACAGGTATTTACATGGTGGTTCATTCACAGGAGCAAGATGGCAGAGTCTGGTGGGCACGGCCGTCAGCGCCCCTGGGTGCTCTTCCCGCAGCCGCACCTGCGGATGGGCGCGCAGCCCGTGTGTGGGGCGGCCCGTCCAGTCTAAGAAGTCCGTCTGCGTCCCGCTGTGAAGAATGTGGCCCCGGGTGCGAGACGCCCTTCTCGGCGGGGCCGGGACAGCTTCGCCGTTCCACTTGGAGCTATTGCCGCTGTTCTTGCAGAATAGCTGTCCAGCTGAAATGGCATCGCCGGACACGACGGAAGTAAACTGCAGAGACGCTCTGCCGAGGGGCGAAGCCTATGGGTCGGAAGGGTGTCCGTTCCCAGGCCCCGGGCTCTCCCTCGAGCGCTTCCAGACACGTGCTGGCAGCGACTCCATCCATCCACACGGGCCACAAGGTGGGGATCCCGTGCAGGTAGAAACCGATTTACGGTCAAACAAAGAACGCAGGAACCAGGAGCGGCCCCGGGCTGTCCGCGCTCTCGGGTACCACAAGGCACCCTCTCTGCACATCCCAGGACTCTCTCTCTCTCGCTTCCGGGAAAGGAAGGCGGCGTGTGTTCTCGGCTCTCAGCACAGCTTCGTGCCCAGGCGTTCCGAAGCCCATGGACGGACATCTCCTGGGCATGGCCCACAGGGTGGCCTTTCCCGAGCCCTCCCCCACCTGACGGCGCTGCTAACGCAGCCGATCCGACGAGCACGCCGGCGTGCGAACCCGTGATGTTCCCGTCGTTAAACGCCAACTTGCGGCTCGCTTTTATTCTTCCCGAGACAATGAGCAAAGCCCGCCGGGGCCTGAAAGGGCCTTTTCATTGGGACAAATTATTCTCTGGCTGGCTTTAAAGGAAGGGGGTGAGGGCAAAGGGGGAGGAGGTGGGGGGACGGGGGGGACCGAGGAGGGGGGGTCTCCTTCCATTCAGAGGAGACACAAAAGCCCCCTGTGCACAACCTCGCCAGGGGCGGCCCAGCCGGGCCTTTATCGGCTGCAATCTTCCCCCTGTCACGGCCTGGATGAATAGCTCACTCTTCGACGTTTCGGGAAGAGCGCGCAGCTCCCACGGAATGACGTGAGGTCAGACAAGAGTGGGGGTGGGGGGTGTCTGGCCACGCGGTTACGGACGATCGGATCGCTTTCCAGCAGCGGTCACCCCCCTCGCGGCCTGCACACACACCTCATCACAGGGAATAAGCGCGTTGTTTGCGACGTTCTGGACTTTCCGGGGTGTAATGTCTGGCCTCACTAAACACTGATTTATGAGGCCCCGTGTCTGCGCTGACAGAGGAAATCGCCGGCGCCTCCTGGGCAGGAGACCTGGACAGGAGGGGAGCCCGCGGGCACCCCGATTCCCTGACAATGCTCCTGTGCCCCCCACCCAGGCCCCGGAGTCTTTGGTTAATTAGTTCGATTCTCAGCGTGGACACCAGGAGAACAAACAAGCTATGGGTGGCCCGCCCACCTCCACCAGCAAACAGCCCGATTGTAAAATCTTGTAAAATCGCCGCCTGCTCTGAATACCTGGCAAGAAAGAAAAACAGCCCGGCCAGGCCCCGCCCGCCCGCCACCGGGACAGAGGCCGCCGTAAGAAGCTCGAACCCGAGCCGGAGAGCGCACGGACGGAGGAGGCGCGTTATTTCGTTGTAAAGAGCGGACTTGGCATGCTCTGTATGGTGGGAACCCCTTTCTCGGACAATAACCACAAGAGAAAGCCACCTCTGGGACCAACGGGGAAAACGCTAGGTCAGTGGTTCTCAACCTTCCTCAGGCCGCGACCCTTGCACACAGCTCCTCATGGGGTGGTGACCCCCAACCATGAAATGTTGCTCCTGTGATGCATCGTGATGTGAATATCTGCATTTTCCGATGGTCTTAGGCGACCCCTGTGAAAGGGTCGTTCGACCCCCAAAGGGGTCTCGACCCACAGGTTGAGAACCGCTGCGCTAGATAAAACCAGGAGACGCCCTGGACCCGCTCTTAAAAATGGCGCTCCAGTGGTGTGTCTCGCAGCGGGATCCTCGCAAAGCCGGCGGGACACACAGCACTGCGGTTCCTGAGCGGGGGTGGCGCCTGCAGAGTTGAGCTCTGCACCCCCAGCAGCTGCGCGCCGGCGATGGCGACCGGTTCAGAGCTGAAGCAAAGGTGGTCCTTTGTCTTTAAAAGCGGGAGTCGTGAGCCGAGACCGGTGTGGCTCAGTGGATAGAGCGTCGGCCTGCAGACTGAAAGGTCCCGGGTTCGATTCCAGTCAAGGGCATGGACCTTGGTGGCGGGCACATCCCCAATAGGGGGCGTGCAGGAGGCGGCTAATCGATGTCTCTCTCTCATCGATGTTTCTGACTCTCTATCCCTCTCCCTTCCTCTCTGTAAAAAATCAATAAAATATATTTTTTTTTAAAAAAAAAAGCTGGAGTCATGAAAATGTCCAAGCGAGTTTTCTGATGCCCAAGCAGCAGACTGCCTTATTGAAATAAAATTACCCTCAAAGGAGGTGGCGGTGGGGGAAGGGGGAAGGTAAGGATTATTTCCCTGTGACCTTTCAATAAAGGAGAAGTAAAATCCACACCCAGAGAAAGTGACTAAAGTTATAAAGACTAAAGTTAGAGCCCGGCCGGTGTGGCTCCGTGGCTGAGCGTCCACCTGGGAACCAGGAGGTCAGGGTTCGGTTCCCGGTCAGAGCCCAGGCCTGGGTGGTGGGCTCCATCCCCAGGGCGGGAGTGTGCAAGAGGCAGCGGATCCATGATTCTCTCTCATCATGGATGTTTCTCTCTCTCTCTCTCCCTTCTTCTCTGAAATCAATAAAGATATATTAAAAAAAAAAAAAAGACTAAAGGAAGTTAGGAAGATGCTTTTAACTAATAAGAGAACCCCGGGAAGGGGAAAGCCGCTGGAGGTGGTGGCCTGATCTTGGGTTTCACAGCAGAGGACGCCCTCAGGACAAAGGGGCCGAGGGGGGCATTCTCGGCCCACGTCCCCCCTGTAATGGCCCAGCGCCAGGGGCTCTGCCTCCTCTCATCTGCTCAGCTGCACCCCCTTTGGGACCTCAGGGATTACTAGGGCGGGGTCCTACCCAGAAGATCTGGTTGCTGCCACGGAATGTGGCACTGAGCGGCAACGAACACAGTCCCTGGGGGACGCGCTTAACATGTACATGGCCCGTTGTTTTTTTTGTGTGTGTTTTTTTAATATATTTTATTGATTTTTTACAGAAAGGAAGGGAGAGAGATAGAAAGCCAGAAACATGGATGAGAGAGAGACATCGATCAGCCGTCTCCTGCACGCCCCCCACAGTAGAGATGTGCCCACCAGCAAGGTCCATGCCCCCGACCGGAATCGAACCTGGGACCTTTCAGTCCGCAAGCCCACGCTCTATCCACTGAGCCACACCGGTCTCGGCCCATTGTTTTTTTAACTTTTCCTCTGGAGTATCTCATTTTCTAATAAGAGAGTCCTCGCGGGTTCTAGAAAGGATGCCAAACGTCTGCCACTGCATTGTGATACGTTACAAGTAACCTGCCAGGTCTAATGATTTTCTAATTGATTTCTATTGATTTCAGAAAGGAAGGGAGAGGGAGAGAGAGAGAAACATCAGTGATGACAGAGAATCGCTGAGCAGCTGCCTCCTGCACGTCCCACACTGGGGATCGAGCCTGCGACCCGGGCCTGTGTCCTGACTGGGAATCAAACTGAGACCTCCTGGTTCCCAGCTCAATGCTCAACCGTGGAGCCACACTGGCCAGGCGCGGACTGTTTTTATGGAAGTTTCCCATTTTTTAACTTTACGACTGAGTCAACTTGGCCTTTTTTAAAATCCACTTTTAAACCCTTGCTTACACGGGCAACAGGGCTTCTAGATGATGTTCCTCTATATCAGCGGTTCTCAACCTGTGGGTCGAGACCCCTTCGGGGGTCGAACGACCCTTTCACAGGGGTCGCCTAAGACTATTGGAAAACACCTATTTCCCATGGTCTTAGGAACCAACACACCGCTCCTCAGTGTAGCAACATGTAGCCATGTTGTTTACTGTTGTCCTAGGAAGACTGTTGCCCATGCTACACCATGATTTAAGACAAAATTTCATTTATTTGTCATTAGGAATAAATATTTCACAATATATAATTACATATTGTTTTTGTGATTCATCCCTATGCTTTAATGATGTTCCATTTGTAACAATGAAAATACATCCTGCCTATCAGATATTTACATGACAGTTCATAACAGTAGCAAGATGACAGTGATGAAGTAGCCACGGAAATCATTTCATGGTTGGGGGTCACCACCCCATGAGGAGCTGTCTTAAAGGGTCGAGGCCTTAGGAAGGTTGAGAACCACTGCTCTAGATGTTCTTTTTCTCTAGTGCAGCTGGCGTAAGAGCTCTAATTAAGGAAATGGGTTAGCTTAGCTCTGGGCATAAAGTAACATAAAGCCTTCACACACCTGCATGACAAAGCTGTCAAAAAACAAGCTTTTCTTGGGGAGTGTGCATCATTGTCAATACCGTATGTGCTGCTTTGGTACAATCTCTTTGAAAGAAGGACAGACGTCAGGTGTGTCTGTGAGGGTAAGAAAGTAAGCCCTGCCGAAATCCATGTGGCTCAGTGGATAGAGCGTCGGCCCGCGGACAGAAAGGTCCTGGGTTTGATTCAAGGGCACGTACCTTGGTTGCGGGCACATCCCCAGTAGGGGGCGTTCAGGAGACAGCTGATGGATGTTTCTCTCTCTCATCGATGTTTCTAACTCTCTAACTCTCTATCCTGCTCCCTTCCTCTCTGTAAAAAATCAATTAAAATATATTTGAAAAATAAATAAATAAGTAGAAATTCTCCCAAAATAGGGATGAGATTTGAAATTTTAAGAGAAAGTAAGCCCTGAGTTAGTAAATCGGGAAAAAGAGGCACCAGCAGGGAAACTGTGACCAAATGGGAATTTCTCCAGGAGCTAGAGCATTCTGGCCCAGAAGAATCGTGCTGGCTCCCTCCCTCAGAAACACGCTCTTTCCCTCTTCCTTCCTCGATTTTAATATAAGATGACCACAGCTCCTCAAGCCCCCACCCCCCAAAAAAGATGGAGCCACCATTTCTGAACACGTGCATGGTGTGGAGATTTAACAATCCAGGGACACTTCTGGCAAATCACAGCCATGTAAACACACGTTCCCTCTTACCCAACCATAAGAGAGGATGAAATACTAGCATGTGTGCCAACATGGCCTGGGAGCGTCGAGCTAAGTGAAGTAAGTCAGACAAGGACAAGAAACCATGTGACTTCGCTCATATGTGGGCCATAAAACAGAAAGCAACAAAGGAACAAAGAAACTCACAGACCACAGCGTGGTGGTTACAAGGGGGGAAGAGAGGTGGGGTGATAAAGAGGGCAGAGGGGGATAGATGTGTGCTAAGGGAAAGAGACCAGACTGTGGATGGTGAGCACGCAATGCCACACACAGGCCATGTGTGACAGAATTGTCCACTTGAAACATAGAGAATGTATTGACCAATGTCACTCCAATAAATTTAATTTCACTGCAAAATATCTTCCCCAAAATCCTGGCTAAAATGACAGTAAGTGGATGTTCCCATACACCCAGATGTTCCGGAGAGCTTTCTAATGGCTCAACAGACAGCTGTGGGTTGCCAGCAGGTTAAGAAAAGCTGGTATTATGAAAGAGGAAGAAATCAAAAGTATTACTTGAAAAAGAAACTTGAAAGAAATAATTTCTTTCAAGTAAAAGAAAACTTAAAAAAAACAATACCTTGTCTCAATCAATGTCAGGTATCAGAAATTACCAGAAGCCCTGTTGTTTCACATGCTCTTAGAAACAAAAATTACGACAGCCCACCAATTAAAAATGTATCCCAACGTTAGATAAGTTAAAATGCTAAAAAAAAAAAAAAAACTGTGTTCTAGAACTAATGAAAAGGTGTACTCCGAAAAATGAGAGATGACACTTAAGAAATAAGGTCAGGGTGTGTGTGTGTTTTACTTCTTATTTAAACGGCACTCAGAGAGTAAGAGAGGGAGCTCTTAGAAATTGAAAACATGGGAGCAGAATTTAAAAATTCAAGAGACATGTTGGGGGATATCATTGAGGCAATCTCTCCAAAAAAACAACAGGAAAAGGCAGAATTGCAAAACGGGAGAGAAAATGAAAGACGTAACCCAGGAGAATCCCACTTCCGAATTCCCAGAAAGGGTGGTTTTTTAAAGACCCACGTCAAGAATGTCACCGTTCAATCCCAGAGCACCAGGGCGCCAGCCGCCCGCCCCTCCCTGTCCTGCTTCCCTCCGCGCCCCCATCAGAGGAGGAGGCCTACAGGTGCATGCCCCCACAGCTGACTGCAGGTGCGTCCCGACCAGGAGCCCGGTGGGAAGCGGGAAAAGGGGGAGCAGAGGTGTTCCTCCCTCCCTCCCTCCCTCCCTCCCTCTGCCGTCGCTGGCATCTCCGGCTGAGGTTGGGTCTCCTCCCTGCTTCCCGCTCCCTGAGAGTGAGTGGGAGCCCTCCCTCTCGGATGCTGGTGAGACGACCCCTCCCCTGGTCCCCCCAGCTCTCGGGGTGGTCCACGCTTGGTGCTCATCTCTGGCTCCTATTTGGCATTTCAACGCCCCCTGCCCCTGAAAGTTAGTCTCTCCCTTTAAATTCTTTGTGCCGAATTACCTGCCGCACGCTCCTTGTTCCTGACTGCTACCCGCGACAACACAGAAGGCTCCCAGAGACAGACAAAAAGAGAGCATCACGGAAAACATGACCCCTCAGGACGGCCATACCACATGCCAAAAACAAGGCAGCAATGACATCACAACCCTGAAGGAGAGTCATCTTCACCCTGAAACTTTTATACCCAGCTACGTTGTCAACAAAACAGACCGCATTTTCCGGCATATAAGATGACCCCCAACTTTTCCAGTTAAAATAGAGAGTTTGGGCCGAGACCGGTGTGGCTCAGTGGATAGAGCGTCGGCCTGTGGACTGAAAGGTCCCGGGTTTGATTCCGGTCGGGGGCATGGACCTTGCTTGCGGGCACATCTCCAGTGTGGGGCGTGCAGGATGCGGCTGATCGATGTCTCTCTCTCATCGATGTTCCTGACTTTCCCTCTCCCTTCCTCTCTGTAAAAAATCAATAAAATATATTTTAAAAATATATAGAGAGAGAGCGAGAGAGAGAGTTTGGGATATGCTCGCCCTATAAGATGACCCCTGACTTTTGAGAAGATTTCCCTGGGTTGAAAAGTCGTCTTCTACGCCAGAAAATACGGTAAACGTGATCTTCAGGCGCAGACTCGCATGCACAATGGTGTGGCCTATCCAGGTGAACAGGCGGGGCCTGAGACGATATCTGGGCAAAGGGCACGTGGATGCAGACCTTCCTGCGACATGGAATCAGGTGAGGACCACTGGCTCCTCCCTCCAGAAACAGACACACGTGACCTTTCGCACCACATGGTGGGCATAATCATGAAGAATTCACGCACCTCGTCAAGAAACCCTCTTGACCCACAAAATAAGACCCCAGGCAGGGAGGCCTGGGACATACCGACGTACCTGGGTGTGGGGCTGGGGTACGAGAAGAGAGAAACCACAGCACGTGTATACCTTATGTGCAGCCCAGGGGTACGGGTGAGAGGGCGGTGAGGACCTGGGGGAGGGGGCAGGGGCTGGGAGGAGGGAGGTAAGAGAGGGGAGAATGGGAGACATGTGTAATGCTATCAACATTAAAAATACATTTTTTTTAAAAAAAGAGCCGAAACCAGTTTGGCTCAGTGGATGGAGCATCCTCCTACAGACTGAAAGGTCCCGGGTTTGATTCCGGTCCAGGGCATGTACCTTGGTGGCGGGCACATCCCCAGTAGGGGGCGTGCAGGAGGCGGCTGATCGATGTCTCTTTCTCATTGACATTTCTAACTCTGTCCCTCTCTCTTCCTCTCTGTAAAAAAAATCAATAAAATACATTTTTTAAAAAAACAAACCTCATCTCCTGGAAGAGGCCATGGAAACGTGGGTGAATTTGGAAGCGGCTTTCCGCTAAAGCAAACCCACTCCCCGTGGGTAATGTCATTTCTCTGGGGTCGGGGATACTGTCACACATGCGCCACCGCTGCTCGGCTACCAGGTGCCCCGCCCCAGGCCTCTGGGAGCGCCAGCGCGGCGGCCTGTGTCCGTGCCGGGCCGCGGACCGCACAGCCAGGTCAATCACACGCCTGCTTACTATGTGTCTTAAGGCCACGAGGCTCCCACCGCGGAGGGGGCCACGGGAGGGGGGGTCCGGGGTCAAGGTCACAGCCACGCTCCCGGGCGAGGGATGATGGTTTGTGGTCAGGAGCAGAGTCCGCGCCAGCCCGGGCCCCTGTGTGCCCGCGGCGGCAGGTGCAGGGAGAGGGAGGGCATACCTCGGCCCTGGCGCCGGCCCGGCTCGCCCGGGGCCGGAGACACTTAATCTCCGGGTGCCGGGTTCACCCCCACGAGGCACATCACTCTTAAAGGGCCAGACAGGGGAGTGGAAAAAGAGCCTCTGGGCCAGGCGTCGGGGTGCACCTAATCCCGGCCTGGCCGCCACACGGCGCCTTCTGAAACCGAACGGCGCCCCGGGAACCGGAGCCGCCGGCCGGGCCGGGCCCAGGCCAGCCAGCGCCACGGAGCCACCCCCCAGCCCACAGACGCCAGTGGGCGCTGGGCCTCCCCGGCTGAGCGCCCTGAGGGGCCAGGGTGCCTGAGGCCATGGATTCCAGCTTCAGGCTCTGACCACACCCCGAGGGCCTGTAGGGCGCCCCCATGGTGGACACCCATGACCACCCGCCCCCAAACACCCCTGTCACCGCTTACGCCGAACCACGGCTGGCTCTGGGCGCCAGGTGAGGGCGGGGCACAGGATCTGCACCCCTCATCCCCCCAATGCTGCTGCACCGCCTGCAGTCTGCTGCTCCCATCGGGGAGGCCCCTCACCTCCCACGCCTCCGTGCCCACTGCTGTGCCCAAGAGGGGGTGGGTCCTATGTCCTGACTAAAGCAATGCGCCAGGGGTAACAGCTTCCTTTGATGGGCGGCTCCCCGCGTGCCAGACCGAAGCAGGGGTGGGGGGGGTGAAGACGTGAGCAGAACGAGACGAGTGTCTGCTCCCACAGAGGTCAGGCTGGGGGCAGAGGCCCACGTTCGTTCATCAGGAAACCCCATGCCCATTTGTGAAATCGCCGCCTGTGAGGCAGGGGTGCGGGGGCGGGGGGTGATTGCGGGGGGTTGAGCGGAGGGAGAAGCAGGAGGTGGCCTGCAGAAGCCGGGCGTCTAGGTTAAGATCTGAAGGGTCGGCAGTTCTGGGGACAGGAGGCACGCAAGAGCGGCAAACCCCCTGGCCCAGAGTATTAGAAACAAAAGTAAAAGCGATCATACCCTGTTTCTCCAAAAATAAGACATCCCCCGAAAATAAGACCTACCCCCTGTGTTGCCTCTTGCTGTCACAGAAGGCATCCCCCCGAAAATAAGACCTCCCCGATCATCAGGCCTCCCCCGAACATAAGGAAGGCCTCCCCGGAATAGAAGGCCCCCGAAGCTACCGTCAGGCGTCTGACTCCTGATGTAAAGAGCCCTCGCCCTGCCTGAACAGCTCCGGCTGCGCTGCGGCCCCTCAGGGAGCTGGTTGGTGATGACAACAACTACCAGACCATCTATAGGCAATCAATTTCCCTTTTTTTTTTTTTGTTCAACAATAAATGTGTACTGTCTTCTTCTTCATGGAAAAATAAGACACCCCCTGAACATAAGACCTAGCGCCTCTTTGGGAACAAACATTCATAGAAGACATTGTCTTGTTTTGGGGGAACAGGGTAGCTATCATCCCTGGGATGCTGACTGCGAGCCTGGCCTTGTATCCGGTGTCATCCGGGTATACCATCCTTGTGTTCTTCCCGTTTGAACATCTTCACCCCATTTTATAGTCCGTAAACAAGGGCACGGAATTTCGGGAATGCGCCCGAGGTCAGGATAGCAGGAGGTAGAGCCAGGGGGAGGAACCCGGGCCTGCGTGTTTCACCACGGGGCGCTGCTGCCTCTAGGGATTGGCCACGGGGCCCTCCTAACACTGAACGTGTCAGCATGGGACTGGTGTCCACCTGGTCCGCGGGCAGGAGGACAGAGGGACTTCTGAAAACAGTATCAGAAGTCCCCAGGGAAATGGGAGGGGGGGGGCAACGGTCAGGAGACACAAGTCCTAAAACGAGACCAGGATGGGGTACGCAACACCCACAGCCCCGTGAAGCGGCCTCCGCAGTCTTATCTTCTGTCCCACCACACGCACGCACCACCGGGCCACCCCAGAGCTGAATGAAACCAGGACAAACCTTTGACCCAGAGACATCGATGAGAGAGAAACATCGATCAGCCGCCTCCTGCACATTCCCTACTGGGGATGTGCCCACAACCAAGGTACGTGCCCTTGACCGGAATCGAACCTGGGACCCTTTGGTCCACAGGCCGACGCTCTATCCACTGAGCCACACCGGAGTTAGGGCTGAAAGTAATTTTAATAAGACATTGTACTTGGCTCCTAAAGAAGGGTTATTTCAACATGAATCAGTGAAAAATTATCTACGGGCAGCGCTAGCCTTTGAGACGACCCCGCCTGGGAAACGCGGCCTGGCAAACGTGTACAGGTTCAACCACGATTGTGTTCTCCACCAGAGGCCGGGGAAATGGAGAGGTTCGCCGTCGTGGGGTACAGCGAGACCAGAGTTACTCCAGGGGTGCAGAGAGTGTTAACATTAGAAGGATCTAGTCATGCGGGTGATCTCGTAACTTGCAGTTATGAGAGGAACTCATTTTGGGGACAGAAATGCACAGCAGGGGGACTATGGGAACAGCACAGTAGCATACGTGTAAAAGCTGCTGAGAGGACAGATCTTAGACGTTTCATCACAAGAAAAAATGTTTGCAGCCCAATGAGGCAACGGAGGTTAACTGAAGGAACTGTAGTAAACCATCTCACTATACGCATCTATATCCAAGTATTATGTGTACACCTTAACTTACACGATGTTATATGTCAATTATGTCTCAATAAAACTGGAGGGTAGGGGGAATCTAGTTCTACAACCAATTACACTATGACAGAGCAAAGGAAAAAACATTTGATTATCTCAATAGCTATAGAAAAGGTATTTGACAAAATTCAAATACCCCATCCTACACAGATGATAAAATTGCATAGAACGTAACACACGAACACACACACACACACACACACACATACAGATGAAACTGAGGAAATCTGAAATCAGTGCATTGTATCAGCATCAATATCCATCTGTGATTTTACATATAACTAGAGGCCAGGTGCATGAAATTCGTGCACAAGGGGATGTCCCTCAGCCCAGTCTTCACCCTCTCCAATCTGGGACCCCTCAAGGGATGTCCGACTAAACAGGCAGTCAGACATCCCTCTCACAATCCAGGACTGCTGGCTCCCAACTGCTCGCCTGCCTGCCTTCCTAATTGCCCCTAACCACTTCTGCCTGCCAGCCTGATCACCTCCTAACCACTCCCCTGCCAGCCTGATTGATGCCTAACTGCTTCCCTGCCAGCCTGTTTGCCCCTAACTGCCCTCCCCTGCAGGCCTGGTCACCCCCCAACTGCCCTCCCCTGCAAGTGTGGGTCCCCCTTAACTGCCTTTCCCTTCATGCCCGGTCACCCCCAACTTCCTTCCTCTGCCAGCCTGGTCACCCCTAACTGCCCTCGCCTACAGGATTGATCACCCCCAACTGCCCTCCCTTGCAGGCCTGGTCCCTCCCAACTGCCTTCTCCTGCTGGCCATCTTGTGGTGGCCATCTTGTGTCCACATGGGGGCAGCCATCTTTGACCACATGGGGGCAGCCATCTTGTGTGTTGGAGTGATGGTCAATCTGCATATTACTCTTTTATTAGATAGAATTTTCCAAAATATTGCCAGTGGGAGAAACTGGGCATGTATACAACTGACCTCTGTATTGCATCTTAAAACTGCATGTAAATATCCAATTAGCTCAATTAAAAAGCCAATACCTAAAAGGGCAAGAGGCGGACATAGAATGAGGGGAGAGGAAGAAAGGGATCGGAGAGGAAATCAACTTTCTGGAAATGAAATTGCATTAAGCATCAAAATTTGGTAAGTTTAAAACATAGAATAATAATTTATCTTAAAAACCACAGCCACTCCATCCTCCCAATGTTTCCATATAGCCTTCTAAAAATTTTAAAGTTCTGAATCTTTGCATTTTGAGAAGATCACATGCCACCAGCATGCTAAGAGGATGACTGTGATACTCACGTGCATGATAGAGTCAGGGATAGAACACCACGTCTAACACCTGCGTTAAGTCCCGTGTTCGAAGTCCTCCCTCAACCCACCTTTACAGAAATTGCGGTGTCTGTTGTGTTTTGCTTTTAGTTACCCTAAAAAGGGTGTCCTTTTGACAAAACAGAACTTCACCCACCAGGACTCAGAGGGAACGTCCACAATCCCATCAAGGCTTCTCCCCAAGATCCCGAGTCAGCATCGTGCTCTCCCCAAGATCCCGGGTCAGCATCGTGCTCACGTGGCGAAGGAACAGGTATGAAGCCTGCTATGTTCTTCCAAGGAAATCAGAGAACAAGGCCGGAGACCCACTCCGTGCTCGTAGGCAGCGCTGCCCGGGAGCCCAGCCAGGCCCGGCGACGTTTACCTTGCATTCCCTTCCTGTCTGCGCCGCTCGTGGGACGCAGCCAACACAAGCAAGCTGTTATTACTAAATACTCCAGGTCGCTTAATAGACGTAAGCAAACTTTTAATTAAGCATGCTTGGAATAACTGAAAACACACACACATGCGTGTCCTTACACACCAGCCAAGCGATTGTTTAGAAAACGCGTGGTCCCTTGGGAACCTAACCGGGGAGTCGTTCGTGGACGTCTCTGGAGGTCGGATCCAGAGCAGGGGCTGAGGAGCCAGGAGGGGGGTCCTGGACTTAGGTTCTAGGCAAGCAGACGAGTACGGTCAGAGAAGCAGAAAGGCCGAGAAAAGAGCTGAGCTCTCGAATGAAGAGCACCAAGGCTTGCCCGTCTTGTTCAGCATCTCCTGCGCCTTTTTTTTTTAATAGATATTTTATTGATTTTTTTACAGAGAGGAAGGGAGAGGGATAGAAAGTCAGAAACATCGATGAGAGAGAGACATCGATCAGCCGCCTCCTGCACGCCCCACCGTGGAGATGTGCCCGCAAGCAAGGTCCATGCCCCCGACGGGAATCGAACCTGGGACCTTTCAGTCCGCGGGCCGACGCTCTGTCCACTGAGCCACACCGGTCTCGGCTCTCCTGCGCCTTTGACCGGGAATTGCCCGCGAGTGCCAGTTCCTGGGCGCCCGGGTCTCCCTCTCCCACGGTGGTCACCACCACCACCACCGTCTACGCTCACCGGACAAACGTCTGCAACTGGCGCTCAAAGAGCCGGAGGAACACAGGCAAGGATTTGACATAAGACCCGCCGTCAGCACTGCAGTTAGTCATTGCAGTGAGCTCCGATTGCCACCTCAAACTACCCTTTCCTGCGTCTACACAATCCATTTTGGATGATCCCACCGTGAGAGAGAAGCAGCACTATAATCTACACCTACAACAATCCCTGCTGCCCTTGGTGTGGCACGTAGTATGGGTCTTCTCGCACCGTCCTTAAAATGAGACTGAATACAGAAAGTCGGGTAACGAGAGGGAATGAGCCAGCGATGTGTTGCAAGCCACCGTTTTGCCCAATGAGTGTCACTGTGTGGGACAGCGTAGACTGAAACACTTGAACTTCAACCACCTCGGGAAGGACGCCAGATGCAAAAGGACACCATTGTTGAGCTCTGAAGCCATAGATTAATATAACCCTTGTAAAGATCAATAGAACCCGGGTAAAGATCAATAGAACCCGGGTAAAGATCAATAGAACCCTGGTAAAGATTAATAGAACCCTGGTAAAGATTAATAGAACCCGGGTAAAGATCAATATAACCCGGGTAAAGATTAATATAACCCTGGTAAAGATTAATAGAACCCGGATAAAGATTAATATAACCCTGGTAAAGATGATTAATATAACCCGGGTA
>JAAGEH010002531.1:79966234-79980315 GCA_011751065.1 Lasiurus cinereus
TCTCTCTCATCGATGTTTCCAACTCTCTATCCCTCTCCCTTCCTCTTTGTAAAAAAGTGATATATATTTTTTAAAAATCTATATATATAAAAGGCCGAGTCACCGTCCAACCATCCAGCCGGTACCTATGACAGGCACTGACCACCAGGGGGCAGATGCTCAACGCAGGAGTCACTGAGCTGCAGTGACTTGTCAGCAGCGGTTCTCGGGTGACGCACCCCGAAACCAGAGAGGAAGCCCAATTCCTTGCGGGGCCACAGGATTCCATGACTCCCCCTTCCACGGTGGGTTATATTGTCACAGGGGCCCTGTCTGCCCCGGATCTGCTTCACTGCACATTTGCATTGCGTTCCACACCCTATACAACAGCGGCTTTGCAGAGCACCTTCTCAGACACTGAGAACCCTCGGGGGGTGTCCGAGAGCCAGGCCCAGGGACCCCAACTGCCAGAGGGACTCCGCTCACTCCACAGATGCCCATGGTGCCCCCAGTCCTGCCCGGCCAGTCACCACCCGGGACTGCCTACTTTAGTCCCTGCACTGGATCCAGTGCTGCAAGCCAGAAGGCCCAGCATGAGATTTCAACCCCTCTCCCCCTCCTCTCCCTCTCTATCCCCTTCCCTCCCCCCTCCCCTCACTACTCTGCAGACACCCCTCCAGCCGCGGTGCCGCCCAGGAATTCTCATTCGTTTCCTTCCGATGTGCACGAATCCGTGCACCAGGGCAGGCCGTGTTGCTATAAGGGCGTTACTGAGACACCGGAGGAAGCTGAGGGAGGCCCGTGTGGAAGGGCTGTCCACAGTGCTGCGGAGGGGACCGGAAAGGGAGTGTCCTTTTCCTGAGGACACACAGTCAGTATGACGGCTGTACCTACTCCCAAATAGTTCCTTACAAGACAGCCATGTTTTCGTGGGGTGCACATGTATGCGTACATATTTGGAAGGGGAGGGGAAAGAGGCGGGGGATTTGGCTCAGTGGATAGAGCGTCGGCCTGCGGACTGAAAGGTCCCAGGTTCGATTCCGGTCAAGGGCATGTACCCTGGTAGCGGGCACATCCCCAGTGGGGGGCGTGCAGGAGGCGGCTGATCGATGTCTCTCTCTCATCAATGTTTCTAGCTCTCTGTCCCTCTCCCTTCCTCTCTGCAAAAAAATCAATAAAATATATATTTTTAAAAAAAAAGGAGGGGAAGATTTGGAAGGATGAAGCGACAGCAGCAGACGGTGAACAGCGGCTAAAAACCCGGGAAAAGCCTCGAGCAGAGACGGCGTTTTTACTCATTTCTCACGTCTCTTGCCCAAACGCACGCTCATGTCAGAGTCAGGTCCCACAGCAGCGCCCCCAGCGAAGCGCCAGGTTTGCCCCATAGAAGACGGCGAGGGGCGCCAGCTGCTTTTTATCCGTAATCGCACGGTAAATGCCTCTCCCCGAAAAAGCAAACTGAACGGTCAGAGGGAGGCCCTTCAGGTGGCAACTCGGAGGCCCAGCGAGGGGCCCGGGCTCTCGGCTGCCACACGGACTCTGACACGTTCCTCCGAGCTGTCCCCGCGGCCGAGGGCCGGGCACCGAGGCCAGGCCCCGCCCGCTCCCTCCGCTCGCAGCCCCCCCACTGGCAGACACACGGGCGTTCGTTCGCTGCTGCTCCTGAGAGCATCCACAGCCCGGGGTGAAGCGGGGACCTGGCCATCCCCCCGCAAACGGGACCCCTGTGGCTGTCCCTCGCCCCCATGACGGGGACCACGGTGCTGGGGCACCCGCCGAGCAGGGGGGAGGTCTGGAGGGGCCTCCCCGCGATGTGGGTGCTCGTGGTGAAGGCTGGGTGCTGGGCCGAGCCAGCGCCACCGCCTGGGCACCCGCGAGGGCGGGCCTGTGGGTGTTCCGCGCCCCGCGACCTTCACTGGGACCTCAGACCACAACGCTGACCTTCCTTGTGCAGAGGACTCTGCGTCCCGGCTAAGGGCTCCGGAGAAAGTGTCCGCAAACTATGCAGCAGAGAGCGGCCGCGGCACACGGAGGCGCTGTGGGTGCCCGTGAACTTGACATTGAGGAAACGGCCTCAAATTCCCCAATGCCTCCGAGAGGAGGTTTCTGAAGAAACACCTCCTTCCTCAGTACTGTTTACAGCAGCGGTTCTCAACCTGTGGGCCGCGACCCCTTTGGGGGTTGAACGAACCTTTCACAGGGGTCGCCTAAGACCATCGGAAAATGCAGGTATTGACATCACGATGCATCGCAGTAGCAAAATTTCATGGTTGGGGGTCACCACCCCATGAGGAACTGTATGCAAGGGTCGCGGCCTGAGGAAGGTTGAGAACCACTGGTTGAGAGCTTTGTTTCAGCGATGGTTCATTCTAGCCTCGGAAATTGAAAAAAAGTGAAGGTGTCGAAACCGGTATGGCTCAGTGGATAGAGCGTCGGCCTGCGGACTGAAAAAGGTCCCGGGTTCGATTCCGGTCAAGGGCATGTATCTTGGTGGCGGGCACAACCCCAGTGGGGGGCGTGCAGGAGGCGGCTCATCGATGTTTCTCTCTCATTGATGTTTCTGACTCTCTATCCCTCTCCCTTCCTCTCTGTAAAAAACAATCAATAAAAAAATATATTTTTTAAAAAAAGAAAAAAGGGCGAAGGTGTCCCCCAAAACAGCCAATCAGGGGCTGAAGCCGTGGACCCCAAGAGGGGGCATCTCTGGGAGGGGCCGGGAAACGCAGGCCCAGGCCTGCCCGCAGCCCTCATCCCTGTCTGTTCATTACCCTCTCCCTCCCGGACGCAGCGCCCCCGTCTGCCAGCACAGGAGCCGGGCAGGACCCAGTGCCAGTCACCTAACTCAGGCGTCCTCAGGTGACCTGAAAGGCTGACGACTAGAGTTCCTTGAGAGCCAACACGCATGGACATGTGTGCGTCGACAGGTACCCAGGCATGCCGACTGGGGTGTTCAGGAGGATGACTCAGAAGTAGGTCACCCCATTGGGTGATTCGGGCATCGGGGTTTGATGGCTGCACGTGTCTGTCTAACCCAACCGGCTGGGCCCTCGGGCCACAGCGGACGCCCCCTGAGTCCTGGCTGGAACCGGCCAGCACTGGCCTCTCCGTGGCTTCTTTGTGTCTATTCTCAAAGTCCTGGCCTGTCGGCTGCTCTCTCAGTCCCCATCATCCTCAACACCGATTCCCTCTGGCAGACACATTCGTTCTTTTTTTAAAAAATAGATTTTATTGATTTTTCACAGAGAGCAAGAAAGAGGAATAGAGAGTTAGAAACATCGATGGGAGAGAAACATCCATCAGCTGCCTCCTGCACACCTCCTACTGGGAATGTGCCCACAACCAGGATACATGCCCTTGACTGGAATCGAACCTGGGACCTTTCAGTCCACAGGCCGACGCTCTATCCACTGAGCCACACTGGTTAGGGCTCATTCGTTCTTTAAACGTCAGTGCCTCCTCGGACCGAGCAAGAGTGACCTAGGTGGCATTGTGGGTATCTGAGCAGACTCGGATCGCTTTAGACCTCCTCCGTGGTGCGCTAACCATGTGGCTTCGCTCTCAACGGGAAGCCTTCGCTTCCAAGTCCAGGGCAGGGTACGATTTTTCTGGCATAAAAATGGTGACTGGGTTTAAGTTGGAGCCAGGACTTCAGGATGCTGGCAACGCCTAGAGCTGAAGCAGAATCCCTCATCTCGCACGGCTCTTTCCCTCCAGCCTCGTTCAACAGCAAGTATTTTTTAAAAATCTATATATTTCATTGATTTTTTACACAGAGGGAGGGAGAGGGATAGAGAGCCAGAAACATCGATGAGAGAGAGACATCCATCAGCCGCCTCCTGCACGCCCCCCACTGGGGATGTGCCCACCACCAAGATACATGCCCTGGACCGGAATCGAACCTGGGACCTTCCAGTCCGCAGACCGACGCTCTAGCCACTGAGCCACACCGGTTTCGGCAACAGCAAGTGTTTTTAGTAACCGGCCCTTATCGTCTATCTGACGATGAAAATAGTTTTCATTAAAACAGCCTTCTCTTCCTGCTCACGTGTCATCCGTTTACATCAGTCATCACACCGCATGCTCACGTGAATGAGCACCGCGGGCATGCACAGATGTGGGGACAGCTCCTGGGACGTCTCTGGGCCAGCGTTGTGAGGTCTGCGCTCACCAGCAGGCCCTGAGGTTGACAGAGAAAAGGCATCAGCCAGTCCTGTAAGCTGCTAACGGAGAGGTCAGCCAAGACCGGTTCTGCGCAGCCATGACAGAGAAAATGAAGAAGATGACATAACCAAAGGAATATTTTAAGAAATCTTCCCAGAACTGCCCGGCTGGAGTGGCTCAGTGATGAAGCAGAGGCCTATGATCCAGGAGGTCACAACTCAATTCCCGGTCAGGGCACATGCCTGGGTTGTTGGCTCCATCCCCAGTAGGGGGCGTGCAGGAGGCAGCTGGTCAAATGGTTCTCTCTCCTCATTGATGCTTCTGTCTCTCCCTCCCTCTCCCATCCTCTCTGAAATCAATAAAAAAAAAAAATTTTTTTTTTTTAAGAAATCTCCCCAGAACTAAAAGACATGAGTTTCTGGATTGAAGAGGCCTATCCCTCCAATACCCTCAAGCGCATAAGGCAAAAAAACACTGGCATAAAAGTCTATCACAAATGGAATGCAAAAACATTCCAGGACAAAAAAGAAAAACACAGCTTTCTGTTGATAAAGACGCGGAATCAAGCCTAGCCTCCCAATAGCAATGGTGGAGTCTACAAGACCATCCTTCAAATTTTGAGGGGAAATCATTTCATATCTAGAAATCTGTAAATGCATAGAATGGTAGGATGAAGACATTTCCCGTCATGAAATGTCTCAGACGTTAGCTCTCATTCATCCTTTCTGAGAAAGCCCCTTGAGGATGTGCTCCACTAAAACAAGAACATGAACAAAGAAAGAACACAGAGGGCCCTAATCAGAGAGAGGGGGGTGGGACGGCGGGGGATGGGGGACGAGATGGGAGTTGCAGGAGGGTGTTGAAGAATGAACCCAGGGTTACAACTGTATAGCCTGTTTAGAAAACAACTAAACTGGAGCAGCTCCGGAGACTTCACATATAAAACTGGTAGCTGATTTAGCAATTCCATAGGAAACGAAGCAGACAAGCGAAAATAGACTTCTTTTTAACCCCAAGGAAAACAAGTAGGGCAAGAAAGGAAATGTCATCGTAGTAGCCTGGATGGCTCAGCTACAAGTAACTTTTAGAAGGTAATAATAATAATAATAATAATAATAATAATAATAATAATGTAGACACTAGATACTACGGAGCTGACCAAAAATAATAATGCAATCATCTTGGAAGGGAGACTGGAAGGAAAACTTGAGTGCGTGGTTAACAGAGAGCAGAAGAGAACTACATCAGCATCTCCCAGTGGGATGGTAAGAGATTAAAACCTGCCGAAACCGCCGAGACCGGTATGGCTCAATGGATAGAGAGTCGGCCTGCGGACTGAAAGGTCCCAGGTTCAATTCCAGTCGGGGGCATGTATCCTGGTTGTGGACACATCCCCAGTGGGGGGGGCGTGCTGGAGGCGGCTGATCGATGTCTCTATCTCATCGATGTTTCTGACTTTCTGTCCCTCTCCCTTCCTCTCTGTAAAAAATCAATAAAAATATATTTAAAAAAAAAAAAAACCTGCCGAAACCGGTTTGGCTTATGGGTAGAGCATCAGCCTGTGGACTGAAGGGTCCCAGGTTCGATTCCCATCAAGGGCATGTACCTTGGCTGTGGGAACATCCCCAGTGGGGGGCATGCAGGAGGCAGCTGATGGATGTTTCTCTCTCATGGATGTTCCTAACTCTCTCTCTCTCTCTCTCTCTCTCTCCTTTCCTCTCTGTGAAAAATCAATAAAATATATTTTTTTAAAAAGAGATTAAAACCCAAAACTGAAAACATCAAAAGTAACATGGGATTTAGAGGTCTGAGGTCAAAGACCCACAGAAACAACTACAAGAGTTGGAAACAGTGGCCACTGGGCAGTGAGAAATGGGGAGGAGACGGTGGGATCTGGCTGCTAAGGACACCTGGAGTGTTCTGCCTTTTTAACCAAAGGGCTGAGAACTAACTCACATAAAAATAACAGATGCTTTTAAGGAAAGCGATTGCTCTCTGGCTGATCCGACACTGCATAGCAACGGGCTGTATTTGCAAAACAGAGATTGCAGCACCTTTATTTCTGTTGTCCACGGGGTTCCCTCTCCTCCGGAGGCTTCCAGCCTCTCCACAGGCCGCAGCCTGCAGGGCCTCGTCCCCTGCTGAGGGTCAGTGACTGCCCTGACCACGGGCTCCTTGCTTAAACACTCTGCTGGTCACCCACTCGGTCATTTCCCCCAGCCTAATTCTAAAAATAAATGACTCTCTACCGATTAAACACTCTTATCTCCACAGTGGTCACGCAGGCCCAGAGTCCTGACACATTAATCACTAGAGGCTTTATTTATGCATGAAATGCATACACGGAGGGCAGGAAGGTCCCCTCAGCCCAGCCTGCACCCTTTCGAAATCTGGGAGCCCTCAGGGGATGTCTGACTGCCGGTTTAGGCCCTATCCCACCTGGGGATTGAGCCTAAAAAATTAACAGACATCCCTCTCAAAACCCGGGACTGCTGGCTCCTAACTGTTTGCCTGCCTGCCTAATCGCCCTAACCACTCTGCCTGCTTGCCTGATCACCCCTAGCCACTCACCTGCCTACCTGATGGCCCCTAACCACCTCTGTCTCAGCCCCCACTGTGGTGGCTTCATCCAGAAGGACATCCGGAATGACATCCAGAAGGTCGTTCGGCTATCTGGTCTAATTAGCATATTATGCTTTTACTAGTATAGATATATATCTCTCAGTTTTTCTTTCTGCAGTACAGCGTAGAGCCACATGAAATTTCAGTCCTATTAGTAGTGCGAAATGGTGGCATTGTCCGTTTTTACCTTTTTAAAAGATTCAAATATCTGTATCTGATTTTGAAACTGAACTAAAGTCCAAAAAAAAGTGCTAAAATGTGTCCTCCAAAGGTGGGGGAGGGGTAGACTCTCTAGCTCTACGATGTTTGGTCTGGAATTTTCTAAGACGAGAGCGCAGTCCATTACATCTTTACCCTGGAGGGAGCCACGTCAGACCCACCCCCCGCAGTGTGAGGCGCCTGGCTCCCAGCCAGCTCTGTTTCACGGAGGAAGGCCCTCCGAGAGGGGAGGGGACCGCCCAGCCCGAGCGGCTGCTGAGTGGGGACCGCAAGCCCAGAGCCCCACCTCCTCACCCCGGGGTCCTTTCCCCAGGACCTGGCCCGCCAGCTCGTGGAAGAGATTATCATCATACAGACCAGCAGTTCTCAACCTTCTTAGGCCGTGACCCTTTAAGACAGCTCCTCATGGGGTGGTGACCCCCAACCATAAAATTATTTCCCTTGCTACTTCATCACTGTCATCTTGCTACTGTGATGAACTGTCATGTAAATATCTGATAGGCAGGATGTATTTTCATTGTTACAAATGGAACATAATTAAAGCATAGGGATGAGTCACAAAAGCAATAGGTAAGTATATATTGTGAAATGTTTATGAAATATAAATGAAGTGTTGTCTTGAATGGTGGTGTAGCATGGGCAACCGTCTTCCTAGGACAACAGTAAACTACATGGCTACATGTTGCTACACCGAGGAGCGGTGTGTTGGTTCCTAAGACCATGGGAAATAGGTGTTTTCTGATGGTCTTAGGCGACCCCTGTGAAAGGGTTGTTCGACCCCCAAAGGGGTCGCGACCCACAGGTCGAGAACCGCTGATATAAACAGACTAAGAACCGTGGAATAAAACCTCTCGTCTACCGTGCCCCAGGGCACCTGGCGCAGTCTCAGCCCGCTCCTGGTGTTAGCGCGTTCAACCCTCCCAGCATCCCTAAGATGGGGTGCCCCTACGCCCCCCACTTCACCTGAGGAACCTGAGGCTGAGGAGCAGCCCACGCTCCCTGAGCCAGTGAATGCCTGAGCCGGGACAAAGGCTCTGGACACCCGACCCCCCTGAGCCCGCTGAGCCCACCAACTGCGGTGGCGGCGATGGGCAAAGGGGAAGAGATCCCGGACAGAACTCTGTCACCCCGCAGCTTTCTCCCCGGAGCGGGGGGGATTTCGGGGAGACGGAGACGGGGAGAATCTGTTAGTGGTTCTGACATCTGCCAGTCATGGCGGGAACTACCCTTTAGAGTCCGAATGGCACCCTGGGTCACCTGTCAAACGCACTAGGTGCGCCCAGCCAGCGTGCACCCCTGCGTCCATCTGTAGACGGAAAGGAGGGGAGACGGGAACCGGGGGAGGCTTTTGGACTGAAAAGCGCATCAGCAGCGGCCACAGGCGGTAAGTCCAACCGCTCTGCAGCCCCGGCCCTCCAGCTCCCTGGGCTCAGCCCCCGAACCTTCTGAGCCTGAGGGGCCCCGGGCCCAGATCTGCCCCAATCTGGAATGACAGGTCTCCTGAGCCAGGAATCCCAGGCCATGTGCTCAGGGACACCCCCCCCCCGCGGCACTGTGACCTTCAGGGCAGAATCTGGAAAGTTGGGGGACACACACACCCCCACCCCAGCAAGCCCGGGGACATCTCCAACGCCCAGCTCCCCGGCTGAGACTGGGGTTCCGGCGGCCAGAGCAGCCCCTGCGCAGCGCCGAGGGGAGCTGCAGAGGTGGGGTCCGGGCCGGCGCAGCCCGGCACACAGCACCCCCTTTTCATCACCCGAAAAGGGCTGCCCGGAGCTCTGCGCCGACCGCCCCGAGTCCCCAAGCTGCACCCTCGGCCACACACCCTCACGGCCAGCACCTCCCTCCCCTCCTCCTCCTCCTCCTCCTCCTCCTGCTCCTCGCGCTGCGGCCGCTGCGCCGTCCCCCCGGCTCCTCCACCCGCCCTCCTCCCCGGCCGCCGACCCCTCGGGGCCCCCGCAGCCGGCGCCCCAAGTCTGATGGGGGTCACGGGGGGGAGAGGGAGGAGAGAGCCCGGCACCTGGCTCAGCCCCGTCCCCTGGGCCTCGGGGCGTGAGGTTCCAGCGGGGAGCTGGGCTGGGATGGCACCGCGCACAACCCGGGCGCCCAGGGTCAGGGCGCAGAGGCGGGACCCCTCCAGCCCCGCGCACCCCAAAACCTGACCCCGGGGAGGGAACTGCGTCTGGCCGCCCCCCTCGCAGCCCGCCATCCCCCTGCCGCCTCCTCCGCGGGGCACCGGGCCACCGGGGCGCCCACCCGCCTCTCCTCGCCCTCCCTGCACCGCCCCTCCGTCAGACCCCCCACCAACCCGCTTGGGGGGGACACGCGGGGAGCCCGTGGGAAGGGGCCCCGCGCCCGCTCCAGCCGCGCGCGCCCCGGCAAAGCCGCCCGCCCCGCGCGCCACCGGGGGGAGCGTTTTGGGGGGGAAACCACAGGCGCTCCTTCCTCAGAGGCTGCGGGGCGGCGGCGGGGCCACAACGGAGCCTTGGAGACCCAGGTGGGGGGTCTGTGGAGGGAGCCGCCGGGCCCCGCACCCGCTCCCGCACCCGCACCCCCGGGCCCCGGCGCGCGCGGGCTGGAGCCAGTCGGGCGAGCGCGGCCGCGCCGGGAGGAGCGCACGCCGCCGGGGAAGCGCCGGGGAAGCATGGCCTTGGGGGGGCTCCGGACGCTTTCGCATCCCCGTGGGGCGCCTGGCACCCCGAGGGCGCCCCTCCAATCGCTAACCGGGTGCGGGCGGAGGGGGAGCCGGGGAGAAAAAAAACACAACAAACAAACAAACAAAACAAAAAACCAGGTGGTTTCAGGACACCTGTCGGAGCTGCGGGCCCGGACGCCCCTCCCCGAGGCCCCGTCCCCCGGGTGTGTCCGCGGGGCTTTGTACGTCCAGCGCGCGGCACCGGGCTCCAGGTCGCGCCCAGCCGGGCCCGCGCCCTCCCCGGGGTCCTCCGTGCCACGCGCGCGGCGGGCGGGAGCGGGGTCCGCAGAGACGCACGCGCGCGCGCGCGGAGGTGCAGGTTTGGGGAGCGCCTAGGGGAGCGTGCCCCGCGCCCCCTTTCCATCCCCACCATCCCCACCATCCCACCCGGCTCACCTCGCGCGCGCAGAGGTGCAGGTTTGGGGAGCTGGGGAGCGTGCCCCGCGCCCCCCTTTCCATCCCCACCATCCCACCCACCCGGCTCACCTCGCTCGCTGGCCTGGAGGAAGCGCACGACGTCCTCCAGGTCCAGGTCCTTGGCCTCGTCGAAGCTGTAGGCGGCCGTGTGCAGGCCCTCCTCCTGGAAGACCTCGTGGACGCCCTCGAGCGCGAAGTAGCAGTTGCGCTCGAGGCGGTCGTCGCTGTAGAGGAGCGCGGCGCGGCGCCACTGGTGGTGGCGGAAGAGCGCGAGCAGCATCTCGCCCATCTTGGCGTAGGCGGGCGCCACGCGCGTGAGGTGCGAGTACTCGGCGTCCTTGCGCTGGAAGCCGGCGGCCAGCGCGCCCGCCGACAGCATGGGCAGGTCCCAGTGCGAGGCCAGGCGCGCCACGGGCGCCGCCGCGTACTCGCACACGGGGCCCAGCAGCAGGTCGGGCTTGGCGCCGCGCGCCGCCGCCACGCGGTCCACCAGGCGGAAGAGCGCGCCGTTGCCGCAGCCCGAGTCCTCGTAGGCCACCTGGAAGCGGGTGCCGGCCGGCAGCAGCCGCGCGCCCGGGCCGTCGCCCTGCACGCCGCGCAGCGCGTACTCGATGGCGGGCCGCACGCGCGCCAGGGAGAAGGGGTACGAGTCGTCCTGGGGCAGCAGCACCAGCACCTCGATCTGCTGCGGCGGCGGCGGCGGCGGCGGTGGCGGTGGTGACTCCTCTGCGCCCCGGCGCCCGCCGCCCGCGCCCCCCGCGCCGCCCGCCAGCAGCAGCAGCAGCAGCAGCAGCAGCAGCAGCGCCCGGCAGCCCAGCAGGGCGCACGCGGAGGGCAGCGCCCGCGCCCGCGGGGACCGCATGGTGCCGCGGGCCCGCGCCTGCCCTGCCCGCCGGCTCGCCCTCGGCCCCCCGCGCACCCTGCCGCCGCCTCCTCCTCCTCCCCGGCGCTCCTGCCTCCTTCCCTCCTTCCTTCCTTCCTTCCCCGCCGCCGCCGCCTCGCCTCCCCGCTCCTCCGCGCGCGCGCGCCCCGGTCCCCCCTCGGGCGCGCCCTCTCTCTCTCTCTCTCTCCCCGAAAAGAAAAGGCGGCCCCCCCCTTGGCTACCTCGCCAAAAGGTGGAGAGGAGCGAGGGGGTCCTTCTGGCAATGGCACTCGTTTCTTTTAAAAAAAAAAAAAAGAAAAGAAAAATTTAAAAAAAGAAAAAAGTTGAGCGGGTGCAAACCTGCACGCCTGTCAAGATTGGCACGCCTGCAGATGCTCCTTGTGAATATATAGATATATATGAAATGATATATATATATACTCGCCCTCCCCTTTATCTCTCTCTCTCTATGCGCTAGGTTGCTTAGAGGTGGCTCCTCGTGGGGCGTCGCCGCTCAGGTGGCTGCTGGAGGCGCCTTTGTCAAAAGGAAGAAGAAGGGAAAGGGAAGTTCGACGGGCCCGAGCGCTTGGCACGGAGGGTGCCCATTCTCGCGGCGGCGGCGGCGTTTGATCTCATTGATCCGCGCGGGTTCCCGGGTCCATAACCGGCGCTTAAATAGCGCGGCGGCGGCGGCGGCGGCGGCGCCTCTCCCACCCCCCGGGGCGCGCCGCCGAGGCCCGGCTGGCATTTCCAGCGGGGGGCGGGGGGCGGCCCGGGGGCGGGGTGCGGCCCGGGGAGGGGGCTGGGCCGGGGGAGCGCTCCTGGACATGCTTCCCTCCGGGCCCCGCCCCGCACCCCTTCCTTTCCCACCCCGCCCTCTCTCCGCGCCCCCGCCCAGGGCCGGCCCGGAGAGCCCGAGTCGCCCGCCTCTGCGCCCGGGGAGCCCCCGCCGCGCCGCGCGCACCGCCCCGGCCCCGGCCCCGCACGGGCAGCGCGCCCCCCGCAGCCCCCCGCAGCCGCCGCGGGGCTGGAGGCAGGAAAGCGCTCCCCAAAGCACGGGCAGCCGTGCGCGCCGGCACGCGCGCGCTCTCCACGTGCGACAGTCAACACCAGGAGCCCCCCCCCCCCCCGAAAGGCGTGGGTCCGGGACGTGGTCGTTTCGGGGCGAAAGCAAGAAAAAGGCGGAGGTCCGGCTGGCTCCCTCTCGCCTGGACCTCGCGGCGGCCACATTCTCCCTCCCCACCCGCCCCCGCCGCCGCCGCCGCCGTCCCTTCCCGGGCCCGGGCGCCGGGCGAGGAGGGAGCGGGGAGCGGGGCCGGCGGCTGGATCGCGGGGCGCCCCAGGGTCCCCCCCCCGCGCGCAGCGCCGCCCGCCTCCCCAAGCCGCGGCCGCCCGCCCCGGGGAGGCAGCGCTGCGTCCCCGCGCGCGCACAGACCCGCGGCGCCGCGGCGAGCAGGACAGCGGGACTTGCGGCTCCCGAGCCCGGCTTCTGGCGGCGGCCGCGGGCCGGGGGCGCACCTCCGGGGCCGGGGGCGCCGCCGCGCCAGGTGACCCGGCAGAGAGAGAGAGACCAGCCCCCGGACCGTTACCCGGCGGGGGGGGTCCCCGGGGTCCCCGGCGCCCGCTGCGCCCCGGGCGCTGCGCGGCCCCAGCGCGTCTCCTCCCGAGCGCGCGCCAGGCTCCGGGCTCCGGGAAGGCTCCTGCCGCCTCGGACCCGGTCCTGCCGCCGCCCGCGCGCCGTGG
Organism: Lasiurus cinereus; assembly: GCA_011751065.1. Lineage (NCBI taxonomy): Eukaryota > Metazoa > Chordata > Mammalia > Chiroptera > Vespertilionidae > Lasiurus > Lasiurus cinereus. Next base: position 79,978,933 of record JAAGEH010002531.1, read on the forward strand.
AGACGCGGCTGGAACCGGCCGCGCCGCAGGGGCAGCTCCGGGGGGACCTCGGCCCCCTGCGCGCGGCCACGCACCGAGGCCGTTGGCAGGGGGCACCGCGGGAGAACGCCGAGCCTGAAGCCCCGCGGATTGAAATCCATGGAAAACGTTTGAAAATGGTCTTTTCGTGGGAAGGACGGCTGCGCGCCGGTCCCCCCCCCACAAACGGGCATTCGCCTTCGACGCGCGCCCTCTGTCGGCGGGAACCCGGGAGCCGACCAGGAGCTGGGGAGAGCGGGGTGGCGGGGGGGGACCCCAGTCTTCGGCTTCGCGAGTTTGTTTGCGGGTTTGTGCTCCTTTATGGAAACATGCGGGCCCCCAAGAGCCAGCGCCCTCCTGTGCCTGGGGACCCTGGAGAGGCAGAGCGGGGTTCGCAGAGGTGCGCGGCGCCTTCGGGCAGCAGCGCTCGCCCCCGGTGCCCGCGCCCTCCCTGCAAGGTCTCCCTTGGCACCCAAGCTGCAGTTAGGGGGACGCACCCTCCGGGCCAGGGAGCCCTCGGAGCATGCACTGTGACCCCGGGGTGCCAGCTTTCCTTTATCTCAGTGAGATGGCCCACCGGTAGCCAAGGGGCATCTCTCTTCCCCGAGCTTAAGTCCACGCGCGCGGCCATGCGCCCGGGACGGGCAGGGGAATTTAGGCTTCGCAGACATGGACACGCACACACACCCCTCCCGGCTCCTGGGAGAGAGAGAGGCCGGAGAGGGGAGAGGAGGAAGGAGCTGGAGAAAGAAAGCAGGAAGGAAGGAAGGAAGAGAGAACAATGGCTAACTCCCAGGGTTCTGATGGATTTCCAAACTGGCTGCCAGGAGGAGCCAGGGTGTCCGGTTACTGCCGGCTGCGCCTGGCGTCTGGGGAACGCGGCCCCGTGGCGACAGGGCGCTGCGCGCAGCCGAACGGGGGCTCAGCGGGGAGTCTGGGGTTTCAGGGACACGGGGAGGCGCGCATGCCTCTCCCCGCCGCAGGCCCTTCCCTCCCTCTCCACCCCCCGCAGGCGCTGCCGAGCACCCGGGGTCACGCGCAGGGCAGGGAGGTGACCGCTGGGTGAGTGTGGGCCTCTCGCTGGCCTGGGGATTGGAGCTCTCAGCTTCCAGCTGGTCGCTCCAGAGCACCAGGCCGCCCCCCGCCGCCCCCGGGAAGAGCCCCCTTGGATGGCAGAACCAGGGCCACTGCTCTCCCTGGCGCTCAGAGCACCCTTACTTTTTCCCAGAAAGCAGAAATGATGGCTTTTCCCCTAAAAGGGGGGCTTTCCGATGAAAACAGGCTATAGAAATACGCACCAGGGGTACAAGTATACAGAGGGGGGCATTATCCAATGAAAACAGGCTATAGGAATACCCACCAGGG
>JAAGEH010002531.1:79980325-80016381 GCA_011751065.1 Lasiurus cinereus
ATACCCACCAGGGGGTACCAGTATACAGAGGGGGCATTATCCAATGAGAACAGGCTATAGGAATGCCCACCAGGGGTTCCAGTGTACAGATTTTAGCTTCATGCGCTCGTTGACTTTCATTAAACCAGACTTCTCCCAAGCAGCGAAGTTGCGCATGAAGACTGTGAGTGTGTGGGGTTCTCCAGTCTTAGGGCTGGAAACGCCTTTGGAAGTCACCGGCCCTCTCTGGGTGCAGAACTGGGGCCTAAGGGACATGCCGGGCATATTTAGTGACTCTCAGCCCCGAGAGTGTTTCCGCGGGGAACTGGTTAGGAATAAAGCGGGTCCCACCTGATGTGTGCACCCTGTCCGAGAGGAGCAGAACAGACTTCCGCTATATAAAGTGGTAACACCCTTTATATCACAATGTACTGTGACGTAGTGAGAAGAAACGACCCAGCACGATGACTAATCTTTGATAATAGGCTTTCTGCGACGTTAGAAACGTGAAGATGAAGCAGACTCAGAAAGAAGGGAACATATTTAAATAACTTGTCCCTTAGGCTCAATTTTTAAATATGGTTCCTCTCCCATCTGTAAAATACTGAAATGGGGAGGGGAGAGACCGCTTTTCTAACGCTCCAAGAACGGCTATGCATTCACGGAATGCATTCTCTCAGGCTGCAGTTGTTGCATCAGAACAAAAGGAAGTTACAGGCGAACACTGCAAAATAAAGTGAAATAAAAATAAAAAACAACCCTGGGGAAATAGCTGTCACCCACAGTACTGAAAAGGGCTCTTTTTTTTTTTTTTTTTACAGATAGAGACATTATTCTTAAAGTTGATAAAGAAATCATCTTTAAAGTTTGATAAAATTTAGTTTGTGGACTGTGTGAGTAAATTATTACTTATTTTAAAAAAATAATAATAAAGAACCCCTTAAAAACCATGGTGGCCCTAAACCTTTTTTTATCGGCTTTTGAGATGTTTCCCTCAATAGGGACAAGCCGTGTCTGTTAGCTTTTCAGTCGCTAAAAGGCGGCAGCAGGTTTTCTGTAAAATATGCGACTGCGTGTTTTTCCGCTGTCTGAGTTCCTGCTCTGCTGGCTTTGCCTGGGCAGCCTCAGCGGGCGGCTCTTCTCGAGAAAAGCCATCGGGGAGCTTTCTCCACCAATTATCATCCCTCTGACCTTCCCCCCCATCCTGGTGGCACCCTCTAACGCCAGCAGGAGCTCTTCCAGGTTGTCCGAGGGCCTCTTCTTCCTGTAAGCCACCCCGAAGCCACACTGGGGACGGTCCCTGTGTGACCCACAGAGACAAGACCTTGGGCAGAGGGGATTGTCGACAACGCGCTCCCCCCTAGAGGCAGAACAGATGAAATGGTGTCGCCCGGAATTCCAGCACCCGCGTGTCACGCAAGGAGTGCCGAGACCCCGTTTTGAACGTGCAGTTGGAGTGTTGGAGAAAGCATTCGCGATGTGGGAGGAAACGCAATGAAAACGTTAAACCTTCGGCTCCAGCTTTTAGCTTCCTTAGCAGGGACTCTGAGCACGGGCCCCTGGTTTGTTCTGTTTGGTTTGGTTTGGGTTTTTTTTGTTTTAATACAAATCTAAGATTTTTTTGCCAGCACTAAAAATAATAGTGATCATGTGTGTTTTTTCTACTTAAATTTATTTTTTAAATATATTTTGTTGATGTACAGAGAGGAAGGGAAAGGGATAGAGTTAAAAACATAAGTCAGCCAAAACCGGTTTGGCTCAGTGGATACAGTGTCGGCCTGCGGACTGAAAGGTCCCAGGTTTGATTCCGGTCAAGGGCATGTATGTATGTACCTTGGTTGCGGGCACATCCCCATTGGGGATTGTGCAGGAAGCGGCTGATGGATGTCTCTCTCTTTCATCAATGTTTCTGACTCTCTATCTCTCTCCTTTCCTCTCTGTGAAAAATCAATAAAATATATTAAAAAATAAAATAAAATAATAATTTCTTTAAAAAAAAAAACATGAGTCAGCTGCCTCCTGCACGCCCCCTACTGGGATGTGCCTGCCACCAAGGTACATGCCCTTGACCAGAATTGAACCTGGGACCTTTCAGTCTGCAGGCCAACGCTCTATCCACTGAACCATACCGGTTTCGGCATCTACTTAAATTTGTGATTCTATTTCATCAGAAACTGCAGTCTAATGTGACCCGGAGGGGTGCTTTGGAGAACACAGCCCTCGCAGAGGTGTCGCCTGATGGTCACATTGGTGCTGCATCACTCACTGCCTCTTACGTTTCCATCACCAAGCTCACTGCCATGTCCTCGGCGAGGTGCTGAGACCAAGTGACACGAGCAAGACTTCCGGGCAATAGAGAGCCCGTCTGTGGTTCAACCTGAGTGTCACCGTGCGTTTTCCAGGATTTGCAAGCCGCACGAAGAATTCCCCTGTCACTGGCTTACGGACGCCTTATTTAACGTAGATTATTACAGTCCCCCAAACAGGAGGTGGGCCTCATCGTCACACACACCATCCTGACTATCTGTAATTGGTTTACTTAGTTGTACCCTGCATTATTGCAGAAAGCATTTGAGAAAAACACATAAAAAAGGAAATTTTAGCCGAAACCGGTTTGGCTCAATGGATAGAGCGACGGCCTGCGGACTGAAAGGTCCCAGGTTCGATTCCGGTCAAGGGCATGTACCTTGGTTGCGGGCACACCTCCAGTATGGGGCGTGCAGGAGGCAGCTGATCGATGGCTCTCTGTCATTGATGTTTCTAACTATCGCTCTCCCTTCCTCTCTGTGAAAAATCAATAAAATATATTTTTTTTAAAAAAAGGAAATTTTAGAACATTTTCCTCAGGCCCAAATGCACAGCCATTCCTGAGCCTTTACTAAAGACTCCAAAGCAGCCAAAACCAGTGTGGCTCAGTAGATAGAGCCTCGGCCTGCAGACTGAAAGGTCCCAGGTTCGATTCCGGTCAAGGTCATGTACCTTGGTTGCGGGCACATTCCTGGTGGAGGGCGTGCAGGATGCAGCTGATCAATGTCTCTCTCATTGATGTTTCTAACCCTCTATCCCTCTCCCTTCCTCTCTGTAGAAAATCAATAAAATATGTTTAAAAAAAAAAAAAAGGAGATGGATGCCCAGTCCTTCCAATCCAGTGGGACATGAATAAATGGCAGTCCCTAGAGTCCCTGGAAGGCCTGGGAAAGAGTATGACACCGAGTAAGTGTTCAGTACGTGCCATGAAATAAAGCAATGACTTCAAAACCCCACATGATGGGCTGGGTGTGACTTGTCTGGAAGCAGCTGTTGTCCACTCACTACAGACCTTATTAATAAGGTTGGCTGGCTGAAGGTGGCTGTCTGGGGGGGAGGGGGCGGGGAACCGCTTGGCAATTACTTTGAGGTGAGCCCTAGATGTTTGCCACACTCAGGTGTGCCCCAGTAAGCTTGAGACAAGAGCGGGTTCAGTATTCTTCCCTCTCTCTGCATCGTTCGCAAAGTCAGCAACAGCTCGGCTCCTTGAGGGGGGCAGAGATACATCAGAGTGATTACGGGGGGAAAAAAAGAAAAACAGAAAAATATAGAAGTGGCTGTACCAAGGGTCAGGCCTTTGAGGAGGAGGGGAGGAGGGAGCAGAATATATGGGAGCAAAAGAGGATTGTACCAGAAGGAATGTATTTCATTTCTAGACCAAGTGTATTACTGACAGTGATAAAAGAGTGAAATGTGTCCCAATGTCCTAAGTACGCAGGCTACAGGAGGCCAAGCCCGGGTTTTAATGTTCTTGTTTGATGTCAACCTTTCAAACATCCGCAGTGCGTCCAGAGCGATGGAGCTCCAGCCTAAGCCTGTTGTGTCCGACCGTCGCTTGGCCTGGGGATGGGATTTGACCCAAATTATATTCAGCCCTTTGTGATGGTCAGTCGTGTTCTGGCAGCCAAATGGGCGACCTGGAAGAAGGATGGGCAGAGCCTTCTCTGTGGATTCGCAGGGCCGGAGGGGAATGGCAGACAAGTTGGAACAAGTTCAGGATGGAATGGCTGGATAATTCTGTGAGGCTGTGAGCTGTAGGCACGCTCTCCAGGTGCCTGGTGCCTGAGGTCGGGCAGGGAGATCTCGGTTGGGTGTGTGAGATGAATGAGGATGTGGATTGGCTGGTTTGGGTGTGTGAGAATTAATGAGGGCTGGGGATTGGCTGGTTTGGGTGTGTGAGATGAATGAGGGCTGTGGATTGGCTGGTTTGGGTGTGTGGGAATCAATGAGGGCTGTGGATTGGCTAGTCTGGGTATGTGAGAATTAATGAGGGCTGGGGATTGGCTGGTTTGGGTGTGTGAGAATTAATGAGGGCTGTGGATTGGCTGGTTTGGGTGTGTGAGATGAATGAGGGCTGGGGATTGGCTGGTCTGGGTGTGTGAGATGAATGAGGGCTGGGGATTGGCTGGTTTGGGTGTGTGAGATGAATGAGGGCTGGGGATTGGCTGGTTTGGGTGTGTGAGATGAATGAGGGGTGGGGATTGGCTGGTCTGGGTGTGTGAGATGAATGGGGGCTGTGGATTGGCTGGTCTGCGATGAAAGGTGTGCTCACAGGAGAGTTGCTGGCTAACTCTAGGAAGCCCCCAGCTGTGAAGGGACGGTCCCTCCCCAGCCAGCACGGCCCCTGAGACATCAACGCATTAGAAAACACACAAAGTAAACTGCATGCTAAACACAGAAGGCAGCCATTACCCTAGTTGTTTTTAGGCGGTTAACCAAAAAATAAAATGTGCTGGTCACAAAACCTGTCACAACCGCTAGAAACTGAGAACAGCCTAACTATCCCCAGCTAAGGGAGTGAGAAAATCCTGAAATAGACACACAGTGGAACACCACACAGGTGTTTAAAAGAGTGTTGCTGAAGAATAAGCAGTTAAGATTGGAAGTGTTCAACATACATGACAAATGTAAGTTACAAAATCCCATGATCTGCTTTTCTGAAGAACACGGGAAGTTATTTACAAGCATAAAAAGGAGAGACCGGCAAGACATGCCCAAGATGAGGTCCAGAGCTATATGGCTTGTGAGGTTATAGGTGATTTATGTTCTTCTTCCTCCTTATCTGTATTTTGAAAATGTCTGTCATAAGCAAGTATTGTTTTATAAAACTGAGAAAATAAAAATATCCATTTTTTTATAACGCTGGAGTTTCTGTTCCCAAAGAAATGTTCTCCTGCCGTTGGTTCTGAGGGGCCAGAAGACCCCGGTCACAGGGCAGCTGGGAGGATCATTTCTTACCGCAGGCCCCATTCGAACCCGCACCCTCTGGGTTGCCCAATAAATGAGCGAAAGCAGCATGCCCCACGGGGGTACCTATGCCGCCAAGACCCAAACAGGCTCCCTGAGCTGTGTCCCTCACTCTCAGCGGGCACCAAGGCAAGACACAGTCACCTGTCTCTCCCTTGAGAAGGAATACAGTGGTACCTCGAGATACGAGTGCCCTAACATACGAGATTTTTGAGATACGAGCCGTCGAGCGAGCGATTTTGGCTTTGAAATACGAGCAACAGTTGAGAGAGGAGTCATCGCGCGGATCGGCCGGCTGCACACGACCCACCCGTTTACCGCGACGCGAGCGTCTCATAGTTTCCCACGCCTCAAGGTGACGGAACGAATGAAACTCGTATCTCGAGGTACCAGTGTACCCAGATCACTGGACTCCAGAAACTCGCCGAGATGGCAGAGCCCTCACCTCTCCTGGGGCCTATCCTCCGTCTGCAGCATCGATGGGCCTCCCTGCTTCCTAACCAGGTCCCACTCCCCACTCCCCTCATCAGTGGGACAGGAAGATGACGGGGGGCGGGTGGGAGGGGAGAGAGGGGGGCTTTAGAACCAGCCAGGTCTGGGCTGAACTCAGGCTTTGCCATTTGCAAACAGGGTGACCTTCGGCACGACCTCAGCCACTCCCAAGCCGGGTCTCTATCCAGGGGAAGCAAAGACTCAGACTCCCCACCAGGAGGCGGGGGCCTCATTTCTTCCCCGGCTGAGGCGCCCTGTCCTCTGGGCAAGTCAGACGGCCTGTCAGCCCTCCGGGTCTCCGAGTGCAGCGACGGCGTGAGGGGCCCTCCCCAGAATGCGACTTGCCCACCCCGGGGACAGCGGGGAGGGTGCGGTGTCTGGGTGCTAACTGCCCGGTAGCGGGGAGGAGAGCCCCCAGACACAGAACGGTCTTCATCCATCGGCGAGCCCGCAGAGCCCGCTGGGACCAGCCTGGGCCCTCTGAGGTGCTGCCGCTGGACTTTCTGCCTTTGACGGGGTGTCGTTAGGGTCTCACAGCTCTGCCCGAAAGCAGACAACTAACCGCCGCGAGCCGGCAGGCCACGCAGCGGCGTGTTCACGGGAATGAGAGCTGCGGAGAAAGAAGTGGCTGACTCGCCAAAACCGGTGTGGCTCGGTGGATAGAGCATCAGCCTGGGGACTGGGGAGTCCCAGGTTCCATTCCGGTCAAGGGCATGGACCTTGGTTGCAGGCACATCCCCAGTAGGGTGCGTGCAGGAGGCGGCTGATGGATGTTTCTCTCTCATCAATGTTTCTAACTCTCTATCCCTCTCCCGTCCTCTCTGTAAAAAATCAATAAAATATATTTTAAAAGAAGAAGAAGAAGAGGAGGAGGAGGAGGAGGAAGGGGAGGAAGGGGAGGAAGGGGAGGAAGGGGAAGGGGAAAGAGAGGAGAAGAAGAAGAGGCTGACTGGGGTGGAGGGGAGGGCCCGAGGCCGGTCCATGCTGTGCGAGGCGGAAGCTGCCCTGGAAAGAGGTCCTCAGCAGCTCACTAGGAAAAGGAAAGGAAACACACATTTTTTAAGTGTATTTTACTAATTTTTCACAGAGAGGAAGGGAGAGGAACAGAGAGTTAGAAACATCGATGAGAGAGAAACATCGATCAGCTGCCTCCTGCACACCTCCCACCGGGGATGTGCCCGCAACCAAGGTACATGCCCCCGACCGGAATGGAACCTGGGACCCTTCAGTTCTCCGCAGGCCGACGCTCTATCCACTGAGCCACACCGGTTTCCACAGGAAACATATATTTTAAAATATATTTGTATTTGAGAGCAAGCGAGAGGGAGAAAGAGAGAGAGAGACAGACATCAATGAAGAGAATCATCGATCGGCTGCCTCCTGCACACCCCACACTGGGGATGGAGCCCACACCTGGGCAGGTGCCCTGACCGGGAATCGAATGGTGACCTCCGGGTTCAGAGGCGCCGCTCAGCCCCTGAGGCAGGCCGGCCGGACAAGCAAACCCAGTTACTGAGCACGGGGGCCGGCCCTCCGAGCGGGTTGTCCCGCTGAATCCGCAGCAGCCCCTGTGCCCGGGCCCGTTCTCGGCACCTGGCAGAGGTGACCTCCACCCCTGACCCCAGGGATCCCTCTCCCAGTCCCGGCGAGTTGGACTGTGTGTCTGTGTGAGTGACTGTCCGCATCAGGGGAGAGAACCCGGGGCCACCGGTTGAAGTCCTGCCCCTTGTCCCGGAGTCCTGCCCCTCCCCCCCGCCTTCAGGGCCCAGGCCCGGGGCACCCACCGCCACGGGGGAGGGGGGGGGCTGCTGAGCCTCGGGCGCCAACCTGGGGCCTCACCGGCCCCGCCTCGGAGAACAGAGGGTGCTCTCCCCCCACCGCCTGGGCTGCACCTCCTGCCCCAGGTCTGACCTCTCTCCCAACCGCTGGTGCTCAGACTGGCTGTTCCTTGGGGGCAAACGCCTGCCTTCCCCCCCCCCCACCAGGATTTCAGGATGGCTCTTTGGCCCCAAAGACGCCAGCACACACTGCTCTGCAGGGCGTTTGCCCAGCGGGCTGTGCCATCTAGGAGCCACGTGGGCAGCCATCATTGCAGCGGAATAACAGCAGCAAAAAGGTGGTGAGAGTCTACCTGGTGCCATCACCAGATGGCAAGGCTGGCAGACGTGCAGGCTGACCCTCAGGAGCCATTGGCAGGCCAGGGCCCACCCACAGCGCGCACCGCTCGCGATGGGACCACCAGGCCCGCAAACAGCCAGAGATGGGCCGTTAGGGTCTGCGGGTCGGTCGAGCCGGCCGGAGGAGGTCCGTGTGTGTTCTGCTGACTTTCCTGTCCGGGAACCGGAGGGCGGTCTCTCTGGATCCCTTGGCTCCGAGGTCAGCCCCTGGTTTGGGAATCCGGGGCATCGCTTCCTGTCTCCCTGCTCCGTGTCTGAGGGCGGCTGCCCGTGACCTCACCCCAGGATCCTGCGCGCCAGCCCCAAGGGCCCCTCAGACCTCGCTGCGGCACCTGCGGCCTTCGGGGGCCTCCGCCTGCGCCCTCTCCCTCCCATTGGACCTGCATGCTGGCTCCGGCCTGGTCTCTCTGAGCGGGTCTGAGCCTCCTGACGAGGTCGGATCTCGCTGTTCGTTCCCTGCGCTGCTGACCTGGGGGTGCTGGTCCTGACTGCGGAGACCTGGACCTTGCCGGCCGCTCACGTCTTGTTCTCGCTCTGGGGTTTTTGTGTGTGTGTGTGTGTGTGTGTGTTTTAAATATATTTTATTGATCCTTCCCACAGAGAGGAAGGGAGAGGGACAGAGAGCCAGAAACATCGATGAGAGAGAGAGACATCCATCAGCTGCCTCCCGCACACCCCCCACTGGGGATGTGCCCGCCACCAAGGTCCATGCCCTTGACCGGAACCGAGCCCGGGACCCCTCAGTCCGCAGGCCGATGCTCTCTCCACGGAGCCACCCGGCTTTGGCATCACTCTGGGTTTTCACAGAAGGCTCGCCCCCTGGCCGGCTCCCCCACCGGCTTAGTGGGGCCCTCCTGTCAAAAGGACCGTCTTTCTCTGCCGTAACCTGAATAGAAGAGCCGCCACGATGAATCCACTGCCTTTGGGGTGCCAGGGGCCAGGCTGCGGCCTCCACACCCCTCCCCTCCAATCCTAGCAGGCCCGGGGCGCGCGGGGTTTGGGGTGTCCGCGCCCAAGGCCCCTCTGGACACACGCCGTCTTGTGGGTACAGCCACTCCTTCCCCTCTGCTCTCCTGGCCGCGCAGTGAGGGCCAGGGGGGCAGGGCGGGTTGGGATGCCAGGCTGGGCACAGGCCCTCAGGTCAGGGCTGAAGTGAGGTTTTCTCCCCTTTCAACAGAGCCTCTTGGGGCGGAGCCGGCCCGGGCAGGAGGCGAGGGGGCAGACACACAGGCGAGAGCCCGGTCTCCGCCTCCTGGGGAAGGTGACGGCGGAGAATGAGACGGAGTCCCCCAGAGCAGTGGTTCTCACCCTTCCTAAGGCCGGGACCCCTTCAGACAGCTCCTCATGGGGCGGTGACCCCCAACCAGGAGATGATTTCCGTGGCTACATCATCACTGTCATTTTGCTACTGCTGTGAATCGTCACGTCACTATCTGTGTTTTCCGCTGGTCTTAGGCGACCCCTGTGATGGGGTCGAGGGACCCCCAAAGGGCTCGCAACCCACAGGTTGAGAACCGCTGCCCCAGAGGAAGCACACTCTGACGGCACCGTGTCCCCGGAGTCACAGCCTGGGGGTGCCACGTCTGGGCTTAGGGTCAGGCCGCTCGGGTCACGTGGGGACACGCCCTCCCTGAACCCCAGGTTCTCCTGGTGTGAAAAGTGGGTGTGAGAGCACCGACCACAGCGGGCCCTCGCCGTATTGGTCAGCTGCACTGAACTTCAGAAGAAAAGGCCCAGGACCGGGTTTCTGAATCGCCACCGGGCTGAGGGCGAGAACGAGAAGGCCGCCTGCAGCCCGGCCCGAGGGGGCGGACGGAGGGCCTGCGGCCGGTAAGCAGCTGTGGGCTTTGGCCGTGGCCGTCGCCAGAACGAGAGCCGCCGCCGCCGGACACCCCTGCTGACAGCGGGCGCGCTTGCTCCTCTGGGAGACGGGGCCCCGTTGGCCTCGGTTTGACCGCGGTTTCTCAGTCTGGCCTCCCTCCCGACCGTCCTGGCCTCGCGTCAGAAACGCGTCCTCAGACAGCAGTCCTGGGACAGCGGGCAGAACATCTGAGCCATCACCAAGACCAGTGGTTCTCAACCTGTGGGTCGCGACCCCTTTGGGGGTCGAACGACCTTTTCACAGGGGTCGCCTAAGACTATTGGAAAACACCTATTTCCCATGGTCTTAGGAACCAACACACCGCTCCTCAGTGTAGCAACGTGTAGCCATGTCGTTTGCTGTTGTCATAGGAAGACTGTTGCCCATGCTACACCACGATTCAATACAACATTTCATTTATTTGTAATTAGAAATAAATATTTCACAATATACAGTTACATATTGTTTTTGTGATTCATCCCTATGCTTTACTGATGTTCCATTTGTAACAACGAAAATACATCCTGCCTATCAGATATTTACATGACAGTTCATCACAGTAGCAAGATGACAGTGATGAAGTAGCCCCGGAAATCATTTTAGGGTTGGGGGTCACCACCCCATGAGGAGCCGTCTGAAAGGGTCGTGGCCTGAGGAGGGTGGAGAACCGCTGACCAAGACAGAACTGTGACCGCAGGACTCGTGCCCGGGCCGCACAGGCATCACGCGATGGACACTGTCGGGGTCGGCCGCTCCCGCCTCGGCCTGGATGTCCTGAGCCAACGGTTTTCTCCTGCTGCCTGAACTACCGTTTGGTCCCTATGGTAACCGGAAGCGTCCGGAGGAACGCGGGGATGATCTGCCTACATTCCTGAGTCCCAGGAGGTGCTCTGGGACAGGGGTTCTCCGCCTTCCTCACCCCGGACCCTTTAACTCAGCTCCTCCTGTGGCGGGGACCCCCAGCCACAACATTATTTCCGTGGCCGCTTCATCACTGTCACGTTGCTACTGTGATGAATCGTCATGGAAATATCTGTGTTTTCCGGCAGTCTCAGGCAACCCCCAGGTTGAGAACCACTAGCAGGGACACCTGAGACCGTCGGAAAACACAGATATTTACATGACGATTCGTCACAGCAGCAACATGACAGTGAGGAAGCAGCCACTAAAATAATGTTATGGCTGGGGGTCACCACCACATGGGAACTGTAAATTAAAGGGTCGCGGCATTAGAAAGGCTGAGAACCACACCGGTCTAGACCAGGCAAAATTAAGTAGAATTAAATTTAAGACATTTTTGGAAAAAAAAATGTATCTGAGGCAGGCAACAGGCCTCTTGTTTAAAAAATTCCAAGAAACGCCGAAACCGGTTTGGCTCAGTAGATAGAGCGTCGGCCTGCGGACTGAAGGGTCCCGGGTTCAATTCCGGTCCAGGGCATGTATCTTGGTGGCCGGAACGTCCCCAGTAGGGGGCGTGCAGGAGGCAGCTGATCGATGTGTTTCTCACTCTCTGTCCCTCTCCCCTCCTCTCTGTGAGAAATCAATAACATATATTTTTAAAAAATAAAAAGAAACATGGCTTTGCTTTTCTGGTTGCCAGGGTCAAATGTGGAAGAAAGACTAGGCTGGGGCGTGTCTGCCTCCCAATCCCCACTGTCAGACCCTCTGGCTCCATTCCGGGGTCCACCAATGGTTGCACCAGAACCCCCACGTCCCTGGGGGCCAGCTTTTCGCTGCTGATCATCGAACCTGTGCTTTTTTTTTTTTTAATTGAATTTTTTTACAGAGAGGAAGGGAGAGGGAGAGGAAGTCAGAAACATCGATGAGAGAGAGACATCAATCAGCCGCCCCTTGCACACCCCCTACTGGGGATGTGCCCGCCACCAAGGTCCATGCCCTTGACCGGAATCGAACCTGGGACCTTTCCGTCCGCAGGCCGATGCTCTATCCACTGAGCCACACGGGTTTCGGCCAAAGCTGTGCTTCTTGAACTGCAGGTCAAATCGGAGCAGTGGATTCCATCATCATCATCCTCACCATCCTCACCATCATCATCCTCACCATCAGGTTGCTATTGCTTGCTGGGCCCTCAGGGTGGTCAGCAGGGACGCCTGGACCCAGGGCCAGACCGGCCCCGTCCGGCCGCCGGACGAGCTAAATCAGCCCGCGTGTGGAACCGCGTGAGGCATCCGATGCGGGACCTGCCAAGCGGGCTGGCTTCAGGCGCCCGGAATGCCCGGCCCCGTGCCAGGAGGCGAACTGTTTCTCCAGATCAGCAGATAGAACCAGCTCCCTGACCTCATCTTGCTTTCTGGCGCCCGCAGGCCTGCGTGGCGGCCGAGGAGGAGGAGGAGGAGGAGGAGTGTCTGTCTGCTACCAAGTGACGGCGCGTCCCCTCTGGCCCCTGCGCAGGCCCCGGTGGCACCTGCTCCCGGCTCCGTCCTCAGAGCAGCGAGGCTGGCGGCCACCGGCAGAGCTGAGCCCGCGGGCAGCGGGCCCGGCTAGATACTATGAAATGCCACTGAGCCGCCGTGAAGGGCACCTGTGGCTTCTGGGTCCAGGAGACCATGGGCCGTGGCCGCCAGGCCCGCGCAAAGCGCGTCTGCACCGCCCTGTCAGCCACGGAGACGGGCCTGCGGCCCTGCCCCCCGCAAGCGCCACGCACAGACCTTAGACTTGACCTGAGGGGGGAGCAAACCCACCCCAGGGAGCCTGCGGCCTCTGAGCTCCGCGCTGGGCGGGGGCGCCTGAGCCGGGGACAGTGCCCTCGGCGGCCTGTGGCCCACGCTGCCCCTCGCAGTGGGAACAGGCTTCACGGAGCGTGGGAGACTCCAAAGCAGGCTGGGGAGGGGGGTAGGCGGGGGGTGAGGAAGAGATGGGGGGACAGTGCCAGGGGCGGCGGCAGAGGCCCCGGTGGGGTCACCATGCGGCCCAGGTCTAGAAGCAGCGAGCTGGATCGCTGACCGCCCGTGTGCTGGTCATTGCCGACCTCTGAGCTCCGGAGCGGGCAGTGTGACGGGGCAGACGGTCCGTTTCCCAAAGAGGCTGATGCCCAACGCGTTGCTCACGATCACCCCTTTCACCAACGTCAGAGCAACATCCCCCTTCCTTTATGGTTCTTTCCCTTTAATAAGTCCCAGTTCTGAACGCAGGACCGGCCGAGGCCGGTGTGGCTCAGTGGATAGAGCGTCGGCCTGCGGACTAAAGGGTCCCGGGTTCGATTCTGGTCAAGGGCACGTACTTTGGTGGCAGGCACATCCCCAGTGGGGAGCGTGCAGGAGGCGGCTGATCGATGTCTCTCATCGATGTTTCTGACTTTCTATCCCTCTCCCTTCCTCCCTGTAAGAAATCAATAAAATATATTAAAAATGAAAAGTAAAAAGTAAAAACAGGGCCCTCCGATAAACGTCAGTGTTAATTAAGCAGGCGACACTCCACTGTGCTCCTGGTTTGGGGGGGAAGGGGGGGTGATGGTTTGGTTTGGTGTTTGTTGTCACTGAGTGTTGGCCTGCACACGGTCACCCAGGGCCAGGCTGTCCTCTGCTGCCCCCTTCTGGCGTAAAGAACCAACACCGCTGGTCGGTTCTTGCCGGACTGAGGCCCTCAGTGGGGTGGATCGCCCACAGCTGTCGTGGCGACACACAGAGGCTGTTGGCACAAGCATGGCGGAGGAGACACGCCCCCAGCCCCTTCCCAGGACCTGCAGGGAGACCTCTCCACAGGTGCTGCTGTTGTTGTTTTTTAATTAATAGTATTGTACCCATCTTCATTTCTTTTTTTTAAATATATTTCATTGATTTTTTTTTTTTTTTTAGAGAGAGGAAGGAAGAGAGAGGGAGAGAGTTAGAAGCATCCACGAGAGAGAAACATCCATCAGCCGCCTCCTGCACACCCCCCACTGGGGATGTGCCCGCAACTAAGGTACCTGCCCTGGACCAGAATCGAACCTGGGACCTTTCCGTCCGCAGGCCGACGCTCCATCCACTGGGGCACACAGGTTTCGGCTCCTCCCCAGGGTTTAACGCCCAGCGCTCAGTGGCAAGAAGAGGACATAACAGTGGCCGAGGACATCCGGGAGGAAATTCCAAGTGAAACCCTCTACAGTAGGAACCGCCCCCCCTGGACCCCCCACCACAAGCAGGCAGGGTGGCCACGGCTCGTGGGCGCTGGGCTCACTGGTTTGGGGGGAACAGGCTTCACCCCACCGGAGGGCCCAGGCCCAGGCCCTGGGGGAGCCCAGGCAGGCACGTCGGTGGGTCAGAGGGAAGCGGAGAGCCGGACCCCGCAATGGCTGCACCGGGTCCCAAAGACCTGGCCCCGCCGCCCCCCTCGACCCCGGGACACACCTGGCGGTGCCAGAGGAGGGAAGGGACACACACCTCGGCCTCACACTGGCATCGAGGGAGGGAGAGGAGGGGCCTCCACAGACGGGTCCAGGGTGTCCTACCCACCCGCACCCACACCCGGGAGCAGGCTTCAACAGAGCGCCCACATCAGTGGTTCTCCACCTTCCTCAGGCCGCGACCCTGGCATACAGCTCCTCATGTGGTGGTGACCCCCAACCATGACATGTTGCTCCTGTGATGCATCGTGATGTCAATATCTGCATTTTCCCATGGTCTTAGGCGACCCCTGTGAAAGGGTCGTTCGGCCCCCCAAGGGGTCGCGACCCACAGGTTGAGAGCCGCTGGCCCACATGTACAAGGACAAGAAGGGGGGAGGGGGTGGAACCATGGGAGGGAGCCATCTGTGGGTCCCACAGCGTGGAGGAGCCTCGCCCGCAGTGAAAGGCAACTCCCTACGGGTCCCATCAGCCACGCAGAGCCCACTCCACCGCCGCAGGTCAGAAGGCGCAGCGCCCGGTGGGGGCACCTGGCACCTGTCTCTGGGGAGACACCCCTCTCCCAGGTCCCCACCGGCTCACCCTGGTTCTGTGGCTTCTTACTGACATTACGTCGCTAAAACCTAAACCACGTATCCTAGAGCATATGAATTATACATTACAATTACTTAACTAGAAAATAATATCGTTATTATATAAATTATTGTAATTTTGTAAAATAAATAATTTTTCATATGTATTTTATTGATTTTTTTTTTTTTACAGAGAGGAAGGGAGAGGGATAGGGAGTTAGAAACATCGGTGAGAGAGAAACATCGATCAGCCGCCTCCTGCACATTACCCTCTGGAGACGTGCCTGCAATCCAGGTACGTGCCCTTGACCGGAATCGAACCTGGGACCCTTCAGTCCACAGGCTGACGCTCCATCCACTGGGCCAAATCCGCTAGGGCTAATTTTCTATTTTGTATTTTTATGTATACATTTTGTATTAAAAATTCCTGGTGCATGTCAACTTTTAAATATTGAAAAAATATATAATATGGATCGTTTTATTCACAATGCACTCACCCTACCACTGACCTCACTGTATACCCACAAACAGCACTGAGGCAAGAAAGCCAGGTTGGGGGCAGCCACAGCGGTGCATTAGTCAGCTGGGCTATTACTACAAAGCCCGTCGCCTGGTGTTTGAAGAGCAGACATTTTTGCTGCAGCTGTTATTACTCCTCACCTGCGCATATTTTTCCATCGCTTTTTAAAGAGCGTGGGAGGAGGGGCAGAGACAGAGAGAGAAACATCCATGTGAGAGACACGTCGCAGACCAGGGTCAGGGTCAGCAAATGAGGTGCATGCCCTCGACCAGAATTGAACTGGGGGCCCTTCAGTCTCGGGCCTGACGTTCTACCCACTGAGCCAAACCGGCTGGGGCGACAGCAGACATTCATTTCTGCGTGAACTCAGGACCAGACTCTTAGTTTAAAAGTTGCTTCTTAGTTTTTGAAGATGTCACTTGAACAACTTTATTTACTTATCTGCCTAATAACTTCAGCATTTTAAAATATTTTAATACCTTCATGCATCATGTTCCCCAAAGACAAACAAGAACTAAGGGCAAAAAATAAAAAAAATATAAAATTTGGAAAGGCAAAATTGACATAGACTGTAATAACATTTACCATAATTTAACAGCAACTGCCAATGCTTTAGACACTGGATAGAATGTTTTGAATTTTATTTCCTATCAAAAGATGGAGGTGAACCGAGATCGGTTTGGCTCAGTGGATAGAGCGTCGGCCTGCGGACTGAAAAGTCCCGGGTTCGAATCCGGTCGGGGGCATGTACCTTGCTTGCGGGCACGTCTCCAGTGTGAGGTGTGCAGGATGCGGCTGATCGATGTCTCTCTCTCATCGATGTTTCTGACTTTCTGTCCCTCTCCCTTCCTCTCTGTAAAAAACTCAATAAAATATATTTTTTTAAAAAAGATGGAGGTGGATCTGAAATTCATTTCTTTTATCAAAAGATAATCCTATCTAATAAAAAGGGGACGTGCACATTGACCATCACGCCGTCACAAAGATGGTGGTGCCACAAGATGGTGGCACCCAGTCCCCTCAGCGACTCCAAAGTCCCCCAGTCCTTTCAGCCCACCGAGGCACGGGGGGGGGGGGGGAAGGGAGAGGAAGGGAGAAAGGCGGCAGGCATACAGTGAGGCCAGACTCATCCTCAGCCCCAGGGCCAGCCGGAGGTGTGAGCAGCCTCTCATGTCACTTCCCCAGACTCGCAGGGCCACTGGAGGCTCAGGTAACCGGGGCCGGCTGAGGCTTGGGCTGCCGGCAGTGGCAGCAGCAGAGGTGGGATGGGGCGCCACCTTCCCCTGATCACCGGGTCACCTACTGCCCCTGAGGGTGCCCGGACTGTGAGGGAGCAGGCTGGGCTGAGGGATGCCCCCCTCCAGTGCATGAATTTTCATGCACTGAGCCTCTAGTTTAACTATAAGAGTGCAAGAGACATTGTTAGCATTGACTGCTCATGAAGGATTAAAAGCGAGTTTTGAAGCTATAACCTCACTTGCTTCGTTCTGTGTAAAAACGAAACGAATATCCTGAGTGCGCTGCGGTTGCATTGAAGCGTCTTCTCGCACTCCCAGAAGCCTCTGGGAGCTGGTTTCTCCGCGGTGTATGTTATTAAAGCAAACATTTTCCCTGGAGAGTAACATTGTCGTTCATTCAGTCCACACTATGTGCGTTATCAAGCGAGATACGAGTTCGTTTACCACGTCAGAAACTTATTTTCGCATAAGTATTGGTACATACTTGTACACATATTTGGTAAAAACTTAAACTGTGGTGCATATGGTGTTTGTTCTAAACCGTGTGTAAGCCCTCGCCAGTCTGGCTTCATGGACAGACAGTCAGCCTCCAACCGAAGGATCCCAGGTTCGATTCCGGTCAAGGGCACGGCCTCGGGGTTGCAGGCTCCTCCCGGCCCGGGCCCGGGTTGGGGCTCGTGCAGGAGGCAACCAATAGTTGTCATATCCGTATTTCTCTCTGTCTTTTCCTCTCCCTTCCACTCTCCATAAAAGTCCATGGGAAATTACCCTCGGGTGAGGCTCAAAAGAACACACAAAACTGCGCTTAGGCCTTTATTATGGGGAAAGGGCTATTTCACGCTAACTTTTTTAGTTTTGTTTACACTTTCCATGAACAAGGCACAGTTTTTATTTTATTCTCCCCCACGTTTGTTCTGATTGTTGTTATTAAAATATTGCTTTGTCTGTTGATTCTAGTTAATAAGAAGTGAGGCTTGTATTTTGTGTTTGTTTATTACATCGTTTTCCCAATAATTTTGCTGTTGGCATGCCTTTGACCAGTGATCGTTTGAGCAGCCCTGCTGCTCCCTGGATGGCCACGAGGTGGCGCGCAAGGACCTCCTCCTGGACATGGCGCGGCCTTGGGGATGGCCCCTCCAGTGGAGAACAAGGCCCTTCCTATCCTACCACCTTTTCCGGAGAAGTTGGTGGAACTGCCATGCCGTTCCTGTTTGCCAAGCCCCCGAGAGGCAATCCGTCTCCCCGGTAGGGGGCAGGGGTGAAGGGGGCGGGCAGGTGTCTTTACAATGGACAGGCCTGGCAATCAGTGCCTTGGCTAAGGGTGATCACGCAGAAGGAAGCCCCCGGCCGGGGTGCTGATGGTGGGGCCACAGGAACGTCACCTCCGCGGAGTCCCTGCAGAAGACGGAACCGGGCCAGGAGCAACCGGACAGGCCCAGCACGAGGGACACAGACAGATACTTGACGTGGGCCCCTTTAATAAGTCAAAGTTAGACCTCTACCCTTACCCCTAAACCTAACTCTAACCCTAACTCTACCTCAGCCCCTATCCCTACCCTTACCCCGACCCCCAAAAAAAACAAAAAAAATTAAAAGTCAACGTTAGTGCCGAGACCGGTTTGGCTCAGTGGATAGAGCGTCGGCCTGCAGACGGAAGGGTCCCAGGTTTGATTCCGGTCAAGGGCATGTACCTTGCTTGCAGGCACATCTTCAGTGGGGGGTGTGGAGGAGGCGGCTGATCGATGTCTCTCATCGATGTTTCTGACTTTCTATTCCTCTCCCTTCCTCTCTGTAAAAAAAAAAAAAAAAAATCAATAAAAAATATATTCAAAAAAAAAAGTCAACGTTAGTGAAAAACCAAAGTAGCCGGTCATTATTTTATTAAAAGAGACTGGTAACCAACCACAGGGCATGAACCTCGATGAGGTTCCGTATCAGGGGGAGAAACTGAGCGTTTGGGGAGACAGGTGGGGGAGATTGAAATGTGAGCTGATCATGGGATGGGACGGCTGGCTTTTTCCGAGGCTGCGGTCACGGCGAGACCAGCAGACTGTCTGCTCGGGGAGCGGCTGCTGGCGGCCCACGGCTTCTCGAGGAAAGGCCCGGCGCCCCTCGGTGGGCTGGGACCTCAGCTCGCGGGCTCCGCCGTGGGAGCCGCTTTCCCCTCGGACAAACCATGATGACGACGACGACATGGACGCGACCGACATTTCTCAAAAAGGAACATGCTTCCAGGAAAACGCCGGACAGACAGCTTCGTTGTCCATGTGGAATTCACCATCGGGCCAACATCACACAGTGCAACTGACCTCTCAGAAACTCTCCCTTGCCGAAAGCGGTGTGGCTCAGCAGATAGAGCGCGGGCCTGTGGACTGAAGGGTCCCAGGTTCGACCCCGGTCAAGGGCATGGACCTTGGTGGTGGGCACATCCCCAGTAGGGGGCGTGCAGGAGGCAGGTGATCGATGTTTCTCTCTCATTGATGTTTCTAGCTCTCTCTCCCTCTCCCTTCCTCTCTGTAAAAATATCCATAAACTATATTTTTTTTTAAAAAGAAAAGAAACTGTCCCTTGCTTGACCGGCAGGCTCAGGTTGAGCGTTGACCTCCACGCTGCCCTGGACGCCCACTCTCGACAGGGACAGGGACAGGCCACACCACTCCCACTGCCTCTGGTTCTTGCATTTCCGGTTAGATCAGTGGTTCTCAACCTGTGGGTCGCGACCCCTTTGGGGGTCAAACGTCGACCCTTTCACAGGGGTCGCCTAAGACTATTGGAAAACACCTATTTCCCATGGTCTTAGGAACCAACACACCGCTCCTCGGTGTAGCAAAGTGTAGCCATGTCGTTTACTGTTGTCCTAGGAAGACTGTTGCCCATGCGACACCACGATTCAAGACAACATTTCATTTATTTGTAATGAGAAATAAACATTTCACAATATACAATTACGTATTGTTTTTGTGATGAATCCCTATGCTTTCATGATGTTCAATTTGTAACAACGAAAATACATCCTGCCTATCAGATATTTGCATTACAGTTCATAACAGTAGCAACATGACAGCGATGGAGTAGCCACGGAAATCATTGTATGGTTGGGGGTCACCACCCCATGAGGAGCTGTCTTAAAGGGCCGCGGCCTTGGGAAGGTTGAGAACCACTGGGCTAGATGGACGGGCCGCTCCGGGAAGAGAGCGCCTGGACACAAAGGACTTTTAACTTCCCCAACCTATGGGAGGGCCCAGAGCGCGTCTATGGGAGTAGCCCCTACATGTGTTGGACCAATGGGGTCACCCGATGGGAGGGGTCCCTCTCACTCTTACCCGAGTCACCATGGGAAGAATGTTTGCCTTCCATCCCAGTGACCTTGGACTTGGTCCGCCCACCCCCTGGGTGGCGCCCCCCCCCATTATATTTTGAAACTTTTCAGATCTACAGAGACGTGGAAGGAACAGCAAAAGGAACAGCCTTCCTCCCTTCCCGATTATTCCGCAGCCCTCGAGGCCCGGCAATGCCAGCGTGGAGGCTCCAGGTTCTCAGCCCGAATGCCCCGGGTCTTCTGTGAGCGCCCCTAGAGACCTAGCGAGACTGGCCGTGTCACCAGGGAGGCGACTGTGCAGCCCTCTCCACAAATCGTGGGCTTGTCCCCGGGGCCGCAGGGGGAGATCTGGGGGAGCCCCGGAAGGCAGGCAGTGACCTCGCTCGCTCGCTCGCCCTGGCACAGCCCTGAGCCGCGATGCCAGTGCCCACAGCCGCCCCCTGGGTGCACGGGGAGGTGGTGACGGGGCTCCAACAATTCTGAACAAGAGTCACTGGGCCAGGCCTGGCGCCGGGATGCCAGTGAGACCCGGGGTGAGGGTCACTCCAGCCGCGGAACCCTGAGTCGGGGAACCGAGAGACCTCGGCCGGGGCCCAGGTCTGGAGCAGAGGGACCCGGTGAAGGGAATGAGGCCGCAGGTTTTGAGGCCTCGGCCGGAGGTGGACCCCAATCCTGCTTCTGCCACGCGTGCTGCTGCAAGCAAGTCCCCTCCCTCCGGAAAGGCACGTCCCCGGGTGCAAGGCGAACAGAGAGACCCTCTGGTGGCCTCACAGCGCCGAGATAAAACGCTGCCGAAGCCGAGGCTGACCCGGATCTCTTCCAGTGCTTCCCGGGAAAGAGGCCGCGTCCTCGCATGTTCCCCCGGGCCGGTTGCGACAGATGAAAATGTGGCGAAACCCAGGCCTCGGTGCATCGGTCAAGTTCTCTCTCCCGTCAGCGCCTCGGAGGCGGTTTTCTAACCGCTTGCGGCCAGCTGCGGGAGGGAGACGTGGTTTGAGGACCTACATGACCGGGTTCTTTTTTTATTTTTATTTTTAATATATATATTTTGTTTTTTTTTACAGAGAGGAAGGGAGAGGGATAGACAGAAACACCAATGAGAGAGAGACATCAATCAGCTGCCTCCTGCACGCCCCCTACTGGGGAGGTGCCCGTAATCAAGGTCCATGCCCCCGACCGGAATCGAACCTGGGACCTTTCAGTCCACAGGCCGACGCTCTATCCACTGAGCCACACCGGTTTCTCGGCATGACAGGATTCTTGATGTTACCATGAAGTGTGTGTGTGTGTGTGTGTGTGTGTGTGTATGTATATACTTTTAATGATATATGTTTGTGTATGTATGTGTATGTATATATATATATATACTTTTAATGATATATGTGTGTGTATATATATGTACATACTTTTAATGATATGTTTGTGTGTGTATGTGTGTGTATATATATATATATATATATATATATATACTTTTAATGATATATGTGTGTGTGTGTGTGTGTATATGTCATTAAAAGCACTCACCGTTCAGATGGTACTCACAAAGAAGTCACCAGAAAGCCCAAATGGGAAGTGACCGTAGCTGCCAGTCCACGTAAGAGGGTGCTGAACACGCCACACCTGCCGTCGCCCAGATGTTGCCCCGCTTCACCCTGTCCTGGGGTCCAACATCCTTCCTACCGACCACCCCCTTTCTCTTATCTCACAACCAGGCTGCTGGGTCTCCACTCCTCAGTCAGCCTCCGCCTCCCACCTCGTCAGCCTCACCCGTGACCTACAAACCACAAGGGAGCCGGAGGACTGTGCCAGGCGAAGAGCAGCCAGCCAGAGCCAGCCGCGGACTGAAGCTTGCGCTCCAGGTATGACTGGGACACCTGGCCAACACGATTGGTTTCTGGGTGAAGGGACAAGGGAGTTCCCTCTTGCAACCAGTTCTAACAATGAGGCCAGTTAGACCGGCCTTCCGCACGACCTTCCGCACGACCTTCCGGACGAACCCCGAGGGCCCGAGGCAGCCACGCAGCTGCGAAGGCAGAGCCCCTTGCGCGATTCCCATACATCAGGCCTCTGATGGGAGGGGGGAGGGGGGACACAGTGGGAGCTGTCAGAAGACTCGGCCTCATGAGGAAGCAGCCAAAGCGGATCCTCTTTCCAAGACATGAGCCACCACACAGGCCAGTCTAGTTGGTTCCGATTGGACCGTAAGGAACGCGCTTTGCGCACGGTTTTCTTACCAAGGTTAGTTCTAGTGTCAGCTGCTGAGATGCAGGGTAGGTGACTTGTACTCTGACCATTAGAGAAGGGAAGTGGCCTCACTTCCCACCCGAAGTTATTCAGCAAGATAAACTAAACCCTCAAAGCCTGAGGATGCAATTAGACGAGAAAAGTGTCCCCTTTGGTCGGAACAGTCGCTTGAACCCAGGACGGAACCAGCTGGAACGGCAGGCTGGCCAAGGCCTGAACTCTGTGATGGACTTCTGTCAAAGTGGGGGAGGAGGGGATGATCTTGTGTAATAGTAAATTTACTCACATGGACGTTAATTCTGAGATGAACTGTTACACTGTAAATAACTCCGTATTATTTTTTAAATGTCTCATGTTTTTGAAACCCCTTCTCACCCGATTGCACCTTTGAGCCATACTACAGAATCATCACGGACTGTGTTTTCATAAATATATGTATATATATTGATTTCAGAGATGAAGGGAGAGGCACAAACATCAGAGATCCAAGAGAATCCTTGATCGGCTGCTTCTTGCATCCCGCCCCCCCCCCACTGGGAATCAAGCCTGCAACCCAGGCATGGGCCCTTGACCAGAACCCAACCCGGGACCCTTTAGTCTACAGGCCGATGCTCTCTCCACTGAGCCAAACTGGCTAAGGCATTGACTGGAGTTTTGAGTCCATGTGTTGTGGAGCAAAATTAGAATCATATAGTGTTCCACAGATCTTTCTATCCCTGTAGTAGTTTCCCTAAACAGAAATTTATGAGATCTCAATATATAACTAAGCAAAAGCACTAATCAAGATGGGAAAAGTAGATGCTTAATAAATGGAAATTTAAGTTACAGGAAGAAGTCCATTATACAGTTAAGTATAGCAAGGAACACTCAGCTTGCAGAACATCCACAGGGCAGAGAAAAGGAGGCTGTGCCCCTTAATTATCTGCAGTTCCCCCTGGAATCAGGAAGCGGTCCAGGCCCCCAGGCCTCCCAGGCTGGACGTGCCAAGGCTGTCACATTCCAAAAGCACTCATGCAGAAAGGCACCCCATTCAATACAACCCACTCGACAGGTAACAGCCATTCATGTTCAGGCGTGTGAAACGGGGATGACACACGGGGCACGTTTCTTAATTTTTTATTTCAACATTTAAAATAGTCACAGATGTAGTCGTTTATTCATTGACATCTCCATGGAAGATGCACCAAACAAAGCATACAGGAATTCCACAGTTACAAAGTACATGTTCGTGACGATGTCAAGATTTTACTCCTACAATTTATCTGGAAAACCACCACTAGAAAACAACAAAAACACACACACACACCAAAAAAAACCCCAAACAACTTTTGTTTCACTGCATTTCCATAAACAGTGAATAGCAGACTCTCAAGAGAAATCCCTAAATATTCACCAGCATTTTTTTACTATTTCAGGCTTTCACAGAACTCTTTCAACACACCCATGTCATCAGGAACCCTCAGTTCTCAATTCTTTTTCTTTCCCCTCAATAGCCAAGGCCAAGATGTATTGGCTTTTTATTTTCATCATCTTTTTTTCCAAAAATACTATGCAGGATAGGTTGATCATCACGGGATCTTGACTGGCTAATGAGGTAGGAACGGTCTTCCAAATTAGTTCTTAAGCATTTATGAAGCAAAACAAGAGAATAATCAAATGATGTGCAGCTGGGTTTCTTTAGTGGTTGTTCTTTTAAAAAAATGCCAAGGGCTTTGGGAACTGGTCACACGCTACTTGTATGTAAAAGACAGAGAGTAAACCCCCCTGAGAAAAGCCCTGCTACTGAGCACATGCCAGGGCCGCGGTGGTGGAGTACATGTTGGCATCACCCGGCAAGAAACAGCTGCCCCAAATGCCAGGCTTTCCTTCCCAGTGATCTTACCGAAAAGGCCAAGTTTAAACAGAAACAAAAGCACCCTTTCTTCCAGAGGAGTTAATTTGGCTCCTACTTTAACCCAGTTCTCAGCCTTCCCTACACACACACCCCCCAAAAAAAAAAAAAAAAAAAAGATGAATCATTTCTATATACTGCATATCCAGTGGCATCATTTAAATGAATTTAGCAGTCAACTTACCAAATTCTGCCGGAGGACTCCTTATCTAAAGGTTTAACAACGTACACTGAACAGCTGGAAAATGCCTGGGTAGTAACAGATCTCGGCACCGTCTCTCCATTAGCAGGTTGTTTCAAAATGCACACACCCTCCAATTCAAATTCCTATAAACCTAGGAAAGTCAGCAATTATCCCCTCTCCATCTACCCCGAAATCAAAGTTCTGTATTCTAACGACCCTCTCTGTATATATAAGGAATACTTTTCAAATCTACCCAATCAAGTTCATAGGACATGTTTCCAGAAAAGGGGAAAGTTATCAATCAAGTATGAATTGTCTAAAATACGTCATTTGAACATTTGGTACCTATTATTTGGTGAAGGCTAAAATACCAGAAAGAGTATTTATTTCCCCAATTACATAGTGATTAGGGTTATTGCTAAAAACACTAAAAAAAAAAAAAATCCCTAAAACTAAAAATGTAAAAAAAAATACTTAGAATACTTAGAATAGCTGCCAGATAAATTGGTATCTATATGCTATATGTGGTTTGAAAGATGGTTTTGAAATCAAGTCCTTGACAATTCCATAAAATGTTCTAGACATAGTTAGCAATCAGACTTGGTTCAATAGTGCAACTCTCTATATGGCAAACACCCATTTTTATTTCACTTTAGCTATCAAAAATAACTTGTCAACAGCATTGTTTACATCTTTAAACCTTTCTTTTGACTATTCTATCTAGAACGGTGTTCTATCTACATGATCAAAATATCGTTAGCTTGCAGAGAATTCTCCCGCCATCACGGCCGCCTTCTTTAACTTCCGGCACCGCTCCCTTACACTCTTTTCCTAAGGCACACCAGGCCCCCTTTATGGCTGCCAGGGCCCCGAAACCTGGATTCCAATCTATGTCTGTCATCGGTTCAATGCAAATCCTTACAGTGCCCGCTAGACTGACTGCAGAACGAAGCCCATTTCTGAAGCAAAGGCCAAAAACATGAGTACATGCTCTTTCCCACAAAACCAACCACTCGGCCCACTCTAACAGTAAAGCTCAGCTATGTCCCTGGCTCTATAAATCCATACTCCATGTCACAAAATAAAATGTTAGGCCAGTAAACTTTCACAATTTTTATTAAGTCCTACTCTAATTTAACAGTATCTGATTCTACAGACATCATCCTACGGTGAACATGTTTAATAAGGGAAAGCAAATCGGACCTCTAAGTCCTTATTTTCTGCAGACTAAGCAATAATATAACAACTACACAGAACACTACAGGTCATGACATACACTTACTTGCTCAGAGTTTTCATACAAGCCATATTGTTTACCAAACTATATCTCCTAATATTTAATACAGTAGAATTAGTGATTGTAGTTCTCATATAATATTTTAGTTACAAGTACCTTACTGAGATAACTAACATTTCGACAGTTCCACTGACTTTCCAGATTAGCAGAATACATTCAAGAAAAAGCAACAAGTGAAATGAAAACTGAACAGGACAAGTTATGGAAGGAAAACGAAGCAAAGATAAACAGGGTAGTGAAGTATCGGGGGGTTGAAAATCGAAGCCTAGACATTTGTTTAGAAGAGATCAACTATGGATTTCAAGATCAAGTTTATAAATTCAATACAATATAAATCCTTTTGAAGGTAAAAGCCAAGGTGAAATTAAGAGGTCTATAAACTGTTCACTTTTGGCCTTAAATAGTACCAATTCTTCTAAACAAAGAAGGCCACAACAGTTAAGATTGTATTACTTGATTTTATTTTACACTAGGTGGTGGGCACAAAGCAACCCCCTTAATAAAGTTGACAATTAGCTTCACTCAGAACATTTTTAATAATGCACATCAAAAACAAAAAGTATTCTTACAAATTGTCTGCAATCCAAATATACAATAGCCTGGAAAACAACATTTAAAAAACAAAAGCCAATGTAAAAAGACAGGTCGAAACAACTAGAACAGTACAGGTTTATATGGCTCAGGTTTCACAGTTTTCTCACTGCGTCGTCAATGTCAGAAATCTGCTCCTTCAGCTGGCTCCATTGCTCCGGATTTAAGGAAATACCTAAAACAAAGTTTTCAGAATCAGAAGCTGAAAATGTGCTTAAGCTTTCTTGAGGATTTTAAAACTTCCAAGTAAAATACTGTTTTATCAAAATAGCCATTTTTTAATGGCATAATGATATAATATTGAGAACAAGATATCTGGTTAATTATATTCATCCTGATTGCCTGCGATGACGGATGTTATATCTACTTTTACTCCCCACTCTGCATCCTGCGAGACACCATTAGTGGCCAGGTCCAGGCGTGGTGTGCGACACCCATCTCCACATTCAGTTGGCTCCAACATTTGCTCAAAGGTCCACAGCTCAAGTGACTGACTTGTCCGGAGTTCTTCCAGAAGTATTGACTTCACTTTGGAAAATCCCTGGGATGTGGCTTCTGGGAAGGAACATTCTAGAGACTGGATCCCAGCCTCATTACCACTAACAATGTGACTTTAAAACAGTCACACGCACCTCTGAGCCTAAGTTCTCTTGCCATTAAATGGTCCGTATACCTCAAGGGTTGTTGCTGGGACTAAATCGGCAGATTTGAATGACAAGCTTGGCATATCAGTAGGCACATGTAAGCTTAGGGTGTTAGCTACTGGCATGTCTGTCCTGTGTACAGTACTTTAAACTTCCAATATTCTAATGCCTGACCCACACAGATGGAGAGATAAACCAGAATTAAGAACGGATGGATTTCTCAGAAAACTGCGGGGAGGCCCTAAGCGGAGAGGACGGAGAATGTATTGGGACAACACTAGGGAGGGCTTTCTCGCTCATCTTACTGGTTAGTAACCAGTAAGAAGAAAAGAACTCGCCCTGACCGGTTTGGCTCAGCGGATAGAGCGTCGGCCTGCGGACTCAAGGGTCCCAGGTTCGATTCCAGTCGAGGCATGTACCTTGGTTGCGGGCACATCTCCAGGAGGAGGTGTGCAGGAGGCCACCGATCGATGTTTCTCTCTCATCGATGTTTCTAATTCTCTATCCCTCTCCCTTCCTCTCTGTGAAAAATCAATAAAATATATTTAAAAAAGAACTCTGATACTGGCCACAATGGAACAGCTGGACTGACTAATCCCAATAAGTGGGCTGAACAAGAAAATGTAAAAGGATATGAAAACATAGACATTAAAGTTTACTAAACCTAAAAACTACAGGAAGGAAACAAGTTATACCTTACAAGATGACATGCAGGCAGAAGAAGAAAACAGAGGCATTTTTTCATTAGCGTGGCACACAAATGTTCTCTAGCTACTTGGTGAATTATAGAACATGCTGTGCCCTGGCTGTGGTGGCTCAGTGGTGAGCGTCAGCCCACGCACCGAAGGCAGGGCTCGTGTGGTAGGCAATGAATCACTGTGCCTCTCTCACCTCAGTCTCTCTCCCCCGCTCCACTCGCTCTAAAGATCAATGGAAAAAATAACTCTCGGGAGGCTAAGTAACTAAGGGATGCTTCTGTGATGCTGGATGAAGCACAAGAGACTAAAACCCACTTAAAGGACACCACTCTAAAGAACACCCCAAAGAACACTGTGAACCAGGATCCCCACTCCTAATTTTACAGCTTCCCAGACAGCGCCTACTCTACCTCAGAATTAACGTACAAATAGTTTACGTGATATTCAAGTGAATCCGCAGCCTCATAACTCCTGCACAATCTAAGTCCCTTCTCCCTTCAAGGTATCTGCACCACCTCCTCTACTTTGAAAACGATTCCTCTCCCAGACAATTCCCATCACTGGCTCCTCCTTTATCTAAAGTGTCCATGGCACTTCCTTAGGAGATTCCCAGAGCACTTCCCCTCTAATAACCTGCCCATATCACTTTAATTATATGTTTACCTGCATCATCTTATTAATATATTATTTTTAATTGATTTCAGAGAGGAAGGAAGAGGGAGACAGACAAACATCAATGATGAGAGAAAATCAATGATCGGCTGCTTCTGCTCACCCCCCATTGAGAATCGAGCCTACAACCCAGGCACATGTCCTGCCGGGAATCAAACAGAGGCCTCCTGGTCCACAGGTCACTGCCCCACCACTGAGCCACGCTGGCCGGGCTCTGCCGTAATTTCACTCTCATTAGGTTAAGTGTTGCCCTGGCCGAGCTCAGTTGGCTGGAGCATCGTCCCATACATCAAAAAAAAGGTTGCGGGTTCGATCCTCGGTCAGGGTATGTATGTTCAGGAAGCAACTCAACCGATCAATGTTTTACATCGATGTTCTCCCTCCCTCCCTCCCTCTCCCTCCCTCTCTCTCTAGAATTGAGGATTAAAAAATAGTGTCATACCAAAAGAAATACAGAAGATAGTGAACCAACCAAATAAGGATCTTCCTAGTGCGCTACCAACATTATTTCAATTTCAAACTAGGTCACTTAAGTTTTTTATCCCGTCTCAATATCAGGACCAAATTCAGGAAATTAAATCTCACCTTTTCTTCCTGGTTTCATTTCACCTTCTGGATCCATCCAATATTCTCTAATATCAATTAGGACTTTTCCTTTAAAATCCCGTACACTAACATACCTCATTTTCCCAATCTGCAAAAAAAAACAGAACATAGAAAAGCATTCATTTATAAGTTCATATTTATATTCACAACGTATTGCATACTCACAATTCTTTTCATCACAAAAATAACTATTACTATCAAAACTAAAATCCAAAGGAAATGTCACTATTAAAAAGAAATCTTCGTAAATGATGGAACTAAACAAGTACAACTCACATTTCTAATCACTTTACATTAAAAGAATCACTAGCACAATACTGCTATGGAAAACAGTATGGAGGTTCCTCAAAAAACGGAACATATGACCAGCAGCCCCACTTCTGGATTATCTACAAGAAATAAAAGCAGGATTTTACTGAAGAGGTATTATCTGTTCACCTGTATTCACAGCCACATTACTCACAATAACATCTGGGACAGGGCAACCCAAATGGCCATCTTCTGGTAAATGAATGAACAAAATGTGATACTATATATGCAAGCAGTGGGAGATTATTCAACTTAAAAAGAAAGACATTCACATGCTACAACATGGATGAGCCTGAGGCCATTAGGCTAAGACAGTGGTTGGCAAGCGGCAGATCACAAGCCAGATGCGGCTCTTTGGCCCCTTGAGTGTGGCTCTTCTACAAAATACCATGTGCGAGTGCGCACTTACAGTGTGATTGAAACTTTGTGGACCATGTGTTACAGTGTGATTGAAACTTTGTGGACCATGTGTTACAGTGTGATTGAAACTTCGTGGACCTGTGCAAAAGTCGGTTTTTGGCTCTCAAAAGAAATTTCAATCATTGTACTGTTGGTATTTGGCTCTATGGACTAATGAGTTTGCCGACCTCTGTGCTAAGTGAAATAACAAGCCACCAAAAGGTATAGGTTATAGGATTCCACTGTAAGATGCCTAGAACAGATTCCTCTCTGAAATCGATAAAAACATATGTGTATTTTTAAACGTAAGAATCTTAGGAGGCCATGGCACTGAGCGAAACATGTTGGTTTTACAATAAGCCTAAGAGCTTGTTCAATAGATAAAATTAAAAGCTACTGAAGTAATTTTGATTATTAGGTAAGTCAAATAAAAGTTTACTGTGGGCTTGAGCAAGTGGAAGAGACTTTAGATGATAGGATTCAACCGTGAAAAATGATCAGCCATTAAATAAGTAAAAGGAAGAAAAAGTGACAGAGAAGGGAGAGAGCAGAGAGATACAATACTGATCTTCAAGGGCAGGCTGACCACACTGACCTATATTGCAGAGGACTTGAAAACACAGAAGAAAATTCTGAAGCCTGTATAGGTTCTTAGAGCAAGGATAAAAAAAAAGAAAGAAACGATCAGGAAAATACTACTGCTGCTGCTTGTCTTCTGCAAGACTTGTCATCCTGAGATCTCAGAAACCTGCAAAGAATTAACTTGAAACTCATCAGAAAAAGCAAACCTCTCTAAAAAACAGACAAGCAATGATCGTAGGTAATTGAAGAGGCGGAAAAACGGTCGCTGATGTGCAGTTTAGCCAGGAACAGCGTTTCCGCGGCAGAGATGTGCGGGACGTGGAGATGCTGCCAGCTGACCTCCTGAACGGCCCCTGGAAGCAGTGCTGACGGGGTTCCTCTAACGCCGCCCGGGCCCAGCGGGGCGGGGCGGGTGGCCTCGATACATTAAGGAAGGGTTTGTTTATAGACTAACAGTACGTTAGACGTGTACTGTACATAAGAAAAGCTAAAAGAGGGATTCATTTGGGGTCTGGAACAAATTAATTCAACTTACATTGTTTCTAAAGGGGGAAAATGATTCGGTTTTTGAACAAACTGGGTCTCGAACAGCCAAATTGAGTCTCCGAAATGAATTACGTTAGAGAACCGAGGTTCCCTGTACTTCCCAATGTGCAGTTCTCAATCTCTTCTTTTGGATTTCTACAGCTTTTAAATTCACATTGTTTTAAACACAGCAAAACTAGATTCTAGGTGTTAGCAATAATCCAGAACCACAGAGGACGAGTTTGAGAAAGCAGAAAGATACAATACTGATTTTCAAGGCCAAGCTGACCACATGCTATCAATTCGGCTCAAATTAAACTCGTAAAAAAAAAAAATGTCAGCGCCATAGAAGTTGCTTTCATTGCTACCAACGTGTTCTGGTGTTTCGATGAGCATGCCCAGTCCGGAGCACGCTAACAGAGAGGTGTGCCTTCTCGGAGGAAGGCACGGTGAGTGTGCCTCAGACCAGCCAGGTCCAGTCCTCGGACCCCAGCCGCCTCACCTGGAACATGTTGTCGTCCCTGCTGCCGCTCTGCTTGGAGGAGGCCAGGGCTCTGGAGGTCTCCCCCGTCTTCTGCTTCTTGCCAGGCTTTTCCGAAGCAACTTGCTTTTTCCTCTTTAACTGGGAAGGAAAACATGAGTAAGGTCCACATGTGCACTTAAAACACTCCTCAGGGTTATGGACAACAAAAGGGGAGGAGACAGGGGTTTATACAAGCTGCGTGACCAACAGGAACCTCGCAGGATGATCGGACCGTAAATTCCTAGCTGGGCAGCCCAGTCACTTTTCATGTAAGGTTTCTCTCTGCATGAAGCCCTGGCCACGTCTCTGAGCGCCTGGGCTCACACGCCTTTGAAATGCCCAGTTCTCACACCCTGGGAGGTTCACCACCCCCGGGAGAGCACGTGGTCTTGTTAACGACCCTGTAACCCAATCCCAGCCTCGCTTCCCATGTATCTTCCTTGTTTCCTTCATCCTTCCAAATGCGCAAGAGAAACCGCAGAGCCCCAGGTCTTGTTCCCAACAATGTCACCAGTTTGGCTTCATTAACTCATAGAAAAATTCCCTACAAGGTTAGACATTTCTTACATGGACGGGGTCAAAAGATTCCAATGCTTTTTAAGACACAAAAGGATCAAAAGTCTACATTTACTCAGTAAGTAAAAAACATAAACATAGCCAAGACCCACCTGACAATGAAACTTTGAAACTAACCTAACACTGGTATGTAATTGAATTTGCAAACGGTTCTGAGGAGCCCAAAAAATACTTTGGGCATTAGAGTGGTATGGAGCAGAAAAAGCTATTTTGTAAAACAGAATGCCACCTAAGGTTTCTTTGGGAGGAACAACAAAAAAGGATGAGGGGCTTACGGCTTTTGAATAAACTTTTGGAAACCATAAGGCTACTAAAGCTACAAAGGAGACGTGCTAAGTATGAAGAATACAACCAACTTATTCCATTTCTAGGGTACGATTATCTATTTATGCTCTGCCTATTCCAAGAGTCACTTACACTGGCTTAGGGAATGTGATTATGCCAAGCTAAGAAACCTATTTTGTACTGCGCACAAGTCAACTTAAAATCGTCATCACAAAAAAACAAAGAACTAAGATAGACAGCGATGTATTAGACTAGCATTCAAAGGCAAAACTATGTGTTAAAAGCAGCGTCCCTGCAGCGGCTTTTTATATAACCTCAGTCTGAAAATGCGCTAACAGCCCAGGAAAGCCAGTGGCGTTCCCAACCCAAACGGTAGAGGGCAGCCATGTCCCTTAGTGGAAAGCCTGAGTATGGGGTGGGCAGAGTAGGCTTCCAGTTGTAATATCAATGAATGCAAACTGACAAGTCATAGCACAACTAACAGTTTCATGTACTCACAACTGGAAACCTACTTTTGTCCACCCCCGTATATTAATTTACTAACTTAGATGAAGCTAGACATAATATAATGTATATGAACAAAAAGAAATGGATGCATTTAACGTGTGTCCTTAGGATTGATAGTACTATTTGGGACAAACAGCAAAAATACTCTGCTCAATAAGCAAAAGCAATTATTCTTTACATCAGGGTCTAGATAGTCTCTGAGGACTGGTACATGCCTGACACACAAAAGCTCAATAAAATTATGTTGAATGAACATATTCAAATGCTATGCTGGTGTAATAGTTCCCACTACAGCAGTGGTCGGCAAACTCATTAGTCAACAGAGCCAAATATCAACAGTACAACGATTGAAATTTCTTTGGAGAGCCAATTTTTTTTTTTAACTTAAACTTCTTCTAACGCCACTTCCTCAACATAAACTTGCTCAGGCCATAGTATTTTGTGGAAGAGCCACACTCAAGGGGCCAAAGAGTTGCATGTGGCTCACGAGCTGTAGTTTGCTGACCACTGCACTACAGTATACACTGAGTGGCCAAATTATTATGATCTCTGAACGCATAATAATCTGGCCACTCAGTTTATGTGTGTGTACATCTACACTAATAAAAGAGAAAAATGCAAATTGGCTGTACCTTCGTGACACCCACCAGCCAATCAGGAGTGGATATGCAAATTAACCCAACAAAGGTGGCAGATTGATTTGCATGCACAAGCCCTGAGTAGCTGGGGGTGGGGCAGGATGCTTGTGTTATCATCGTCATGCCCATGACACAGGCGTTCTGCACTGCCCCAGCCACTCAAGGCCTCTGGGCAGCATGGGAAGATGGGGCCAGAGCAGAAAGAGGCAGCTCCAGGGCTGGAAAGGTGGTGCTGGCAGCCAAGGAAAGGCCCATTCCTGCACGAATCTTCATGCATCAGATTGCATGCACCCGTGTGTGCGTGTATTTTAGAGGCCTGGTGCATGAATTCATGCATAGGTGGGGTTCCGGTCAGCCTGGCCAGGAGGAGGAGGAGACATGAGCAGTTGGGCGGCCTACCTGCTGGTCAAACTCCTGGTTGAGGGGACAATTTGCATATCAGCCTTTTATTATATAGGATATACACCGAGTGGCCAATGTATTATGTGTTCAGAGATCATAATAATCTTGCCACTACGTGTATATAGATTCTCTGAAGCCTTGTTTCACTCTTCCAGATGATATTATACTCTGTATTTCCCTATAAAGATCCATCTCCCCCAAGTCCCCACTTAAGCTCTGTCTTTTAACTAACACTGCCAACTAGGCTCAGACACACACCGCGGGAGCTTCCAGGAGGCGAAGGACAGCCTGCGGGAAGGCAGCCCTGAGGAAGTGAGAGGTGCTCAGCGAAGAATGGGCCACTGACAGTGCAACTGCAAGTGATGCAGAAAAAGACAACTCCGCTACACGGGCAATTTCAGGGCAGCTTTGCTGGGTGCCCAAAGGAGGGAACCAGAGTCAGTAACATTCTAACTTAAAACGTACAAGCCTACACTCTGCCTGAGTAATACTTGTGGGCTGGATGAACACTAATGACGGAGACAGTGGTCAAAATCAACATATGCATTCAAGGAGTTCAGAGAATCTGGATCAGTTACTTCATACAATAGCTACAGATTAGCCCATTTCTAAATAACGGCAAACAGTAACTCTGGCCTAATTCTAATGCTCTTCCTCCAGGGTCTGTGGCATGTTCTGCAGGTTAAGGTTCCTCAACAGAAGTTAGTGTGAGGCTGGCTGGAGTCTGAATTAGGGGCGAGGGATGTGCATGGAGCAGCACCCTCGGCATCTGAGGGAAGATCCAGGGCCTCCACGCTTCCAGAAACATCCATCCCGGCTCTCATTTTAAGAGTCCGACACCCCTTGCTGTCCCTCAGAACTGGTGAAGTGAGTACTACAGAAAGGACGGTGCAGTACTAGTCACCTTTTTGTCAACTTCACTGTCGGAATCGCTGCCCGAAGAGCTTGAAGAAACAAGTTCCTTTGACTTAGGCATTCTGAAAGAAAACATATTAGGTCAGTAACTTACAAACTGCTCTGGTGCACTCATTTGACTCTCCCCCCACCAAAAATGTAACAAGTTCCACGGTTCATGCTAGCATTTGGTGGTACTGGAGTGGTTATACCCAACGAGCGCAATGCTAGAAGTTATATTCTAATCCATGCTCTTCCGAGCTGAAAATACCATGCAAAGCGGCATACACATCTCACACTCTCACACCCTTTCTCAAAGCCAGTGCGTATTTTCACACTTCATTTTAGCAGGGGGAGATGTTTACGAGGAGGGCCCATTGCAGGAAGGGGCTGACCGCCACCAGGTGAAGGCAGGAAGAGTAAGTCCTCTCAGTAGGCTTTCCACTTCTCATTGATGAGACCGGACATAAAATTACTCACCACGGGAAATAACACAACATCCACACAACACGGGGAATGCCTGCACTACACAGATGTTGACATACGGTTAATTTGCCATCACAATACTAAAGGCCCGGGGCACGAAATCCGTGCACTGGGGGTTCCCTCGGCCTGGCACCCCCTCTGGATCTGGGAGCCCCCTCAGGGGGTGTCCAACTGCTGTGAAGGCAGGAGGGGCTCCCCCCACCACCGCGCGGCTAGCAAGCACCCCTGTGGGAGCACACTGACTGCGGCGAGCGTCTGCCCCCTGGTGATCAGTGCACATCATGGCGACCGGTCGTTCGGGTCATTGGGTCCTAAGTAACGCAGATTTTTCATAGTGTGCGTATGTTCTTTCCTTTGGCTTTTTGCCCAGGCCATCCTATAACAGGGACTAACTCAGAGTGCACACAGTGATGCATAACGCACAACTCCTTACATCTTAACACTGATTTTCACGCTGGGAGGCGCTGAGACCTGAAGACTCTGCTGGCAGCAGGGCAAAGCCTGCCCTGCAATTCCCGCGGGGACCCCAGCTCCTCCGCCCGGCG
The DNA here is from genome assembly GCA_011751065.1 of Lasiurus cinereus. NCBI lineage: Eukaryota > Metazoa > Chordata > Mammalia > Chiroptera > Vespertilionidae > Lasiurus > Lasiurus cinereus. The sequence continues at coordinate 80,015,598 of JAAGEH010002531.1, forward strand.
CCGGCCTTTCCAGCAGACGTTCCTGAGGGCCTGGGCAGCCAGGCAGAGCGCCCTGGGCGTCTCCAGTTGCCGGGATCTGCTTACAGGCTGGACCCACATTCCAAGGGCCACCCCGGCTCGCTGCTGGCCCTCTTTCCCGGGCCCTCGCACCGGGGGTAAAAGTGATCCTCCGCTCTCTCCGTGCCCCTCTCAGGAGACTGAGCCACAGTGCTTTTTTATGCCCTAACGGGCCCAATGACAGGCCTCGCACCGTCTTCGCGTGTTTAAAGAACAAAAACACTCCATTTCCTCCTTTAAAAAAAAAAAAAGCATACAGAACGCCGCCCTCGGGGCTGGACTTGCATCAGCTGCGGCCTCCGACTGCGCCCCACCAGAGGAGGGGAAGGTAAAAAGGGGGCCACCCGGGTGCTGGGCAGGAAGTCCCAAGCTCCCAGGCGGGGGGTGGGGAGTCGGGGAGGCAGGGGGAGGGGGACACCTGCACCCCCAGCACCCCCAGCACCCCCAGGCCTCCCCCGGCTCCATTTCCCGGCCCCGTCGCCCAGCGGGCCCGCATCGCACGTGGCCTGCGTTTCCCGGGGAGACGGCCGCCATCTGCTGCAAGCTGCGGCCTGGTGGTGGGGGGGAGTGGGGGGGCCCCGCTAGGCTCGTTTTAAAGAGACACCCCCTCCCTTTTCCCCACCCCAGGCCCACCGACGAGGGGACCAGGCAACGCTGTGCCCAGCGCCGGCCCCGAGAGCCGATGGCCCACGTGTGTGTGCGCTCCCCCCCCCCCCGGGCCTTTGTG
>JAAGEH010002531.1:80018323-80047574 GCA_011751065.1 Lasiurus cinereus
GGCGGGGGGGGGGGGGGAAAGAAGGCGCTGAGCCCCGGCCGGTGTGGCCCAGTGGGTAGAGCGTCAGCCTGCCAACCGATGTGTGCTGGGTCCCGTGCCAGTCCAGGGCACCTGCCCAGGTGGTGGGCCTGATCCCCAGTGGGAGGGGGGGGGCATGCAGGAGGCAGCCGATCCATGATTCTCTCTCTCATTTATGTTTCTCTCTCTCTCTCCTTCTCCCTTCCTCTCTGAAATCCATAAAAATGTGTGTGTATGTGTGTGTTTGAAGAAGAAGGAGGAGCCGAGACCGGTGTGGCTCAGTGGATAGAGCGTCGGCCTGAGGACTAGAAAGGTCCCAGGTTCGATTCCGGTCGGGGGCATGGACCTTGCTGGCGGGCACATCTCCACGGTGGGGCGTGCAGGAGGCGGCTGATCGATGTCTCTCTCTCTCATTGATGTTTCTGACTTTCTTTCTCCCTTCCTCTCTGTAAAAAATCAATAAAATATATTTAAAAAAAAAAAAAAAAGAATACCCTAACTGGTTTGGCTCAGTGGATAGAGCGTCCCAGGTTCGATTCTGGTCAAGGGCACGTACCTTGGTTGTGGGCACATCCCCAGTAGGGGGTGTGCAAGAGGCAGCTGATCCATGTTCCCCTCTCATTGATGTTTCTAACTCTCTGTTCCTCTCCCTTCCTCTGTAAAAAAATCAGTAAAATATATTAAGGAAGGAAGGAAAGAAAATCTGAATCCCTCTCCGGCTTATAAACTTAAAAAAAAAAAAGAAGAAGAAGAAGGAGGAGGAGGGGTTGTGCAAAGCTTTGGAGCCAGGGCACTGAAATGTTTCCGGGATGTGCGGGGCGATGGGGAGATGGGGTTGAAGGAGGAGCTGGGAGCTGGGAGCAATGGAGAGGAGGATGCGCGAACAGCCAGGGTGAGGACGATCGGTTCCTGGAATGTCAGAGGGACGGGCAGCTGGACCCCGCCCTCCCCCAGCAGAGCTCTCTGGGCCCATGTCCGGTCCCACCCAGGGAGCATGACGAGCCGGAAGGACAGATCTGCTCTAAGCCTGAGCCCCCGGGTGCAAGCCGCTCTGCGTGGAGGCCCACCCGCCTGCCCTGAATGCGGAGGGGAGAGAGCCAGCTGCCTTCTTTGCCCCGGGTGGCGGCTCAGCTGTGGAGTGGCATCCACCAGAGATAAACGCCTGGGCCTGGATGTGCAGCAAGAGGGGAGGCTATGGTAGGGGAGAGGCCTCTGGGGTCCATCGCCAGCAAAGTCAACTTTTTTAAAAATGCATATTTTATCGATTTTTTTCACAGAGAGGAAGGGAGAAGGAGAGTTAGAAACATCGATGAGAGAGAGACATCCATCAGCCGCCTCCTCCACAATCCCTACTGGGGATGTGCCCGCCACCAGGGTACATGCCCTTGACCGGAATCGAACCTGGGACCCTTCAGTCCACAGACCGATGCTCTATCCACTGAGCCAAACTGCTTAGAGCAGAAGCCCAATTTTTTGAATGGCCCAAGGGGAGACAATAAGACCTAGGCTACCTATGAGGAAAGAGGTGACCCCATAACACTCAGCCAGTGAGGAACGGGAGGAGGGGGTGGGTACACAGGCCGTGGTTGCTACCCTCTGTGCCTGGGCTGGCACAACGAGACAGACACCGCGCTGGGGAAGGCATTCAACGTCTCCTTTCCCCTTCCTTCCGTCTCCCCGTCCCTTATCTGAGTTGGGACAGATGAGCATTTCGCACAGCGTGGACCCCAGCCGAGCAACGTCTGCCAAACACGGTGCTCAGCGGTGCCCCCCAGCCCGGAGAGAACGTACTCGGTGCCGGACCCCAGATATGAAGAAGGACTGCAAGCGGAGGGAGGGCAAGGGACCCGTAGCAAAGCCAAAGCGGAATGCTGTGGAAGCGCCAAATTACAGGCCGAGGGTGCCGTGGAAAGTTGGGGTGCAGGGGAGGGGGTGAAAGGGGGAAAGGTGGGACCTCCCTTTCTGGAACAATTAGACCCTTGGTTCCGGCCAGCTGACCCTCGGAGAGGACGGGCGTGGTGCTTTACCCGGAGAGTTCAGAGGAGGGACGGTTCCTGTGAAGGGGTTCCCTGACGAATAGAATCCAGGAGACGGAGTCGAAATCCGAGCACTAATCCCCAGACCCTGTCCCCTCCTAGCACTAACTGACTCTTAAAAGATCAATGCAGGCAAAAACACAAGTTAATTTCTTTTCTAAAAGTTGTTAAGTCTGGCCAAAACCGGTGTGGCTCAGTGGATAGAGCGTCGGCCTGCGGACTGGAAGGTCCCGGGTTCAATTCCAGTCAAGGGCATGGACCTTGGTGGCGGGCACATCCCCAGTGGGGGGCATGCAGGAGGCAGCTGATCGATGTCTCTCTCTCATCCATGTTTCTAACTCTCTATCTCTCTCCTTTCCTCTCTGTGAAAAATCAATAAAATATATCTTTAAAAAATTATTTATGTCAACGTTGAGGCCTATGATGGGGCGGTGTATTCTGGTCTCCGGCAAAATCATGCTCATGGTTCGAGGTGAACTAGGCCCACCCGGATGAGGAGTGCCTGGCATGGACTGGCATGGACTGGCATGGACTGGCGTGGCACCTCCTCCACGAACAAAGGTGTCTTTCAGCTGCAGCACCGCCGAAGGAACTGGGCGAGGCTTGCGGGGGGTTGGGTTTCGATTCTGGGGCCCCAGAGTGAACTGAGAAGGAAGTGGGGATTTTTAGCAGCAGCCGGAGAGGCTGTTTTGCATGTGAATGCATCTGGCTGGGTTTTCTTGGGTGTGAAACTCTTTGCCAACCCCTGATCGTGAGCGATTTCCTTTTCTTTCTTTTTTCCAGGAGATGGACTTCAGAAAATGAGAATACAATTTGACATTTGAGCGAAAGAGGGAGGAACGGTTTTATTCGAAGCGAAAGAGGGCCGCAGCAGCTGTTAAGGCAGGAAAGCGCGTTCCCAGGCCTTCCCCGGCAGCTCCGCTCCCAGGACTGACCGTGGGTCTAGGTGTTTGGCTCCTGGGGCCGAGGCTTCAGCGAATGAATTCTAGATCCGCTCCCCTGTCCCAGCCGGCCCCGCCGGCAGCCCAGCTCTCCTTACCGCCTGCACCTGAAATCAAATGCATCTCTTTGGGCTGTCTGGTGCAGAAGGGCAAAAAGACATGCATTTATTGGGATTCTCTAGTACAGAAAGGCAAAAAGACACGCACATGCACACACACACACATGCACACACACACACGCACACACACACGCGCACACACACGCACACACACACACACGCACACACACACGCACACACACACACACACACGCACACACGAGGAGGGCGGTGTCATTCGCGAGCATTTGTGCGGGATGCGGTGGGGAACTGCTCCTTTGGCGGGAAATTTCCGGAGGGAATCTGGGCGTCAGTGACCCCATACCGCCCCCGGGCCTTGCTGTGGAAGACACGGAGGAGGATCCCTCGGAGAAGCTTTAGTGAGTGAACTGCACTGGGAATAGCTCGCTGCAGGGAGACCAGAAAGGGAGGCGGTTTGGGGGCCAGGGGGAGAGGAAACTGCTCAGAAACTGGGAAAGACCACCGCTGGTGAGAAACGCCTGGAGTCTGGGCGAGGTGGGGGGGCTTTTCAGTAGCTCCCCGCGATGCTCACAGCGAACCCCCCTCCGTTACTCACTTCTTACCCAACTTCAAAGAAAGACGTATTCAAGCAGCAGGATGTTTGGCTCAGCGGACAGAGCATCGGCCTGCGGACTGAAAGGTCCCAGGTTCGATTCGGGCCACGGGCATGTGTTCGATTCGGGCCAAGGGCATGTGTCTTGGTGGCAGGCACATCCCTAATAGGGGGCGTGTAGGAGGCGGCTGATCGATGTTTCTCATCAATGTTTTTAACTCTCTATCCCTCTCCCTTCCTCTCTGTAAAAATCCAATAAAATACATTAAAAAGATTTTTTTTTTTAAGAAAAGGATGTTCTTTTGAAATGTGACCCAACGTGGCCCCGTTCCCAGTACCTCTGCCTCCTCCCCCTGACCCTCCCCCCGCTCCCCACTTTCTCAGCCATAGCATTCCACAAGGAGAAGAGGGTTCTAGCAGAGCCAGGGGTCCCATTCCTGGCTTTGGGCTCTTAAAGTCTCGGGATTTAACAGAATATGTCATTCGTCGGATCCTGTCCTTTCTGCCCCTCTCCCACCACCCTCCAAGAGTCTCCAGACCAGGGGAAGGGGGAGTCAGAGGGAAAGGAAGTGCACCTTCTCTCTAGGGCAGCGGTTCTCAACCTGTGGGTTGCGACCCCTTTGGGGGTTGAACGACCCTTTCACAGGGGCCACCTAAGACCCTCGGAAAAGGCAGATATTGACATCACGATGCATCACAGGAGCAACATTTCATGGTTGGGGGTCACCACCCCATGAGGAACTGTGTGCAAGGGTCGCGGCCTTAGGAAAGTGGAGAACCACTGCTCTATGGTCTTGGAGACCTCGCTCTGCTCCCTGTCCCCACAGCAGCCCTGGCAGAAGACCCCCCAAGGAGTCCAGGGATCTGGAAGCAAAGCAAAGCTGCCCCTTGCTCTCCGGGTGGACGTCCCCCCCCCCACAGGATGTGGGTAGAGGGGTCCACCACACATCAAGGAGGGGGTGCCGATGGCTTTGCTGAGTCCCGGGGCTCCCCAGGTGCTGCAGGACCCGGCAGAATGCGGTACTGGCCGGCCACGGGCAGCACAGACAGAGGTGGCCTGGCCACCGGCACATGTGGGCGGCCTTGCAGTCGGGAGTGAACAGAGTGGACAGAACAAAGCCCATCTCAGCAAGGCCCGTGCGGGGAAGGACGTGGGACAAGAAGCAAACAAGATGAACGGGAGGCGCAGACCAGCCTGAGGAAGAGGCCTGGTCCCTCCACCGTGGATGCTCTGACATCATCTAAGCCCACCCGACGCCCGCCCAGAACGGAGATGGGAGAAAAACGGGAGGGGAGGAAGCGTAACCTGAAATTGGCACAGAAATCAAGACAATCCTGAACCTCAGTTTGGAGCACAAGAGCCCTCCCTGTGATGGGCAAAGAGGAGGGAATAAGAAATAAAGGGAGCCAAACTGGTGTGGCTCAGTGGAGAGAGCGTCAGCCTGTGGGATGAAGGGTCCTGGGTTCGATTCTGGTCAAGGGTATGTGTGTTGGTTGCAGGCACATCCCCAGTAGGGGGCGTGCAGGAGGCATCTGATCGGTGTTTCTCTCTCATCAGTGTTCCCGACTCTCTATCCCTCTCCCTTCCTCTCTGTAAAAAATCAATAAAATTTTTTTTTTTAAAAGAGTACCAACATCAGAATTATGGGGGTGCCAGAAGAAGAGAGAGAGCAAGATACTGAAAACCTATTTGAAGAAATAATAACAGAAAACTTCCCCCACTGATGAAAAAAAAATAGACTTAACAAATCTAGGAAGCACACAGAACCCCAAACAAAAGGAATCCAGAGAGGACCACACCAACACATATCATCATTAAAATGTCAAGGGCAAAAGACAAAGCAAGAATCTTGAAAGCAGCAAGAGAAAAACAGTTAACTACACTGTTAGGGAGCACTGGTACAATTGTCAGCTGATTTCTCAACAGAAACGATGCAGGCCAGAAGGGAGTGGCAAGGAATATTCAAAGTGATGAATAGCAAGAACTTAAACCAAGATTACTCTACCCAGCAAAGCTATCATTCAGAATTGAAGATCAGATAAAGAGCTTCACAGATAAGAAAAAACTAAAGGAGTTCATCGCCACCAAACCAGTATTATATGAAATGCTGAAAGGTACTCTTTAAGAAGAGGAAGAAGAAGAAAAAGGTAAAGAGAAAAATGATGAACAACAAATACATATCTATCAACAAGTGAATCTAAAAATCAAGTGAATAAAAAATCTGATGAACAGAATAAACAGGTGAATATAATAGAATCAGGGGCACAGAAAGGGAGTGGACTGACAATTCTCGGAAGGAAAGGGGTGAGAGGGGTGTGAGAAGAGATTGGACAAAAACCATACACCTATGGATGAGGACAGTGGGGGTGGGAGTAAGGGCAGAGGATAGAGTGGGACCCAGGTGGAGGGGAGCTATGGGGGGAAAAAAGAGGAACAATGGTAATAATCTGAACAATAAAGATTTATTAAATTTTAAAAAAAAGAAATAAGAGGAAAGGAGCCGTGCCATGTGTCAGGGGTAGGGTGGGCACAGAGGGAGATCAGTAACCCCTGGCTTAGCACCCAGGCTGGACCAGGAAGCAGGCCACAGCTCGGATTAACTGGAACGTAACTCCTCCAGAAGGTTTCGGAGAGCTTAGCCAGAAGGCCAGGGGTCTTAGGGACACCAAGGATGGGCCATTTGGATCACACGTGCAGAAGGGAAGACAAGCGAAAGGGATTTGGGAAGGGAGGGGATCCATGAAGGAGGGAAGGGGAGTTGCGGGTACACCCTCTTCCTAAGGGGAGACCAGGAAGCATCCAGCCTCACAGGGTATGAGTGACAACCCTCGGACACAGTGCCTGAGAAGCAGCTAGGGGAAACAGCCATGTGTCCTAGGCTTTGGAGAAGATGGTAGAAGTAGTTTTCTTCCTCCTTTCCCCCGCTGCAGGCTGGAGAATTAGGCCTGGAGACAGAGCGGGAAGGACCAGCCAGACATTTTCCAGATGTTCCACAGGCCTGACTGCAAGAGGACATAACACAGGTCAACAAGTCACCGGCAATCCGAAGGAAAGAGCGAATTCCTGTGTCAGCTGCTGCGGGTGGAGCTGGTCCCCTGCGCACCAAAGCAGACAAATGGGTACAATGGGAGGGGAGAAGGCGAGGCTGCATTGGCTCCGAAAAGGGCAGGGCTGGGCCCGCCCTGCCAAAACTGCCTTCTACCAGACAAGCGACTAGCGGCCCCGTATTTATCTGCCGACATCAGCCTTCAGAGCATTAAGAAGTTAATGGCTTGTCATTCCAAAGGCTCCTTCTCATTCCAGGAATTACAAACCAACATGAGTTATGTGTAAGGTCATATGCAGCGAGGAGCAGGGATACATTGAAGGCAGCTGTTTAAACACAAGCTGCTATAAGCATTTTTTCCCTAGGGTGACTTTGTCGAACTTGGCAGTCGAGCTATCCTTAGATCCAACTCTCCCCAGATGTGCTGTCTCCCCGTGTATAGAAGAACGCACCTTCTCCTGGCAAAAGCCTATGTTCCCTCTTCACTAGGTGCGCAGCATAACTCATCGTGCTGTTCGTACCCGGCTTATTTAACGTTCCATAAAATGGTACGGTTAGTTTCCGGTAAATATGCCCTAACTCACATCCCCATGAGCGTTCTCTCCTTCGAAAGGCATCTTCGAAGGCGTGGGATGATGGCAATGACCCTGACATTGGTCAAAGTTAACTTGCAGAACTCTCTTCTGAGACCGGTTGACAGACCTTGAGGCACGGTCTTCCTGTGTCCCTGGAGACAGGAAACCTTTAGCTTTTGAGGTCAATTTCTCTTTGCAAAGAGCACAAGAAATCCTCAAGTCCTTGATGAAACATACGAGTAAGGAAGACATTCATAAAATAATATCTTCATATGGATCACTAATTGGCCCTGGTGACAATTATTTTATTTTTAATTTTTTAAAATAGATTTTATTTTTATTTGTTTAAATATATGTTTTATTGATTTTTTACAGAGAGGAAGGGAGAGAGATAGAGAGTTAGAAACATCGATGAGAGAGAAACATCGATCAGCCGCCTCCTGCACGCCTCCTACTGGGGATGTGCCCGCCACCAAGGTACATGCCCTTGACCAGAATCGAACCTGGAACCCTTCAGTCCGCAGGCCGACGCTCTATCCACTGACCCAAACCAGTTACGGCCCTGGTGACAATTATTTTAAAATGGTGAGTCTAAATGTGGTCTCACCGTTTGAACAAGTACATAGCACCCAAAGGAGACTACTCTATAAGACCGTCCTCCAGGGGTTGTGCTGCTTAAATAAACTTTTCTGGAGTGCTCAGCATTGAACATGCATCTTATGTTGCCGAGGCCTGGGGTCACAAATGAAACCGATATAAAAATTCAGCCGAAACCGGTGTGGCTCAGTGGATAGAGCGTCGGCCTGAGGACTGAAAGGTCCCAGGTTCGATTCCGGTCAAGGGCATGTACCTTGGTGGCGGGCACATCGCCAGTGGGGGGGGTGCAGGAGGCGGCTGATGGATATCTCTCTCATCGATGTTTCTAATTCTCTATCCCTCTCCCTTCCTCTCTGTGAAAGATCAATAAAATATATTTTTTTTAAAAATTCAACTCAAAGAGTCTCCTCTTTAGTCGGGCCGAATACCAGGGTCTGTCTGGCTGATTGACCATCACAGCCCTGGGGAGAGTGTCCAGTAGCAGGCATGAGCTGCACCAGCCAACGGATCAGGAAAAGTGACGAAACACATACTCTGTGGCTGTCAGGGTCTCTGCTGAAGCTAGTTCTCACCCCGCCAACAGCCTGCAAAACCACTTACCCAGAGACCATGGCGCTGAGCGATGCTGTGTGGGCACCCCAATCTGGCGATGCCTCAGAACACTGGAATCAGGAGAGCGATGGAGGTGGGATACTGGACTCTGGACCAACCCAGAAACCACAGCTCAGCTCTGGGTCAGGATGGCCCTGCCATCTTCATCTCGTTCAGATCTGCGGTCTTGTCCCATCACTGTTTCTTCAGTGAACGCATGTTGTTCGAAAGCAATGTGCTTATTTCCGTTTCAAAGATGTCACTGTGATCAACGGACCACGACAGGCGTAGACGCTCTGGTATTTCTGTTTTTAAACAAGCCTACCTTTTTTTGTCACAAAACAGACTCTCATACTGAAGAGCATCTGTTTTGTTTTGTTTTTTTAAATATATTTTATTGATTTTTTACAGAGAGAAAGGGAGAGAGATAGAAAGTCAGAAACATCGATGAGAGAGAGACATCCATCAGCCGCCTCCTGCATGCCCCACAGTGGAGATGTGCCCGCAAGCAAGGTACATGCCCCCAACCGGAATCGAACCTGGGACCTTTCAGTCCGCAGGCCGCGCTCTATCCTCTGAGCCAAACCAGTCTCGGCACAAGCCTACCTTTTAGTAACATCTCAGGTGGACATTCTTGTCCCTCAGTGACTTCTGCTAGATCAGCAGGCCCAGATGGCAGAAATGAAATGGATTTGTTCTTTCACGGAAGCACCTAGGTTAGTTACTGTGGACTGTGTGTCCCCAAAATGACAGCGCTGGATTTGGAAAGTCGTGTTGGACTGAGACCTAGAACCAAACAAGGAGAACATGGACCTAGACTCAGAGGGGCAGAGCAGTGAATACGCCAAACCATCATCTCTATTTTCATTATTTTTTTATGAAAAACATGGATGAATAATTTTCCTCACCCTTTGCAAAAGACATTTTTTAATGATTTAAAAATTGTTAGTCGATGATTTCTCCCCAGATTTTGTTCAATGTATTCTCTAAAAAAAAAACTTCATTAGGGAAAAAATAAAGTAAAATAACTTTGTTAGAATTTAAGCAAATTCTTCAACAATTCTCCTGTCTTTGACCCTGCTGGTTTTCTTTTCTGCTTGTCTTTAACTTTAACTGTTGCTCAAAATATGCCTTTAAAAAAAGTTCTAAAAACACCTTACCACATTTGATTCTGCTAAAATATATTCTTAGTTTATTAATTTCTTTGATCTAAAGATCTAGATTTTTTAAAAAATATATTTTATTGATTTTTTTCACAGAGAGGAAGGGAGAGGAATAGAAAGCTAGAAATGAGAGAAAGATATTGATCAGCTGCCTCCTACACACCCCCCACTGGGGATGTACCCACAACCAAGGTACGTGCCCTTGACTGGAATCGAACCTGGGACCCTTCAATCCACAGGCCAACGCTCTATCCACCGAGCCAAACCGGTTTCAGCTAAAGATATAGATTTTTTAATCAACAAATAACAAGTGCTGGCGAGGATTCGGAGAAAAAGGAACCCTCGTGCACTGCTGGTGGGGATGCAGACTGGTGCAGCCGCTGTGGAGAACAGTATGGAGTTTCCTCAAAAAACTAAACATGGAACTCCCCTTTAACCCAGTAATCCCACTTCTAGGAATATATCCCAAGAAATCAGAAATGCCAATCAGAAAGGATATATGCACATCTGTGTTCATAGCAGCACAATTTACAATAGCTAAGATCTTCTTTCTTAAAAAAGAAAACAAGGACAACATGGAGGGACCTGGAGAGCATCGTGCTAAGTGAAATAAGCCAGAGAAAGACAAATATCGCATGATCTCACTCAGATGTGGAATCTAAGTAACAAAATAAACTGTGAACAGAGTGGATCCGGAGACATGGGAGCATGGAACAGAGTGTGGAATATCGAAGGGAAGGTGGGGGAGGGTGGGGTGGTGAGAAATAATCAATCATAGACCTTGTATGCAGAACCCATGGACACAGACAATAGAGTGGTGAAGGTCTGGGGCAGGGGGGAGGGGGATAGAGGTGGGCAGGAGGGGGTCAATGGGGCGGAAAAGGGGGACATACGTAATACTTTCAACAATAAAAATTTTTAAAAATAAATTTAAAAAATAAACATCTAGGTTTTTTTTTAAATATCTTTTATGAGTTTGAACAGTCCTTCTCTAAAATAGTTTTCTAATAAAACTTGTCCATTTATACAAATCCACGTGGCTCAGGTTCCTGAGAGAAACAGCAGTGTGAACGAGATATATCCATCCGTTTCCTCCCACACACTCTGCACCTGGGGATCGAACCCACAACCGGAAAGGGAACTGAACCGCGACCTTCCCGCGCACTGGGTGATGCTCTAACCACCTGGGCCACACCAGCCAGGGTTGATGCCACTTCTAGTAATGACTTAGCACTCTGACCCGAAGCTTACCTAGGAAGCTAAATGAGGAGCCCGATTCAAAGCTACAGGTGTCTTTGGTCAGCGCTCCCCAGAAAGCGGCCATTTACTTCTCATAACAAATAGCCAAGAGCTGCTGCGACATCGAGGAGAAAACCTTAATTGTGCGGCAGAGATTCTGTTCCTTGTGGTTTGCGGGAGGAAGGAGGCGGGACCGGGAAGGGCGCCCCATCAGTGATTTCTCAAGAGGGACGGGTCGCCACGCTCTGTGAAGAGACACTCACAGAAGGAGCAGCCGGTGGGTCTCAAAGGTCTCCACCACCTGGAACAGCGGTTCTCAACCTGTGGGTCGAGACCCTTTCACAGAGACAGACCGTTCCTCGGTGTAGCAAAGTGTAGCCATGTCGTTTACTGTTGTCATATGAAGACTGTTACCCATGCTACACCACGATTCAAGACAACATTTCATTTATTTGTCATTAGCAAGAAATATTTCACAATATATAATTACCTATTGTTTTTGTGATTCATCCCTATGCTTTAATGATGTTCAATTTGTAACAATGAAAATACATCCTGCCTATCAGATATTTACATGACAGTTCATCACAGCAGCAAGATGACAGTGATGAAGTAGCCACGGAAATCATTTTATGGTTGGGGGTCACCACCACATGAGGAGCTGTCTTAAAGGGTTAAGGCATTAGGAAGGTTGAGAACCACTGATCTGGAGCATTCCAGGTGATTCCAGACAACCACACAACCGATTGGCTGGACCCCACCGTGGGCCGTTCTTATTTTCACTTGTGTGTCTTTGTCCCGTCCGTGGGTTTTACTTTGAATGCTAATGTTTTGTTCATGTTTCGCCTGGGTATGGGTCGCATCCACGTGTCAAGGTCTCGTTCTCGCATCTGTTCATCCTCGGGCGTCTCATGGCGCTATTTTTACGCCGACGCCGGGTACAGTATTTCTTGCTCCTCCTGAGCCGGAGGAAGGGCCCCCGCCAAGAGCAGCAGGTGCAGAAGAGCGCGGGGCTGTTTCAAAACAGGAGCAGCGGACCGGCTGCAAAGTGAGTTCTAGTACAGGACTAACCTTCGAAGCCCTCAAGCGTGGCGAGTCATGTAAATACCACAGCCCGCGGGTTGTTTCCGCGATGGCTTTTCTTTAAGAATGCAAAGAGGCCGAAACCGGTTTGGCTCAGTGGATAGAGCTTTGGCCTGCGGACTGAAAGGTCCCAGGTTCAGTTCCGGTCAAGGGCATGTACCTTGGTGGCTGGCACATCCCCAGTGGGGGGTGTGCAGGAGGCGGCTGATCGATGTTTCTCTCTCATCGATGTTTCTAGCTCTCTATCCCTCTCCCTTCCTCTCTGTAAAAAAATCAATAAAATATATATTTTTAAAAAAGAATGCCAATAGGCCGTAATGCACCGGCCTCCCAGCTGTGTCTCCCCACAGAGCCAGGCAGAGGCTGGGCCTGTGCGACCCCACAGCTGGGAGCCGGGCCCCTGCAGCCAGGAGGACCTGGACCTTTGACCTGGCCTTGGTTGAGTGACAGAGCTATTTACAGCGTCTGCGCTCAGCGGGGAAGCCTGCGAGGAGCTTTCCAGGCACCTCCCCAAGGCTGGCTTCATTCCTCTCTCAGCGACAGGCCTGCGTGGCTGCCCTGGACCCTGGACGGGGCAAGCAGGTCCTGGCACCTGAGAGGAGCGGGGAACCCGGCGCTTCGTCAATTCCCTCCCGGAGGTGGAGGAGGAGGAGGAGGAGGAAGAGGAGACGATGAAGAGGAGGAGCAGGAGGAGGAGGAGGAGAAAGAGGAGGAGGAGAAGAGGAGGAAGAGGAGGAGGAGGAGGAGGAAGAGAAGGAGGAGGAGGAGGAGAGGAGAAGGGGAGAAGGAGGAGGAGGAAGAAGAGGAGGAGGAAGAGGAGGAGAAGAGGAGGAAGAGGAGAGAAGAAAGAGGAAGAGGAGGAGGAGGAGGAGGAGGAGGAGGAAGAGGAGGGGGAGGAGGAGGAGAGCCCACAGCCTCAGAGCATCTCGGGAGTTTGCTTGTGTCTTTTCAAAGGCACAGCGAGGGTGGTTAGAGTTGTTGTTATCGTTGTTATTGACGTCTTTTTATTATTCTGGTGGGGGAATCTGACTTCCTGAGTTTCAATGTGGATGTCTGTGATCACACACACACACACACACACACACACACACATTAAAGACGGTGACCAATTGGTACTGAATTAGAAAGGAGTGTCCCTTTAACGCTGTAGGAGATGCCAATGACATTATTAAGTGCGGGTGAGGCCTGGGAGGCAGATGCTCTCAGCCATTTTGAGACAAAGATGATTCATTCGAAAGATAGTTATGGTGACTGCTACCTGGGGATGAGGTTTCTTTGGGGGATAAGAAAAATGCTCTGGGCCTCGCTGGTTTGGCTCAGTGGGTAGAGCTAGAGCGTCAACCTGCAGGTTGAAGGGTCCCCGGTTCGATTCCAGGCAAGGGCACAGGCCCGGGTTGTGGTCTCGATATCCCAGTAAGGAGGCATGCAGGAGGCAGTCGATCCATGATTCCCTCTCATCGCTGATGTTTCTATCTCTCTCTCCCCTTCCCTTCCTCTCTGAAATTAATGAAAATATATTTAAAAAAAAAAAACACCTGTTTTTGAAAAGTATTCTGGAATTAGTGATGATTGCTGTACAACTTGGTGGAGACGCTGAAAACCACTGGATTGTACTTTAAAAAGGTGAGTCTTGGAAATATAAATTATAACATAATTAAAAAGCAGCTAGTATCTGCAGAAACCCTGTGCCAGGCACTGGATTAAAAAAAAAAAAATCTAACCCTTTGAGCCTCCTACTATGTGTCGGCTGCTACGCCACGTCCTTTGCATTCATTCTCTCTTTAATCTTCATCCCCTCCACGGAGGGAGGAGGGAGGGAGGGTTTAGGTGAGCAACTGTTGAATAAAAAAGGAGTGTACCCCATAATCAGCTGCAGTGTGTGGCTTTAGAGAGTCTCTTGTTCAGAACCACGTGTGTGGAGAATGGATGGATTCACAGGAAACTGCCATTTCACAGGCTGCTTTTGTGTTCCAATGGGAACTTCTCGCAGCTCAGCCTGAGACTCGCTTCGCTTTCCAAGTTCTTAGCTGCCCACAGCAGAGACCACGCCGGTGAGATGAGGCGGTAAAGCACCCCCAGACAGGCAGGGCCTGGTTCCCGGAATGGCATGGGGCACCAGAAGCAACTTCATGGGAACAAGCTTGGAGCTACTGTTGTGGGAAGCCACCGCAATTCGAGCTTCCTGCGTGACAGCCCGGGTCTCGGCTGTGAAACCCACCCATCCCCGTCCCACCCATCCTCACTCACAGGCGTGATCTGCTGGACTTCAGGGCCTGTGGTCCTGTTACAGAAAACCGGAATAAAAAACCAGAATAATCAAACCACGCTCGGAGAGTGTGGAGTTACATTGATTACACACGGGTCCAGAGGAAAATGTTTCTCAAATTTTGGGCCCCCACATGCAGAAATTTTCCCTATTTATAGGTTTTCACCTTCTTTGTCTCCCACATATGGGATGTTTCCCGCCCCTTTGCAAGTCCTTAAAGGGCCCCTAGGTGCTGAGGCCTTGAGACCTCCACCCAAGGCCTGGCCTGGTGCCAGCACTGATCATTTTGTCCAGGGAAGGTTTGATGGCCTCTCTGAAGTGAGCATAGTCTCATTTTCCTTATTATTTAAGCAAGCAAGCGTCTACAGAAGCCCATAGCAAGGTTAACATTCCAAACAGTTTTTATATAAGATGGATGCTTCAATCCGACCAGCCAGAAATTTGACTTTGTCAGCCGTGGGGGGCGTGGAGGCAGGTGCATGCACCATGTACTGGAAGACGAAAATCAAAGACACAAACAGATGAGCTCCACGGAGCGCAACAAGTAATGAATCGCAGGGTTAACGAGACAGAGAACAGAAAAGGTGGTGGTTTAACCAAATAAAGTTAAATGAGAAACAATAATGCACAGTCAGAGGAGCGTAAAGGATGTGGAAACGGGAAGATGATCCAGGCATTTTAGGGAACCGAATGAATCACCCCGGACTAACCGTAGGCCAGGTCAGAGCCATCGGGAGGAACTTGAGCCTAAGAGCAGGGATGAGGGTTTGCCCCCAGAATCGGGCAGAAGGAGATTCGAGCTGGTTCAGGAACCAGGGCTGCCTTCCTGTCTCCTGCTCCATGGCTTCCGGCAGCCCCACCCCTGGAGAGGGCTGGGGGGTATCTCCAACCAGCGGGTGAGAGACACGACCCCTTAAGGAGCCCATTCATCATGGGTCGTTTATTGCGCACGGCCCAGAGTGGGGTGTTCCTTACAAATCTCTGAGCGAAGTCACACGGAAGGTTCCAGCATTTATACCTTTTGGGCTTCTGTGTCTGCAGATTCCCCAGCGCACTCTGCGTGAGCTGTTGTCACAGCAGTTCGGCATCGTGGATGCATAAAGAACGAGCATTTGGCAGACGGATCTGGGAATTATCATCAGCACTGGTCCATTGCGCGTTAGATAGCGAGCTTGCAAGGTCAGACCGTTAAGCTTTTTACCTTTTCCTGTTATTCAAACGAAAACAGCTATTCCCCAGAATGAGGGACTGTCTAAAAATGACAGGGTTTACAGAACAAAGGACTGTCTGCCAATAGCGGAGGATTTCAAATAGCAGTTTTTATACAAGATGGGGGTTACTATGCATCAGGGGGAGCTCGGGGCCAGGATTAGGGTGAGACAAGAGAGGTGCCTGGGCCCAGACCGGTGTGGCTCAGTGGATAGAGCGTCGGCTTGCAGACTGAAAGGTCCCGGGTTCGATTCCAGTCGGGGGCATGTACCTTGCTGGCGGGCACACCTCCACTGTGGGGCGTGCAGGAGGCGGCTGATCGATGTCTCTCTCTCTCATCGATGTTTCTGACTTTCTATCTCTCTCCCTTCCTCTCTGTAAAAAATCAATAAAATATATTTTTTTTAAAAAAGAGAGAGAGGTACCTGGGACACTCTCGGGTTGGTGCCACACTGACCCTGAACTTGCAGAGCCCTGAGAGTGAGTCTGAATTTTGTGCCCGAAACACCTCACTTTTTCTCCTTCCCAAACAAACCCCAGGCCTGGGGAGTTTCTAGATAAGCTCGCTTAAGCCTTGACCAGTACACCACGCCTTAAACTAATGCTAAGGAAGGCATTGTTTTTATTGATTAAAGTATTACATACGTGTCTGTATCCCCCTGTTTCCTCCACCCTCCCCCCATGCCCTCACCCCCCAGGGTCTGTGTCCGTTGGCTGGGCTTAAATGCATGCACACAAGTCCTTCGGTTGCTCTCTCCCCTTTCCCCCAGTCTCCCCTACCTTCCCTCTGAGGTGTGATGGTCTGATCGATGCTTCTCTGTCTCTGGATCTGCTTTTGTTCCTCAGTTTATATTATTCTTTATATTTTATAAAAGAGTGAGATCATGTGATATTTATCTTTCTCTGCCTGGCTTATGTCACTTAGCATAATGCTCTCCAGTTCCATCCATGCTGTTGCAAATGGTAAGAGTCCCTTCTTTTTTATGGCAGCGTAGTATTCCGTTGTATAGATGGACCACAGTTTTCTGATCCACTCATCTACTGATGGGCACGGAGGCTGTTTGCCAATCTTAGCTATGGTGGATTGTGCTGCTATGAACATAGGGGTGCATATATCCTTCCTGATGGGTGTTTCTAGTTTCTTGGGATATATTCCTAAGAGTGGGATCACTGGGTCAAATGAGAGTTCTATGTTTAGTTGTTTTTTTTGTGTTTTTTTTTTTGAGGAAACTCCACACTGTTCTCCACAGTGGCTGCACCAGTCTGCATTCCCACCAGCAGTGCACGAGGGTTCGTTTTTCTCCACATCCTCGCCAGCACTTGTCATTTGTTGATTTGTTGATGATGCCATTCTGACAGGGGTGAGATGGTACCACATTGTTGTTTTGATGTGCATCTCTTGCATTATTAGTGACTTTGAGCAGGTTTTCATGCGTCTTTTGGCCTCTTTATGGCCTCTTTTAAATAGTCCCTATTTAGGTCCATTGCCCATTTTTTGATTGGATTGTTTATCTTCCTTTTGTTAAGTTGTATGAGTTTTCTGTAAAAAGAAAGGCATTTGAAGGTGCCTAATTTATCAGCCTTTTTCCTTTCATGACCCTTTGTAGACACCTCCATTTCTTTTGACATTTTTATTTATTGATTTGAGAGAGGGGGGAAGAGGGAGGAGGAGACGTTGATTTTGTTGCTCTTCTCATTTATGTGTTCATGGGTTGATTCTCAGATGTTCCCTGACCGGGGATCGAACCCACAGCCACTGTGAAGGGATTTGCGAGCCAGGCATATTGGGACGACCCTCTAACCAACTGAGCCACCCGACCAGAGCCAGACACTCCATTTCTGAGTCCAAACAATGGTGGGAAGCCAGGCATCCCTCACCCAGGGAGACCCCGAAGGAAAACCGAGTGTCCCCGCCATCTGCTTTAGGTTAATGTTCCTCGAAGTTCAAGGGCCTTGAGAACATACGTACATATGTACAACAGGCGGCCCAGCCCGGCGGATTCTCCCTGCACTGGAGTCCCCACGCCCGCCTCTTTGAAGACCACGGAGACACGTGGACGCCGGGCCACTCCCTCCCCCGGTGACCCCGATCCTGTGGGCTGCCTGTGCACGGCTCTTTGGGGTGATAAAAGACCAGGCAAGTTGAAAAAGACGGAAGAGTTAAAAGCATCAGAGTCTGAACAGGAGTGCTTGTTTTTATTGCTTTGAAAGCATGCAGTGTCTCCTGAGAAGGCCGTCCCAGCGAGAGGAGAAAATGCGAGAAAGAAAGAAGCTGGGAAGGTTCAAGGCTTTCTTTCTTTTCTTTTCCTTTTTTTTTCCCCCACATTACAAACGTACATTTATTTCACTTACAAAGGAGCAGAGTACAACTGTAATGTGGAACAAAAGAGAAGATAGGCATACCTATTTACGTATTAAGAAGAGGCAAAACTGAGGAAGATTCTTTAAATACCAGCATTTGTCAAATGAGTTTCTAAGAAAATAATCACCACCTTCAGGAAGGATTTTCCAGAGGCTCCACCTATGTGACTCCAGCTCTGACTATCTGAGGGAAACCATGGCAATGACATTCTTTAAAAACCTCCCAAGTGTCTGGAGGTCAAATAAACCAAAGCACTACCAGTTTTTAAAAGATTCCAAGGCTCTTAAATTAGGAGGTCCTCATGGCTTTAAGACATTGTTTTTTAAAAACTCAAACAGCCGACACCGGTGTGGCTCAGTGGATAGAGCGTCGGCCTGGGGACTGAAAGGTCCCAGGTTCGATTCCGGTCAAGGGCATGTATCTGGTTGCCTGCACATCCCCAGTAGGGGGCGTGCAGGAGGCGGTTGATCGATGTCTCTCATCGATGTCTCTGGCTCTCTATCTCTCTCCCTTCCTCTCTGTAAAAATCAATAAAATATATTTAAAAAAAATAAAAATAAATAAAAACTCAAACATACTATCATTTGCGGAGTGATACCATATAGACTTCGCTTCTATTAATTTCTTAATCCAATGAAATGATCTCTGTGACCTTACAATGAGACCGTACTGTTCTCTAAGGAGAAACATTAAGTGGAGGCTTCCCTTCGAGCTCAGGGGAGGAGGGGGAGGAGGAGCCAGGCTGAGGGAGTGCTGTCTGCGCCTGGCAGGGTTTCTCAGCCGCTGCACCACCCCCTCGCTGCACCATCCCCTCGCTGCACCATCCCACCCCTGGCATCTGGGATCGGACCAGTCTTTGCTGTGGGGGGCTCTCCTGTGTGTTGCAGCAGCTACAACTCATAATCTTTTTATCTTCTTTTATTTTTTAAAATACATTTTATTGAGTTCAGAGAGGAAGGGAAAGAGAGATAGAAACACCAACGATGAGAGAGAATCCTTGACCAGCTGCCTCCTGCACGCCCCCGACCTGGGGATCAAGCCTGCAACTGGGACATGTGCCCTTGACCGGAATCAAACCCAGGACCCTTCCGTCTGCAGGCCAACCCTCTATCCACTGAGCCACACCAGCGAGGGCTTAATCATCTTTTTAAATGTATAATTCAGAGAACCTCAATCGACATGATCGTATAGGGGATCATGTTGTAAGTGCTGAAATGTATTATGTCATCTACGCACCTAACCTATGAAATCCACAGACAGAAGAGCAAGTGACATATAACGTATATAACTATTTGCCACAGCAACGTAGGAGTTAATACAGGAGTGCGTCTTCTCTGGGAACCAAGGTAACAGCAAAACGGATGGTGTTCGCTGGATGCTCACAACGGTGGAATGCGGTCGGTGTCACTTCTTGTGTGTTTGCTGTCCTTGAAGGTCACAGGGATCATGGGCCCTCACCACCTGTCTGTCACCTGAGGGCGTGCAGGGCGCCAGGAAAGAAATGGCCTGTCAGGATTGTCCCTTCTACAGCCCCAAGTCCTGTCTCCCAGCTTTTTATGTGTGTTGCTTAAAAATAAAATAAAATAATAAAAATAAAATAAAAGCCGAGGCCTACCACGAACTTCTTCCCCATTGCAGCCCCGTCCCCTCCCCTATGGTTCCGCTCGCAGCCAGCGCTCTCAGCGCATCCATTTAGATGGCTCCCAGCCAGCCTCCCGCCTCCTCCAGGCCTCCCCGCAGTCTCCCGGGCCGCTGGCACGTGATAAGCTGGGACAGGGGTGAACCATGGCTGCCTGACTGCCTCCTTCAGGAACAGGCCTCAGGCCCCAAGGCGCTGGGGAGGCTGGTATCCTGCAGGCTCCCCACTGAGTGGAGAACACAAAAAGCTGCAGAAGGGGAAAGAGAACACCATTTAAAACACAAAAAAGGAAGATGGCCCTTCAAAGGCAGGGCTGCAAATCGGGAAGAGAACACGATTTAAAAAATAACAAATAGCCGAAGCAGGTGTGGTTCAGTGGATAGAGCTTTGGTCTATGGACTGAAAGGTCCCGGTTCGATTCCTGTCAAGGGCACGTACCTTGGTTTCGGGCACATCCCCAGTAGGGGGCGTGCAGGAGGCAACTGATTGATGTCTCTCTCTCATCGATGTTTCTAACTGTCTATCCCTCTCCCTTCCTCTCTGTAAAAAATCAATAAAATATATTTTTTTAAAAAGAATGGTGTTTAGGGCTTGTGAATTATATTCCAATAAGCTCTGATCCTTTTTTTAAACGGATGCATGAATGAATGAGGTTCTTACTATATCCAGATCCTTGCGATCTCTTTAACTCGGTGTCCATTCCCACAGAAGAGAGCTTTGTCGTGAATAATTAGGGTCCAAAACAAGGGGAGCGAGAGGTTCAGGTAGGTCCTCCTGTGGAGTCCCCCCCGCCTCTGGCATGCTGGCTCATGGCCGGGGAGGGCTGCCGGAGGCCTGGGCGCGGGTGGTGGGCCGAGGGTCTCCCTGGAGCCAACGGCCGGTCAAACGCTGGCGTCTCCTCTAGCGATGGGACCAGAGAGAGCACATCTGTGCCCCGAAGTGCCCTCCTGGGAATCAACTTACTTCTTGTCATTCCGATGATGTCCGTGCTCGCCACGCAGTGAGAATGGGCCGCACATCACAGGAGGCACAGCCGGGCAGCGGTGTCAAAAGGCTAGAGGCCAACTCCACAGGATTCTTTAAAATTGATTCTTTAAAATCGCGTGGCCACCCCAGTGCAACACCCCCGAACGTACAGCCGAGCATTAGCGGCCGCTCG
This sequence comes from Lasiurus cinereus, assembly GCA_011751065.1. Classification (NCBI taxonomy): domain Eukaryota; kingdom Metazoa; phylum Chordata; class Mammalia; order Chiroptera; family Vespertilionidae; genus Lasiurus; species Lasiurus cinereus. The sequence goes on from JAAGEH010002531.1 coordinate 80,038,921, forward strand.
GAAGTGGCAGGGACGCGTTCCGCGGCTGGCGCGTGGTCAGGAGCGGCACAGAGACAGCCCCGAGGCCGTGCCCAGCCAGGCCGCGGGTCACGGTGCACTGGCACCCCGTTCCCGTCACCATCCCCGGGCCTCGTGCGCCCCACGCCTCTGTCCCCCCTGCACTCCCATGTCCCCAGGGACGTTCCTCACCTGCAGGCGGGCGGCAGGCCTCCCTGATCAACGAGCCCCGCCGGTGGAGAGCCGTGTGTGTGTGTGTGTGTGTGTGTGTGTGTGTGTGTATGTATGCGTGTTTGTGTGTGCATGTATGTGCGTGTGTGAATGTGTGTTTGTGTGTATGTGTGTGAGTATGTGTGTATGTGTGTGTTTGTGTATGTATGTGTGTGAGTGTGTGTGTGAGTTTGTGTTTGTGTGTGTGTTTGTGTGTATGTGCGTGTGTGTGTGTGCTGTTGACTGGTGGGCCAACGTGAAGGGTTGTGTCTAATCCCCAAGACCAAAACCTGTGGCCTCATTAGAACAAGAGAGTGCAGGCAGAGCCCAGGGGTCAGAGGGCAAGCCTGGGTGAGCCTAAGACTACCTTTTTTTTTTTTTTGGCTTGAAGAATTTATCCATTTCTCAAAAACGAGGAATTGGTGATTAGCAGAAACATGCCTCTTATACTCGCCATTAATTTCTAACCATCTGAAGGGGCTTCTAGAGCTGGATGTTTGGAAAAACACACACACACACACACAAAAACTAATTAAGTCTTTGAAAATTAACACACCTCTCGCAAAAAGACATACCAACAGCCAAAAGATCGAGGAAAAGACGTTCAACCTCACTAGCAATGAGGGGTGCCAATCAAAAAAAGGGACGCTATGGCAACGGCTATAATGGACAGGAGAGGTGATAACCGGTGTTGGCGAGGTGTAGAAGAGGGAACCCTCCTTCCCTGCCGGTGGGAAACAGAGGGGGCAGCCAGTAATGACAACAGTCTGTGACACCTCCATAGGCTAGGAAGAGAGTGACCACAGGACCCAGCAACCCCTCTTTTAGGTACGTACCCCCAAAACTCAAAACATGCCTTTGCAAAGGCAAACGCACCCCTACATTCACTGCAGCGCTATTCATGGTGGCCGAGGCGTGGAGACAGCAAAGTGTCCTGTGATAGAGGACGGGATAGAGAAGATGCGGTCCATGTCCGCGAGAAGAGATGAAACACTGTCGTTTGCGACAACATGGAGGGACCTAGAGAAGATTATGCGGAGTGAAACAGTAAGTCAGAAAAAGCTAGGAGTCACATGACTTCACTCATATGTGGGATATAAAGCTGAGATTTGAAGACACACACACACAGTGGTTGCCCTGGGAAAGAGGGTTGGGGAGGGCGGGGAGGGTAAAGGGGGCCTAATAGATGGTGACGGAAGATGATTTGACCGTGGGTGGTGGTCACACAGTGCACTGTGCAGGTCTTGTTCTGTAGAAATTACACTTGAAACCTATATGCTCATAGGAACCCATGTCACCCAGATACACTAACAAAAATATGAACAAACCAGCCCCTGGCTGGAATAGACACATCTGTGAACAACCCATGTAGGTGGGCCAAGAAATAAACCATCATTGCGAGTAGAAGAGGCCTGGTTCTGGTAATCACCAATTCCTCGCTTTTGAGAAATGGATAAATTCTTCAAGAAAAAAAAAAAAGGTAGTCTTAGGCTCACCCAGACTTGCTCTCTGACCCCTGGGCTCTGCCTGCACTCTCTTGTTCTAATGAGGCCACAGGCTCTGAGCTGCTTCTCCGTGTTTACCCACAGGATGTGGGCTCGCTTTATTGACTGTGGTTGCTTCTTTCTTTAAAAATTGCTTTTTAAATTGAGATATGATTTATATACCGTAAGATTCACTTTTACAGTGTTCGACTCAGTGGGTTTACTATGTTCCCAAGATTGTGCACTCTCTCATTCCAGAACTTTCATCCCCCAAAAAAAACCCTCGGGCTCCTGAACAGTCATTCCTGGTTTCCTCTTTCCCAGCCTCTGGACACCACGTAGTGTCACCTGTGTCTACAGATGTCCTTCTTCTGCATGCTTTGTGTAAATCGAATCCTACAACACGTGTCTTTTGCGACTGGTTGCCTTGGCGTGGTGTGATGTTCTCAGGGCCCTCTCATTCTGTTTCCCATAGCAGGATTTCACCCTTTTTTGTGACTGAGTAACATCTTATATAACAAAGAGATCATATGCAAATTGACCATCACTCCAACACACAAGATGGCCACCACAAGATGGCCAGCGGGGGAGGGCAGTTGTGGGTGATCAGCCAAGAGGGGAGGGTAGTTGGGAGGGACGAGGCCTGCAGGGGAGGGCAGTTAGAGGCAATCGGGCTGGCAGGAGAGCCATTAGGCATCAATCAGGCTGGCAGGGGAGTGGTTAGGGGCGATCAGGCTGGCAGGCAGAAGCGGTTAGGAGGAATCAGGAAGGCAGGCAGGTGAGCAGTTGGGAGCCAGCAGCCCTGAATTGTGAGAGGGATGTCCGACTGCCTGTTTAGGCCCAATCCTGGTGGGCAGTCGGACATCCCTCAAGGGGTCCCAGATTGGAGAGAGCGCAGGCTGGGCTGAGGGACACCCCTGTCTCCACCACCTCCCCAACCCTGTGCACGAATTTCGTGCACCGGGCCTCCAGTTCCCCTGTAAGGCTCTCTCGGATGTGGCCCACCCATTCCTCACTTGATGGGCGTGAGGGTGGGTCCCACTTGCGGCTGTGATGAGCAGCACTGTTGGGGACATTGGGAGTGGGTGTGTGTGTGTGGACATTGCCTCTCCCTCTTCCTCTGCACCGGGGAGCGGGCGCGATGGGTCCCGGGGTGACCCTGCGTTTTGCTCTTCCGAGGAGCACGCAGACTGTTCCCCGGAGCGGGCAGCACCCCTTTATATCCGTGGCTGCTCCTGGCGATGGTGGGCCCTCCCTCGACCTTTGCATTTGGTGTCCCTCGTGCTCCCGCCCGATCAGCCAGTCCTCTTGCCACACCTGCCGGTGTGTTCCTCCTTCCTCCCACCCGCCTGCTCACTGAGGCCAGCCGCTCCCGAGCCAAGAGGAGGAGCAGGGAGCAAGGGCAGCTGCACGCCCACCCCTGCGCCCCACACTCGCTTCGTGGGGTCCCTCCGTTCCTCACAGGACAGCTCCGAGGTGTCCCCACTTATCGGCCAGGAAACCGAGTGGCCTGTGCTGGGTGGAAGGCTCCGAGCCGCCTCCCAGGCCTGCAGGACAGGGGTTCTCCCAGAATCCGCTGGGCTCCAGGGGTGCAGCCAGACCCCCCTGTGGGTTTGAATGTATCCCCAATAAATGAACAGAGATTGAGGGATACACACACTCTGTGCGAGCAAGTCTGGGTTTCCCCTCTCTCCCCACCAGTCAGAACGAGGCCCGAGTTCCCACCGGCTCGGTTCTCTCAAAGCCGAGGCGAGGGGAGGGAGCTGCGGGCTGAGAGAGAAAAAGCATCTCCCCCCCCCCCCACCCCGCCGCTCTCTTTTCTCTGCTTCCTCAGGCTCCGCTTCCCCCTTCTTCCCAGGAGGCAGGATCTGATCCGCTAGACCAGCGGTTCTCAGCCTTTTTTCATGCCGTGACCTTCTAAGACAGCTCCTCATGGGGTGGTGACCCCCAATCTTAAAATTATTTTCGTGGCTACTTCATCACTGTCATTTTGCTCCTGTGAATGAATCATCATTTCAATATCTGTTTTCCGATGGTCTTAGGCGACCTTGCTAGCAGTTTTCAACCTGTGGGTCTCGACCCAGAAGTTGAGAACCGCTGCTGTAGAGCCTAAGACCATCGGAAAACACAGATATTTACATGATGATTCCTAACAGGAGCAAGATGAAGATTGGGGGTCACCACCACATGAGGAGCTGTATTAAAAGGTCACAGCATTAAAAAAGGTTGAGAACCACTGCGCTCGATCCAAAGATTCTCTGGAGCCCTTTAAGACAGAGCACGGACCCGCCTGGGGAATTGCAGGAACCAAGCAGACGGGGAGGAGGGCATCCCGGGGCCCCTGGTGTGACTGGCAGGTCAGAGAGACAGTCGTGGCAGAGCCCCCACGTGAGCAGACGACGTGAAGACCCAACAGGCCTTGTCTGTCCCCATTGCCACCCCGGGTGCTCCCAGCCTCCAGGGGCAGGTTGCAGTTCACAGGCGTGGGGAGAGCCGTCGCAGGGGCAGGGTCTGGCGTGGGAGGCACCGTGGGGTGGGCGCTGGGAGTGGGTGGTTATCGAATAAAGAAAGCCAGCCAAAACCGGTGTGGCTCAATGGATAGAGCATCAGCCGACGGACTGAAAGGTCCCAGGTTCGATTTCGGTCAAGGGCATGTACCTTGGTTGCAGGCACCTCCCCAGTAGGGGGCGTGCAGGAGGCAGCTGATGGAAGTGTTTCTCATCGATGTTTCTAACTCTCTATCCTTTCCCTTCCTCTCTGTAAAAAAATCAATAAAATATATTAATAAAAAGAAAAGAAAGAAAGCCAGGCCGGGGACTGGAGACTGCTGAGCCACTGGGGACTGGCAGGACCGGAACTCGGGCCCAGCCTCCCCCTGCCCCCTGGCGCTGTCTGTGTGCCCTGAACCTCGGGGAAAGCAGGTCCTCCTCGGTGATGAAGAGGAAGGACGGAGACAGCCCCCCTCGTTGCTGGGGACCAGGCCTCCTCGGGACGTGATGCCCTAACCAATGGGCAGACCTCGCGGGGAGCCGGTTTTCCTCTGAGAATGGATGCCTTCCGCGGTAAACATGAACACTTGGTGGGTGCTTCTCTCATACGTGGAATCTAAAGACAAAAACAAACTACAAACAGAACAAAACAGGAGTGATCTCATAAATACAGAGAACAAACTGAGAATCGCCAGAGGGAAGGAGGTGGGGGAAGGAGGAAGGAAATGAAGAAGTACAGCTGTAAGAAAAGTACGAACTCCCCATTATAACAATTGTCAAGGGCGTGATGCACAGCGCGGGGGATGCAGTCAGTAATATTGTAATGGCTACGGATGGGGACGGTCCCGGTCCGGGAACCTGAAATCTTGCCTTCGATCACCAAAGGGCCTTTCCCGAGGGGACCAAGCTGGAGACCCGGAGGGGAAGCGATTCTCCTGGGGTGTGCAGGGGGCCCTAACCGTAACCACAGGTGTCCTCACAGGAGGGAGATTTGGCGGAAGGAGAGGGTGAGAGGCATTTGAGCAGGATCATGAGCCAAGAAGTCTCCAGAGGCTAAAAAAAAAAGCCAAAGAAACAGATTCTTCCTAGCGCCTCAAAACACACACACACACACACACACACACACACACGCACGCACACACACACACGGGCCTGCCAAATGACGTTTGTCCAGGGAGACTGATTCAGACTTCTGGCCTCCGGAGCTGGAAGAGAACTCGATGGCTGTGCGAAGCCACCAAGCTGCTGGGAGTGTGTCAACCGAGAGCCAGCCTCCCGCCCCTGCATTCCGGCGGAGTGGCCTCTGCCCTGGTGACGCCTGCTTTCGAAGCCACGCCCAGCGAGGCTTGTCACCTACAGCACAGAGCGCTCACGCTCACGGTGTGGTGGTCAGCACCGGGTCCCAGAGCCAGGCCTCCGAGTCAGGGCAGCTGGGAGTCTTTATTCCAGGGGCCCCACTTAGAGATGCAGGAAGAAGCCAAAACCAGTTTGGCTCAGTGGATAGAGCGTGGGCCCTCGGGCTGAAAGGTCCCAGGCTCGATTCCGGTCAGGGACACGTACCTTGGTGGTGGGCACATCCCCAGTAGGGGGCATGCAGGAGGCGGCTGATCGATGTTTCTCTCTCATCAATGTTTCTCTCTCATCAATGTTTCTAATTCTATTTCTCTTCTCTCCCTTCCTCTCTGTAAAAAAAATCAATAAAATATATTTTTTTAAAAAGAAACTCAGGAAGAGGAGGGGAAAGCAGGTGTTGGAGGTGGCCTGGGGCACCTCTTTGGAACACGTGTTGTAGGGGGGAGCACACTTTGGAACAGTGCATTGCTCTATGAGGAAGCAAAACGGTACCCCCTAGACTGCCAGCCCAGACTGCCCGACAGCAGTGTTTGGGGGTTCCCACCTCCGCTGAGTTTATTTCTCCCTCGAGAAACTCCCCAACCCCGGGTCCAGAAGCTGGGCCAGCCCTAGCCAGTCTGGCTCAGTAGATAGAGCGTTTGCTGCCCAAAGGGTCCTGGGTTCGATTCCCCTCAAGGACACGTAATAACTCGGGTTGCAGGCTCCTCCCCAGCCTGGGCCCTGGTCGGGGCTCAAGCAGGAGGCAGCCAATGGGAAAATACCCTCTGGTGAGGATGAACAAACAAAAAAGAGGCTGGACGAGCCCTGTTGCCAAGCTCAGATGCTGGGGTGCTGGTTCCGGCATTAAGAAGGGTTCAGCAATCTGGGGAAAGGCTGTGGGTAAGTGAAGTAAGAGTCCTGAGATGAAAGGTAATTTTGAAAGGCATTGAGGGTCCGAGGAGCCTGGTTGAAGAAACCAAGTTCTCCTTGTCTCAGGACCCCTTGCTTTTTATTTACACAATTTGTCCTAAAGCAAGGTGGAGATATACACTTTGAAGAGTAGGGTTTCGTCTACAGAGTCCATGGTTAGGATGGGGACTAGCCTATGGCTGTTCAGGGGTTTGGCCAGTAGGAGGCAATAACATGCAGATTAAGAAACCCTGAGCTGTGTGGCAGCAAACAATCATCCTTTTCAGGTTTGGGGAAAATGCCTTTAGCCATTCCAGCAGGCGATAACATACGTGATTCAGCCCTTGCTGAGTCCCCAGGTTCCATCCACCTTTTGGTGAAACCTTGGCAGTTGTGACATGCTGGAACTGGCTTCCGGCACGCAGGGCTGGGTACCTTTTGGAGTCGGTGGCTGTGGGCGAAACAGAGGCTGGAGCGCTCCACTCAGCAAGTGGGAAGCTATTTTCAATGACGCTCTGGCTCCCGGTGCTCCTGAGGCCGGAGGATGCTGGTTGCCATGGCATTGCTTTAAATACTGTTTGTGCCCACCCATTGTCACCTGCTGCCCATGCACTGGAGCCACAGCGCTCCCTCCCTCCCGCATCTTTTTTAAAAATATATTTTATTAATTTTTTTGTTTACAGAGAGGAAGGGAGAGGGATAGTCAGAAACATTGATGAGAGAGAGACATCTATCAGCCGCCTCTTGCACGCCCCCTACTGGGGATGTGCCCACAAACCAAGGCACATGACCTTGACTGGAATCGAACCTGGGACCCTCCAGTCCGCAGACCGACCTCGACCCTCTATCCACTGAGCCAAACTGGTTTTGGCCATACCACATCTTTTTTTCTTTCTTTCTTTCTTTTTTTAATATATTTTAATGATTTTTTTTTTTTTTACAGAGAGGAAGGGAGAGGGACAGAAAGTTAGAAACATCAATGAGAGAGAGACATCGATCAGCCGCCTCCTGCACACCCCCTACTGGGGATGTGCCCACAGCCAGGATACATGCCCTTGACCAGAATTGAACCTGGGACCCCTCAGTCCGCAGGCCGATGCTCCATCCACTGAGCCAAACCGGTTTCGGCGGCCCTACCGCATCTTGATGGACGCTCGAACTCTGCACCAGGCAGAGAGACCGATGGGCAGGAGAGAAGAGCATTTCCGGGCGCTGCCACTCCTCTCTCTGCCTAGCTCCTGTGCCAGGCAGGCCCCAGGCATCGGAAACACCTGCACCAGGAAAGGAGATCCAGCTCTGCAGGCCCATCTCTGCTGGGCGGCTCTGGGCGGCTCTGGGCAGAGGGTGTCATCCTTGTGCCTTGGATCCCGCTCCCGTGCCCGGGCAGAGATGGAGAGAACATGTCTCCTGAGCTCCTGGTGTCTCTGGACCCCGGTTCCTGGGCGCTGGTTCGAAGCTGCAGGGTGAGCAGAGTGTGTGAGCGACCATCACAGCCCGAGGAGGCCATTCTGTAAGCTTCTGCCCAGTCCTCGCCTGCTGGCGGCTCCTGCAGCTCCCCCTGCCCCTCTGGGTCCCTGAGATTAGTTTTGAGTCAAGTCCCTGGCAAGATGCCCCTTGCCACTTCCCTTCTGCAGTGCGAAGGAGAGCTGTCGTGCACTTGGGTTGAGTCATTATTTGCCCTGGAAATGGTTTCTTCTTGGGGGAGCCCCTGGTTCAGTGCTCAGGACGCGGGTCCCAAAGACTGATGGTTACCCTCTCAAATAAAGGACACCAGGACCCCTTGCTTTTTATTAACACAATTTGATTGTTACCCCCTCAAATAAAGTACATCACAGAACTAGAGAGAGGGACACAGAGAGTCCGGCCCAGGAGCCTGCTTGATGGGGAGTGTCTCCTGGGGTAAAGAGCCGGGAGGGCACAGCTCTCAGGATGGTCTAGGCGTGTGCAGCCTGCAAATGAGGTCGTCTCTACGGCATTTCCGCCTCCAGGGTCCTGACCCCTCACCTGCTGACTGCAGGGACAGGGCTCCTCCCCCGCCGGGCCGAAATGGCTCCGAGGTTGAGCGATGACTATGAACCAAGAGGTCACAGTTCGGTTCCTGGTCAGGGCACATGCCCAGGTTGTGGGCTCTATCCCCAGTGTGGGGTGTACAGGAGGCAGCTGATTGATTGATCATTCTCTCTCCCCACTGATGTTTCTCTCTCTCTCTCTCTCTCTCTCTCTCTCTCTCTCT
>JAAGEH010002531.1:80047584-80066086 GCA_011751065.1 Lasiurus cinereus
CTCTGTAAAAAAATCAATAAAATATATTTTAAAAATAAATAAATAAAAATCAAGGGAAAAAATATCCTCGGGTGAGGATTAAAAAAACAAAATGAAGAACAAGAAGAATAGCCACTTTCCCCAGGCAGAGGGTCTAAGGTGGCCTATATCCTGGGACAGATGAGAAATCTGGTTTGCAGACTCTGAGCTTTCTTCTGTGGTTGTAATTCCATTGTCTTGAACCCTTTTGAACGCGAGTTTTCACTGTAGAAAGAGCAAAGACAACCTGCCTGTCCATGCTGGCACCTAACGGCAGGCACCAAATTCAGCCCCGGTGAAACCATTCTTGCTGGAGCACCCTCCAAATCCGTTCTCAGTACATCACGGGGACTTTTAAAAATGGAAGCAAGCCGTCAGTTACAGATGTGGAGTCACTGGTCCCCTCCCAGCGGTGGTGGGTGGGTGGAGCTGGGAGCTGGAGCCCCTGGACTGATCCCCCCAGCTGTGAGGGATCGTGCCCGTTTAACCCAGCCTGCTGTGCACGGGACCGTTTCTTATCGTCCGTTCCCCCTCATTTCACCACCTGCTCTGCCCGCCCCGCTCCAGCCCAGGCCACGGTGCTTTTACAGTTTGGTTGCTGGAAACAGCAACATGACAAGTGGGGCCTGGATCAATTCCTCCTCCAAGGGGGCAGTTGGGGGCTGGGGGGCTGGGGACAACTGCCTCCTTCAGGCAAGGCCAGTACCCCTCCTGAGGCAGAACAGCTGAGGAAGTTGGGGTTCAGGAACTTTTAGTGTTGGGATATTCCAATTGTAGTTATTGTTGTTGACCTAATTGATCTCCTTGATTTTGCTTTCTCATTTAATGCTCCTCAACTTTATTTTATGTCTATATCATGGCACAGTCACATGGTGGTCGGCAAACTGCGGCCCGCGAGCCGCGGTTTGCCGCTCTGTTGACAAATGAGTTTGCCGGCCACTGGGATAGGGGCTTCATCACAAGGAACAACAACAGCCTGTAATGATTGGAATCCAGAGTCTAGGTCAGTGGTGGCAAACTCATTAATCAACAGAGCAGCAAAATTGGCTCTCGAGCCGCAGTTTGCCAACCACTGGTCTACTCCAAGCATGTCAAACTCAAAGGCTAACACGGGCCAAATAAACAAGGTTTCCGTGGATGTAGGCCGCAAAAAAACAAAAGCTTTTCATTGAAGCGGAGGTTTATTATTTCGATAGAGACAAAGGGCTAAAGTGAATGAGTCATCATTACCATAAAATAGAACATTTTAATAAACATTGATGTTTTATTGAATATTAACTTACCAGACACTGAATAACCAGTTAATAAGCGTAACGCAAATAAACCTATTTTTCTTGTTCTCCAAATAAGTCAGTCCAAGACCAACGACGTGGCCATTGGTTGCTAAACTATTCGCCCCTAGTATTAGTGGAGAGAAATGATGCACCTGCGCGTAACGGAAATGAGTGCAACACGATTATAGAATCAGTCACTAGCGAAGGTTGTAGTTGGTTATTAATAATTATGCATAACAGGATATTGTCAAAATTAAGTCACAAAATTTTTATTAAGATGCTTCTTACATACCGTTAGATTGGCTGGGCCACAAAAATATTCGTTGTAGGCCAAATGCAGTCCACAGGCCGCGAGTCTGACATGCTTAGTGTAACCTCTACTGCCTCTCAGTCATCCCCAGTGTGTGCTCTGCCCCAGAGATGCCAAGCTCGGTCATGCCTCTGGACCACAGTCTGTGCCGTTTCCTCTGGATGATGTTTTTTGTTTTTTTTTTAATTAACATTTTTAATTGATTTTTCACAGAGAGCAAGGGAGAGAGATAGAGAGCCAGAAACATTAATGAGAGAAAAACATCGATTGGCTGCCTCCTGCACGCCCCCTACTGGGGATGTGCCCGCAACCAAGGTACTTGCCCCTGACTGGAACCAAACCTGGGACCCTTCAGTCCGCAGGCCGACGCTCTATCCACCGAGCCAAACCGGTTTGGGCAGGACGATGTGTTCTTAAGATCAGCTTAGTCCCACAAACATATAGGCACACACCACATAACAGGCTGTAGCATTATACCTTCCTCCACCCACTCCAGCTCTAAGTGGCTGGCCCACATGTCACCTCCACACAAATCATTCCTTGTCTCCACAACAGGTGGATTCAATAATTTCCTTATTCTGTGCTCTCACACGGTTTTTATACAGGAAATAAACCCCTGGCTTTGCAAAACCTACATTTCCAGGGTAGCCAGTTCAAAGGGCACTCCAGAAAGTGAGTCGATAAAGTGTCATCATTTGGCATTTGCCCAGGCACCCGTGGGCACCATCCTCCCTGAAGCGTGTGAATCATCGTGAGTCACCTCCTCCCGAATCCTTCCCTCACACTCCATCCCACTCACTCTCAGACCGGTGGCCCTCGGAACCAGTGGGCAGACGTCAACTCTCCCTGCAAAGGGAAATAATAGCATTTCACTGTTTCACACAAAAAGAGCTGGAAGGTGGATGATCCCGGGGTTCGCTTAGCTCCTCGACAAGGCCCAGGCTCCGGGTCAGGATTCTTGCAGGACACAATCATGACCCCAATTCAGGGGTCCTGGTAGTTCTCACACACAAAACATACTGGGGATCCAAGGCGAACATCTTTATGTCCGATGTCGAAGGGTGCGCACACATGGTCTGGAAGTGCATGCACACGGAGCAGGTGGGGTGCTCAGGTTTATCATCCCTGACACACGTGACCTGTTTGTGGCTCTTGACTGGAGCTCAGGCGCACAGTCTTTGGCGATTGGCTAATTCAAGGGAGGGGTTGGCCTTTGCTGTTTCAAGATGGGCGGCCCTCAGGGGAGCTGCAGGCCACGAAGTCCAAAATGACAGCTGCCTCAACTGCTCTTTGGCCAAAACCGGTGTGGCTCCGTGGACAGAGTGTCGGCCTGCGGACGGAAAGGTCCCAGGTTCGATTCTGGTCAAGGGCAGGTACCTTGATTGTGGGCACATCCCCAGTGGGGGGCGTGCAGGAGGCGGCTGATCAATGTCTCTCTCTCATCAATGTTTCTATCTCCCTGTCCCTCTCCCTTCCTCTCTGTAAAAAAACCAATAATATATATATTTTTTTAAAAAACCAACTGTTCTTTGACAGAAAAGATGACGTGTTCACTCTCACACAGAGGGGCAGGGAATGGCTGCCGAGGAGGCAGAATCCACACGTGCCCAGCCTGATGCTGAGCCTCCGAGCGTTCACGGAAGTCACCCACATCCCTACACGCATGCAGAGCTGGGCATGATTTTCCAAAGCCGCGGGGAAAAGAAAGGGCCTGCTAAAGGGGTATGGGGCAGACACTTTCCCACTGGCTTGAAAGAGCTCCCACCCCTCTGAGCTAGGGGGAGGGATTATGGGGGGGGCGCTCCAGGAGGACCTCGGAGGAGGGCACCTACCACCTCCTTCTCTGTAATTCCATCCCTGGAGCATCTGCCCTGAACGGTCAGCTCGGAGAACAGCCCCCTCTCCTCCAGCGGCTTCTGGCCTGCTTGGCTGGCTTTGGTGATCATCAGCTAACATCTGCGATACTTTATTTGTGGCAAGAGAGATTTCCCCCCCCCCCCCCGTCTCCTCTACCCTTCTCCCTCCTGGGGTTGACTACAGAATGGATTAGAATGACCCAATGAGGCCGCCATGCTCCTGGACAGCAGAGCCCACAGATTTGTTCAGGTGGGAGCGTCCCTGGTCGGGTACTTCCCTCCTCGGCCTCTCCCCCCTCCCCCAGGGCAGGCACTGGCAGAGGCCTCTCCTGCCCGTAGCCTCTCCAGCACACTCCCGGCCCGAAGACCCGGATCCGGCGGCAGTGGGGTAGCACCAGAATGCTACCCGCGATCGGACCTCAGGCCAGCAACCTGGGTGTTTGAGTTCTGGCTAAGAAAGAATTCAGAGTCAAGACTCAAACTCTAAGACAAAGTTTATGGAGCCGGTCTCCGTGGCAGAGGAAGTGGCCATAGAAGAACTGGGCTCAGGAAGCAAGTTCCAGAGACAAAGCAAGGGCCTTTGGGGCTGAGGAGAGGCGGGGGAGGGAGGGGACCACATCTGGAGCAGGTGGGGAGAGGCTTGGCTGTGCTCCAGAGAAAGGCAGAGCTGGGTCCTCCGAGGGAGGGCATTTCTTTATCTGGACCTGGCAGGAGAGAGTCCCCAGAGAATATTCCCCAGCTTTCCAGGTGTGCCCTTTCAGGATCCTGGTCTCCACTGACTGGCCAGGTGGCGCCAGGGCACGGGGTCGCTTGTCCGTGCAGCTGGTCCTGATGTCAGCTATGGCTTGTCTGGTTTTGCTGCTTTTCTGGGCCTGGAGCCGAAACAAAAGTGGGACATGCCGGAGGCAGCCCAGGGAAGCTACATTTTCCCAGTTTCTCTGTTCTCCCTTCCTCTCTTTCTAAGAATCAATAAACTATTCTTTAAAAAAAGAAAAGTAGATGGTTGGATGTACAATCTATGGAACAGGATTTCCTAACATCTTGAGCAACAGTAAAAAAGGCTAAAAGCACAGCTGAAACTGGTGTGGCTCAGTGGATAGAGCGTCGGCCTGCGGACTGAAAGGTCCTGGGTTTGATTCCGGTCAAGGGCATGTATCCTGGTGGCGGGCACATCCCCAGGAAGGAGCGTGTAGGAGACCGCTGACCGATGTCTCTCTCTCATCCATGTTTCTAACTCTCTATCCCTCTCGCTTTCTCTCTGTAGAAAATCAATAAAATATATGTTTAAAAAAATGCTAAAAGCACATTGCCCTGCTGGTGCCAAAGGGTTGGAGGTTGGTGGTTGGAGTCCTGGTCAGGGCACAGGCCTGGGCTGTGGGCTTGATCCTGGGTGAGGGATGTTTAGTTCTTACATCCATGTTTTACTCCCTCCCCGTCTCCCTTCCTCTCTCTCTAAAAATCAATTTTAAAAATCTAAATTAAAAAAAAAAAAAAGAGCAGCTGAAACCGGTTTGGCTCAGTGGATAGAGCGTCGTCCTGCGGACTGAAGGGTCCCAGGTTCGATTCTGGTCAAGGGCACGTACCTTGGTTGCGGGCGCATCCCCAGTGGGGGGCATGCAGGAGGGGGCTGATCGATGTTTCTCTCTCATGGATGTTTCTGACTCTCTATTCCTCTCTGTAAAAAATCAATAAAATATATTTTAAAAAAGAGAGAGAGAGAGAAAACAGGCCTCCCAGAGAGAAAGGAATTCTGCCTCTGGACCGCCTTTGGACTTGAGCTGCAACATTAACTCTCTCCTGGCCTCCAGCCTGCCCTGCAGGTTCTGGAATTTTCCCAGGCCCCGCAATCGTGTGTGGGCCAGATCTTTAAGCTAAATCCCGGTCTGTGCTCTCTCTGTCTCTCTCCCCTCAGCTCCCCCTCCCCCTGGCCCCTCTCTGTGCACATGCACGTGTCCTCCGGAGAACCTCGACCAAGGCAGAGCCTCTGCAGTTCCCCACATGGTCTGTTTTCCCTGCCACGTGACCAGGGCATGTGGGAATGAGGCCCTCAGCCGGGGTTCCCAGTGACAGGGCCAAGTCTAGCTCCTCTGCCCTCCCTTGTGGAGCCACGGAGGTCTGGCGGGTATCTGTTCATAAGTGGGTCCCGGGAGGTAAAGTAGACAGGAGGGTGGCGTAGAAGCATCAAGAAAGCTCTATGGTCGAGACCGGTGTGGCTCAGCGAATAGAGCATCGGCCTGCGGACTGAAAGGTCCCAGGTTCAATTCCGGTCAGGGGCATGTACCTTGCTTGCGGGCACATCCCCAGTAAGGGGAGTGCAGGAGGCGGCTGATCGATGTCTCTCTCTCATCGATGTTTCTGACTTTGTATCCCTCTCTCTTCCTCTCTGTAAAAAATCAATAAAATACATTTTTAAAAAAAAGAAAGAAAGAAAGAAAGAAAGATAGAAAGAAAGCTCTATGTCTCCAAGCCTGGAAGTTGCAAACTAAAATCCCACTCCTGCTACAAGTCCTCGGATTTCTGATTTCCTCTGACGGGGACCCTGCAGGCCGGAAGCTCTACAGGACCAGGAGCCACCCTTGGAGTACCCCCCTCCTCCCCCTCTACCCCCAACCTTTCCCCCCTGTTATAGTCATAATAATAAGGATAGAATACAAATATAAAATAAGAATTGGGTGTGACATATTAGAGAGTGGAATGAAGTGTGAGCGCCCTTAAAGAGATGTGCATGTAAGAGATAAAAAAGTTTGTACCCCACATGTAAAGACCAGATAGCAGAACACCTGGGACCCGCTGATCAGACACACTGAAGACACACTGAAGACGTCTGCTTGAGCACATAAAAGAGAGCAAGCTCCGAAGGAGATCAGAGCCGCTTGTCTGCTCCTCCACAGACGGTCGCTCTCCGCTCCCCTTCCTGCATCCTGCCTGAGCTCTGCGCTCTGCCGTGGACCCTGGATCCGAACCGTGAGCCCCAAGCCGAGGCCTCTACCAGACGCCCAGCTGCAGCTGCCACGTCCCACGTCCAGTGTGTGTGTCTGCCAGCGCGGATCTCCGGGGGGCCTGCCGAGGTCTGGCAACCACCAGGACGCTGGTCCATACACCGCGTGTGATTCGGGCATGGCCTGTCTGTCTCCTGTGTCACGTATGCTCGGCCAATGTTTCATAAGTGCCTGGAGTCATCCGTGTAAGTCCATTCTATGGGCAGAGGACACTCTTGGCCACTGTGCTCGCGTCCTTCGGTACATTCTGGGGCACCCTCCCCGTTCACAGTGTCTCTGGGAGCCACTTCTCTCCCCTCCCTCCGAGCTCTGCAGGCTGGGCAGCGGCCTCTGCCTCTCGATTCCATAAAAAGCGTCTCTCTTCTCCTGTGGGAGATCCCAACGCGCCACCCGGGCTGTGAGCGCGTCCCTTCCATCCTAGGAAAAGCCGCTTCTTTTCCCCCAAAGCGATTTGCATTTGAAAAGATTTCCCAACAAAACCGAATCCCACACAAATGGGCCAGACTTGGTGAGACTCCAGGAAGTGCAATCCAGTGGGGAGATTTTCTGAAGCGAGGGAAGGGAGGCGGTGGGGTGGAGGTGGGTGGGGGTGGGGGGAGGGATGCTGCACAGGTGCTCTGCAGATGGGACCCAGCCTGTGGACACTGTGCTTTGAATCTCTGGGTGCTCCTGAGCGGCAGAACACGGGGGGTCCTGGGGGATGCGTCCACATTCTCCTGCCAGAGGGCGCCGGGGACAGGAGCCACTGTCCATCCTCAGGCCCAGCCGGCCGGCCTGTCGCTCGGTTTTCCAAAGGGCATGTGACCTTTACCCCAGGGCAACGTCCTTGAGACCGGTGTGGATCAGTGGATAGAGCGTCGGCCTGCGGACTGAAAGGTCCCAGGTTCGATTCCGGTCAGGGGCATGTACCTTACTTGCAGGCACATCTCCAGTGGGGGGTGTGCAGGAGGCAGCTGATGGATGTCTCTCTCTCATCGATGTTTCTGACTTTCTATCCCTTCCCTCTCTGTGAAAAATCAATAAAAATATATTTTTTAAAAAATGAAACACCGACACAGAAATAAATGCACTCCCACCTCCCCACCTGACCCCCCTCCCCCATCTCCCCTTATTCTCCGGGGAGGCTGACCTCTAACCTCAAACGTCATGCATATTCAGAAGAAGTCAATGAGGGATCAAGGGCAGGTTCAGAGAGAGGTTCTACCAGCCTCCTTCTGCGGGGGGGGAAGGGGGGCTCAGACTACCCTTGGAGAAGCTGCCCCTGGGAGCTGGGGTGAGCTGCTAGCCCGGCCAGCCCCCCCCCCAGAACCTCCCGCTAACGCTGCTTGAGCTGACCTCTCAGGGATGCAGCTGGGCCATCTGCTCACACCCCCAACACAAAGCAGACGCAGAAGAGACAGACTTGTTGCTTCCAGGGATTTCTCTGCCATTTCTGTTTTTATTTTTCTTTGTGGGTGCGATTTAGTCTCTAATGACCAAAAAAAACGAGGACAAACGGTCTCCTCTCCCCCTCAGTTTGTGCCCCGTCCACTCAGGACTGGAGAGTAACCACGGGAGGAAGAGGCGCAGGCTCCAGGCGCTCTGCGAGGAAAGCTGGGGTGGCAGAGTTACGTGTAATGAATGCCAGGCCGTTCACAAACCTGGTCAGAGCCCAAAGCCTCAGGGCAGGGCCAAAGGTCAGGAAGACAAACTCCAAGCGGCCAGTTGAAGGGTTCATTGCTGTGGCCTCCGGGGGTGGCAGGGGGTGAGGGTGGAGGGAGGATGCAGAGTCGCCCACACCTGGAAGGCATTATCCTCACCCCTGGCTCCTGCCCAGACCCCAGCCAGGTCTCTGCCCGGCGTGCGTGTGCCCCCTGGTGGTGAAACAGGTGCACTGCAGTTTGCTTTCACAGGGCCGGCTGCGGGCCCAGTCAGTCCTCTGCAAAGATGCCTGGACTGTGGGGTGGGAAGGAGTAGCACAGCTCGGGTGGCACATCCTCACGCTGTACCCTACAGACCCGCAACTCCTGGGCGCTCTCATGCTCGGCATATGCAGACAGGAAGGAAGCCAATCCTGAAAGCAGTTCTGGCTGGGCCCGACTCGATACACGGGATCAGGACGCCGGTGCAGGCCACAGAAAGCGCCCGATAGAAATCAAGCCCACCAGCACCCCCTGAATGCTGCCATTCCCAGCCCCCCTGTCCTGCTTTTGGGTCTGTTTTCCCAACCCAACACGCTCCTCCCCACCACTCTGGACCCCAGAATATGCCCAGGACAGAGCTTGCATTGACTTGTGTCCCCTGCCCTCCATCTGGCTCACATGTCCACTCCATCGCCACCGCCCCAGACAGGGAAAAACCTCCCAGTTTCCCATCAGAGAGTGGCAGGAAAAGGCCCCTGGGCCCTCAGAAGGGGTTCCCTGGCGCGGCTGGAGGGGCTCCGTGGGTTGAGGGTTGTCCTGTGCCCCTGGGTTTCGGGTTGAGTCCCGGGTCTGGGCACATACGGAAGGCAGCTAACTGATGGATGCTTCTCTCTCATATCCTGATGTCTCCCTTTCTTCTGCTTCCTCTCCCTCTCCCCCCGCCTTTCCTCTCTCTAAGCATATCCTAGGGTGAGAATTTTTTAAAAAGTAGCGGTGGAGTGAGGAGGGGGGACAAAACCGGTGTGGCTCAGTGGATAGAGCGTCGGCCTGCGGACTGAAAGGTCCCAGGTTCGATTTGGGTCAAGGGCATGTACCTGGGTGGCGGGCACACATCCGCAGTGGGGGCCGTGCAGGAGGCAGCTGATTGATGTCTCTTTCTCATTGATGTTTCTAGCTCTATCTCTCTCCCTTCCTCTCTGTAAAAAAAAAAAAAATCAATAAAATATATTTAAAAATAAATAAATACAAATAAAAAGCAGGGGGAGGGGGAGGGGGAACGAGGGATGGCCTTAAGCCAGATACTTGACTCATACATAAGAATTTTTTTAATACAGATACATTCTACTGCTTAGAAATATCAAATATAACATACAGAAGCCACTGATATCAGTTTGGAGCATGTCCTTCCAGAACTTTCTATATATGTATATATTTACTTACATAAATGTACCTAGAGAGTTCTGTGAACCTGTGGAGCTTTTTTTGAAAAACAAGTACCTAATGTCCATACTACCCAAAGCAATCTATAGATTCAATGCAAAATAAATAAATTAATTAATTCATACATTTTCAAAAAAAAAGAAAAACAAGTACCTATCTTCTTTCACAGCTTGATTTTTTTTTAAATTATGGATAAGACTTCATTTATCAATAAATCTTTCCCTGTGCCTCTATATGGAGACCTTCAGTTCTTTTTAACTGCTGCATACTGTTCCAGAGTGCGGGGAGAGTAGAAAGCCAAAATACTCCCTTCCCTTCCTAAGGCTGGGGTTACCGGAGAGAGAAGACAGTAGAGGCAGAGAGAGATAAGTAAAAAACGGACAGAAACAAAAATGCCTGTGCTGCTAGCCAGCTGATGGGCAGGCACGGTTTTTTGTGTTGTTGTTTTTTTTTTAAATATATATATATTATTGATTTTTTACAGAGAGAAAGAAAGAGGAATAGAGAGCCAGAAACATCGATCAGCCGCCTCCTGCACACCCCCACTGGGGATGTGCCCGCCACCAAGGTACGTGGCCCCCGACCAGAACCGAACCTGGGACCCTTCAGTCCGCAAGCCGACGCTCTACCCACTGAGCCACACCGGTCTTGGCGGCAGGCCTGGCTTTCGGGACATGGAGAAGGACTTGCGTGCTTTACCCTGAGTGAGTAAAAGCGGACCCGTCGGGTCAGGCGACGATGATTCTGCCCAGCCTTTTGCTTGTTTATTACGTCACTTGGGTACCTTTGGTGGTGGAGAGAATTTTATCCTCATGAGACTGTCTGAGTTTGTTATTTTCACTTCACTGCTCCTGCATTCTGTTTCTTTGGTTAAAAAGGTCTCCCCGTAAACAGCCTCAGTGCCTGTCAGCAGAGGAGTGGATCAGAAAACGGTGGTACATCCACCCAATGGAATACTAAGTGGCTATAAAAAAGAAGGAACTTTTACCATTTGCAGCAGCAGGGATGGACCTGGAGAGCATGATGCTAAGCCAAATAAGCCAGTCAGAGAAATATAAATACACGTGATCTCACTCAGATGTGGGATATAATGAGCCACATAAACTGATGAACAAGAAGAGGTCCAGAGACAAATGGCAGGGAAGAAGGGGGGGGGTTAAAGATCAACCAATTGACTTGTATGCGTTCAGATTAGCATCACCAGCGGACACAGACACTGGGGCAGGGGCCTTGCCCGGGGTGGGAGTGGCTGGGGGGAGGGGGTGGTCAATTGGGGGAAAAGGAGACTTTTAGACAATAAAAAAAAAGAATGAAAATCTGTGAGAATAAACTCAAAACAAAGGTTAAAAAATACAAATAAGAAGGTCTTCAACGTTTCACGTTTCTTCCTTGTTTTATGCTTCCACGTTTTATTCGAATGTTTTTGTTCTTTTGCTTTTGAAATAAATGTAAAAATCCTTCTGGAACTTACAGTGGAATTGAGGAAGTCATTGTATTTATTTTTTCCTAAATAGATAGCTAATTTTCCATTTGTTCCCTGCTGATTTAAAAATCTCCGTGGATAGAGCTTCGGCCTGTCGAGTGAAGGGTCGCAGGTGTCATTTCAGTCAAGGACACAGGCCTGGATTGCAGGCTCGACCCCCGGGAGCGGGCAGGAAGCAGCAGATCAATGAGTCTCTCTCACATTGATGTTTCTGTCTCTCTCTTCCTCTCCCTTACTCTCTGAAGTCAACAAAACTATATTTTAAAAATATGAAGCTAAAAAGATGATGCTTAAAAAAAATCTCATCCTTATCAAATACTGGCTTCCCTTGATCGTATAGTCTTAACATAGGGTTCTAATAAAATGGGAAAACCGATTTCCTTATCTACCTTAGCATGGAAGCGAGGCAATGAATGGAGGATTTTTCTTTAAAGAAACAAGTCCAATGATAGCAACAGGAAGGAAAAGTTGAATACAAAAAAGAACACAGGAAATCAGAGGAGAAACTATGTTGTATCGCACAATAATAGACAGATTAATATTCTGAGTCTTTAAGAAAATATTGACTTGTGAGTAGGCTCCTTGGATTTGAGGACCGGTAATAAATTATATATTTTATAACCATTTCTATTTCTCAAAGGTGGTTCAATGAAGGGCCACTGTTTGGGTACTGGAAGGAGCAAGTTTCCGTTAAACAGGAAGATCCCCCTGGCCGGTGTGGCTCAGTGGTTGAGCATCGACCTGTGCACCAGGAGGTCCGTGGTTCAGTTCCCGGTCAGGGCACATGCCCAGGTGGCGGGTTCCATCCCCAGCAGGGGGAGTGCAAGGGGCAGCCAATAGATGCTGATGCTTCTCTCTCATGGATGTCTCTAACTTCCTCTCCCTTCTCCTCTCTCTAAAATCAATAAAAACTTTTTTTTAAAAAAAAAAGGAAGATCAGTTATGCGGAACCTTGATTTCCCTATCATGTCCATAGGGTAAGCACTGATCGAATCCTCAGATAGAAAAAGAAATTACTGCACAAACAAGCTCACTCAAGGCAGAGCAAGGAAGATCTGACCTGTACTTCCCTTTGTCCTTTCCCTTTCTTTCTTTCTTTCTTTCTTTTTTAAATCTTTCTCTTACCTGTGTTTTTTATTTTTTTAATATATATTTTATTGATTTATTTTACAGAGTAAAAGGGAGAGGCATAGAGAGTTAGAAACATTGATGAGAGAGAGACATCGATCAGCTGCCTCCTGCACGCCCCCCACTGGGGATGTGCCCGCCACCAAGGTACATGCCTTTGACCGGAATCGAACCTGGGACCCTTCAGTCCACAGGCTGCTGACGCTCTATCCACTGAGCCACACCGGCTCAGGCTCACCTGTGTTTGTAAACACACCGGAGGACCCAGTGTGCCTTCCGCAGGCCAGGCTGGCTGCTGCATTGTCCGGCGTGGGTGGACCATCCGTTATGTTCCAAGTTGCAAGCGCTGTGCGCTCCCTGGTCCGATGGCTTCCACCCAGGTTTGGGTGGGTGTTTGTTTTGTAAGTGATGTTTGAGAGAGGGAGGGAGAGAGACATGGGGGTGCGAGAGAAGCATAGATTGACTCCCCCACCTGCCCCTACCAGGGATCGAACTGGGAACCTGGGCCTGTGCCCTGCCCAGGAATGGAACCTGCCACCTCCTGGTGGGCAGGACACCCCTGGGATCAACTGAGCCACAGGGGCCCCTGTCCTGTGAGCTTCGGAGGACGACGCCTCCTCTTCAGCCTGGGGGTGGAAGCAGGAGAGGCTGGGGCTTTACCCTGGAGGCTCGGCTGGAGGAGTCTCTGCCCCAGCGGCGGTCATGAAGGACCCGTCTTCCGCAGCATCCTTCCCCACTGCGGGTTCCCTCTGCTCGCGCAAGCTGTCTCCATGGAAACTCGCTGGTGCTTCCAAACAGCCTCCGTGGCCCTGTGGGAGAGTGGGCTGTGGCTCCTTCCTCCCTCCCTCCATCTCACCTCCCTCCCTCCATCTCACCTCCCTCCCTCCTCCCTCCTTCCTCCTCCCTGCAGTGGAAGGAGACCCCACAGCCTTTGCCTGGGGCTCACACTGGGGCCTGTCTCTGCCAGGTGTTTGTCAGCAGGAAATGTGTCTGTCGCCCGAGCCAGGCCTTTAAACGCTCTGCCTGGCAAGTCTTGGCTTCGCCAGTCTTGGTGCCCTGCCAGGAGAAGATGCTCATTCCTGGGGGAGAGCGTGCGGGCGGGGCTGGCCTGGGGCTGGCCCCCGGGGCTGGAAGGCCTCCAGGCCTCCGGAGAGGCAGAGGCCTGGCACCCGTGCTGCCAGCCCCGGCGAGCAGCTCTGGTCTGTTCCCCGGAATCACTGCAGGAGCGACCTCCTGGCCGCCGGAACACAGGGCCTCCCCGCAGCTGGTCCCCCTGCCCCCCCGTAATGTCTCCCCTGTCTGTGGGGTCAGAGGCCAGGGACAGCTCCCCCCAGTTGCTGCTGAAGGGACACACTTTCTTCCAACCTGGGTTAACCCCTTTGAGGCCATAAGCCAGCCCTCCTGTGCTGTTGTCTACAGCTCTTAGGTTTTAAAAAAAATATATATATATATTTCTTTATTGATTTTCAGAGAGGAAGGGAGAGGGAGAGAGAGACAGAAACATCAATGATGAGAGAGAATCATTGGCCAGCGGCCACCTGCACTGGGGCTGGAGCTCGGAGGCCAGGCATGTGCCCTTGATCAGAATCGAACCCGGGACCCTTCAGTCCACAGGCCGCTGCTCTCCCCACTGAGCCAAGCCGGCGAGGACTCCTTTTTTCATTTCTGCACCAGACTCCTCTCCAGGGACCGGGCACCACCACAGAGAGAGCAGGAGGGAAGCTTGGGTTGCCCCGGCGATGGAGGAAGCCAAGCTTTCCACACACTCTGGTCAGCCCAGGCCTCCACTTAAGGCTACAAAGTTTCAATTATGGAAGATAAATAAATTCCAACAGAAATGGCTGCTGCCATGGAGTGAGCAGAAGGCTTAGCTCTGCTCCAGGCTACAAAGCTTCAATTGTAGAAGATAAATAAATCCCAGATACCAGGGCTTCCGCTTGGGTCACCAGGGGCCGTGGCCGGCCTGCAAACCACCACAGGTCCCTCGTCCAGGCCCCCATGTGGTCAAAGATTGGCTTTCCCATGTGGACACAAGATGGGTGCCACAAGATGGCTAGCAGGGGAGGGCAGTTGTGGGTGACCAGGCCAGCAGGGGAGGGCAGTTGGGAGGGACCAGGCCTGCAGGAGAGGGCAGTTAGGGGCAATCAGGCTGGCAGAGGAGCAGTTAGGCATCAATCAGGCTGGCAGAGGAGTGGTTAGGGGGTGATCAGGCTGGCAGGCAGAAGCGATTAGGGGCAATCAGGAAGGCAGGCAGGTGAGCAGTTGGGAGCCAGCAGTCCTGGATTGTGAGAGGGATGTCTGTCTGCCAGTGGGATTGGACCTAAACAGGCAGTCAGATATCCCTCCAGGGGTCCCAGATTGGAGAGAGTGCAGGCTGGGCTGAGGGACACCCCCCGTCCCCCATGCACGAATTTCATGCACCGGGCCTCTAGTTCCTCAATAAAACTGTAAAGAAGTAAAAAGACTTGATATAAATGACACCATATACATTCATTTATGTCTGGGTGTTTTTTTTTTCTTTCTCGGTGTTATATTGTAAGAACCATCTATGCTGCTTCATGTGTCAATAATTCATTTCTTCTCGTTATTCGATTGCATGAATACAGAATTTATTTTACCCATTTGACTCCGGATAAATATTTGGGTGGTTTCCAATTTTGGACGATAGGCATAGTTGTTCCTCCAAATATTCTGGCACCTATGTTTTAGTAAACACATATAGGTTATATTTGTGAAATTTCTGTAGATATACCGGGAGTAATATTAGTGGATGAGTACGCATGCGTTGCGCTTTAATTTATAAATTAAAGTGGTTGGGATAATCGGCATGCTCACTGCAGTTACGATCGTTAGGCTCGTTCCACCCTCTCCTGTTTCGCTGTTTACACGCATCCTTCCAACCCCACCTGGCACGGGGTCTCGCTGGTGTGGCTTTACGACGCGGCCGTGAGAACCCAGGAAGGTGGGGACGCGGCCACCTCAGCAGAGACCTCTCTGGAAGTCCTGGAGGCTGAGCGCGGCTTAGGCGTGCGGCCGGCCAGCGCTGAGAGAGAGCATCGGCTGTCACATCCACACCCAGCCGTCTCGGGGTTGGGGGGTGGGGGATCCCGTGGCACCTCTGGGGGAGGATGACTCAACTCCAAGGCCCTCCAGGCAGAGAAGGGGTTACTCAAAGGCCCCCGGCCTGCAGGCTGGCAGAGCTGGGCACGGGGGCGGAGTGTGGAGTGGGCAGAGGAAAGGGAAGGGAGGGGCCTGCCTGGCAGCTGGATAGCTGACTCCGGTGGGCGGAAGTGGGGGCAGAAAGGGTACGAACGAGATGTTTCCAGGATGCATGCAAAGCAGATGTGCCGGGAATCGGGTCTGAACAGAAGCATTCGCCTATTACGTGGAAAACCTTTTCTTCCCAACCCCCCTTGTAAAAACCGGGTGGCGGTGAGAATAAAGAACAGCGCCCCGGAAGTGCTCGCAGCAGGCCCAGCACCGACCCAGACACTTGACCTTTGGAGGTTGTTCAGCCCTGCCAACAGCCCCCCATCTACAGCGGCTCCTCTACCCAACCAATTCACAGAGGAGGCACCGAGATATCCTGGCTGAGCTCAGGCTCTTTTTAAAAATACGCATCTTTTGCCGAAATCGGTGTGGCTCAGTGGATAGAGCGTCGGCCTGCGGACTCAAAGGTCCCGGGTTCGATTCCGGTCAGGGGCATGTATCTTGGTTGAGGGCACATCCCTAGGGGCGTGCAAGAGGCGGCTGATCGATGTCTCTCTCTCATCGATGTTCCTAACTCTCTATCCCTCTCCCTCTCTGTGAAAAAAAAAAATCAGTAAAATATATTTAAAAAAATGAAAAATAGACATCTCTTATTGATCTCAGAGAGGAAGGAAGAGAGAGAGAGAGAGAGAAACAGCGAAGATGAGAGAGAATCATTGCTCAGCTGCCTCCTGCATGCCTCCTACTGGAGCCGGAGCCTACCACCTGGGCCTGTGGCCTCCTGAGTCACAGGGCGACGCTCCACCACTGAGCCACACCAGCCGGGCCAGAGTCCGTACTCAGCCAGCACGCCATGCTCCCCGGGTAGGGAATGGCTCGTAGGTGACCTTCTGGCTGACATGCCTGTGCTATTCCTGGGGCTCCAGGCCTTGGCTCCATGGTGTGAGGAAAGGCGAGAGCAGACGCTTTGCCTGGGGTTAGGGGCGCCGTCTCGGGCTGCTGCGCCCCGTGGTTACCGGGCAGCCCATGAGCAGTCCTGTTTGCCCGGGAGGCTGCTGTGGGGCCCGCGAAGGCCAAGGCCCTGGGCTCCTGAGCGGCTTCCCCGTCCTGGAGAGGATGCTGTGCACTTACCCGAAGGGACAGAAACGCTGTCTCCCTTATCCCCCACACCGCCCTGGCCTCACAGAGGCGGTGTTCGTCCTGCATTCGGGTTTGAAGACATTACATGACGTCATTCCACCCAGACATACCCAGGAAAAGGACCAAGTCCTCCCCCTCCAGATCCCTTCCGGAGCCCCTCCTTGGGAGAAGCCCCCGTAGGCCCAGGCCAGGCCCCCCCATCCCCTCTGGCGCCCAGCGCTGCTCAGGCCGCCCCGCCCCGCTGACCTCCAAGCACAGTTACACCGCCCGCCTCCCTCCCTCTCCGGTTACCAGCCTGCTGGCCCGCTGTGCCAGCTGCCCGCTCCAGCCTCCACCGGCCTGGCCTGCCTGGCAAACAGGCAGGGCCTTCGCCTAAAAAGCAGGCTTCTCGGCAGGTGATTAACACCTGTCTGCCGTCCTCCCCCGGTCACTTTTCATTCCAATAGCCCTGTCAGGAATAGTGCGGCCCCTCAAAGCACTTGGCAGTCGGGGTTGTGAAGGCAGGATCGCCCCAAGAAGGTCAAGGCCGATTGCTTTCAAGCCCACGTGTTGAGCACAGATAACGTTAGCCCAGGCCCCAGGGAAACATGGGCGCTCTCACAAGCAAGGATGCTGATTTTTCTCACGCATTTTCCTCCCTCCCTCCTTCTCCCTCCCTCCTTCTTCCTCCTTCCTTCTCCCTCCCTCCTTCTCCCTCTCTCTGAAAGGAATAAGCTGATAAACCAGACAGGCTCTTCGAACCAGTGTCTTTACAGGAGGGGCGGGGCAGCAGGGGGGGGGCACAGATGGGGAAGGTATTGCTTCTGCTCTGGTCTAAGAAGGTGGCATAGAGCCGCAACTTCACGAGTGCGCTCTGACCCACCCACCCTCTGCCTTCCTTTCCGATGCCCGCCTCTAGCACGGAAGAGAAACAGAGGATGGGGGCGGGGGGGAAGGCCATGGAGAGAGTGAGGCGGAGCGGGGATGGAGATGGAGAACCTGTGCAAAGATCGGGGGCAGGACGGAGGTGAGGGGGGAGAAAAGAGAATGGTTGGAAAGGACTGGAAAAAAAATTAAAGAGAAGCCCTGGATGGTGTGGCTCAGTGGATAGAGCATCAGCCCGCAGACTGAAGGGTCCCAGGTTTCGATTCCGGTCCAGGGCACACGCCTGGGTGGCCGGCTTGATCCCCATTAGGGGACATGCAGCAGGAGCCAGCCAATCGAGGATTCTCTCTCATCATGGATGTTTCTGTCTCTTCCCTTCGCCCTTCCTCTCTGAAACCAATAAAGATCTATTTAAAAACAGAGAGAGAACGCTGTGAGAAAGCAGCGGGAAGCAGGCGATACGTGCACGGGGAGAGCGCGGCTCTGTCCTCACCACGAAAGCTCTGGCACCTTTCGCAAGGCCCCCTCTCCTCCTGTCTCCCCATCCCTCACCTCGGGGGTCCTGCCTTCCCAGCTGCTCCGCACAGATTGACGTCAGAGAGGAAGGGAGAGGGACAGAGAGACACATCAAGGATGAGAGACAGTCACCTATGGCTGCCTCCCACCTGTCCCCCACTGAGGATGAAGCCTGCAACCCAGGCATGTCCCCCCTCCCCCCGACCAGAATGGAACCCGGGACCCTCCAGTCCACAGGCCGAGGCCCTGTCCCCTGAGCCCAACCAGCCAGGGGCCCCTGCAGCTCCCGCCTGCTCCAGCACCGTCCACCTGCGGCCCCTCCCCCCGGCCTCTGCCCAGCTGGTCCCTAACTCCCTTCAGGGTGGGCCCTCTGCACGCCCCGCTTAAAACAGCAGCTCCCGCGGCTCTCTATCTTCCCACCGGGCTCTATTCTTAAAGCCGCAGTGGCCACCCACCCACCCACCCCCTTTCCCGGGCTCTAAGTTCCCGGTGGGCAGGGGGCCTGGGTCTCCTTCAAAGCTAGGTCTCCAGGCCGAAACCGGCGGGGCTCAGTGGATAGAGCGTCGGCCTGTGGACGGAGGGGGTCCCAGGTTCGATTCCAGGTCCCCAGGTTCGGTCCCAGGCATGCATGTATCTTGGTGG
>JAAGEH010002531.1:80071086-80140078 GCA_011751065.1 Lasiurus cinereus
GGGGGCTGCGAGGGGAGGCGCGGGGCCGGCCCGGGGCGGCGGCGTGCGGGCGAGTGCGAGGCGGACGGGCGGGCGGGGGCGGGGGCGGCGGGGCTCGGGCCCGGCGCGGGCGGCTGCTCACGGCGCCTCTCTCTCTCTCTCCTTCTCTCTCTCCCTCTCTCTCTGCCTCTCTCTCTGCCGCCCCCTCCCTCCCCGGCCGCCATGGGGCCCGGCGGCCGCCGCAGTGCCCAGCCGGCTCGGGGAAGATGCCAAAATGGCGACCGGCAACTACTTTGGATTCACCCACAGCGGCGCGGCGGCGGCGGCGGCGGCG
Organism: Lasiurus cinereus; assembly: GCA_011751065.1. Classification (NCBI taxonomy): domain Eukaryota; kingdom Metazoa; phylum Chordata; class Mammalia; order Chiroptera; family Vespertilionidae; genus Lasiurus; species Lasiurus cinereus. The sequence goes on from JAAGEH010002531.1 coordinate 80,071,400, forward strand.
GCCCAGTATAGGTAACGGCTCCCCGCTTCCCTCCTCCTCCCTCCGCCTCCGCCTCCTCCTCCTCCTCCCCGTCCCCCCGCCCCGGAGCCCCAGGCGCTGCTGAGGAGGGTCCGCCCCTCCCCCACCCCCCATCCCCCTCCTCCCCCGCCCCCCCCCCCCCCCTATCCCCCCCCCCCCCCCCCCCCCCGGGGGGGGCGGGGCGGGCCGAGCGAGCGCGTCGCCCCGGCAGCGGCGGCGGGGGTTTGGGGACGTGGAGGGGCCCCGCCGGGGCCGCCCCGCCGCTAAGATGGCCTCCCGAGCGGCCCGGGCGCCCCGGCCCGGCCCCCCATCGCCCCGGGCGGAGGGAGCCGAGGCCCCGGGCTCGCTCTCTCTCTCTCTCCCCGGGGCCGCCCTCCCGCGGGGTCCCGGCGGCGGGGAGCGGGGAGCGGGGCGGGGGTGGTGCGTGGGGAGGAGCCCATTCCCCCGCCGCCCCCGCCGCCGGCGCCCGGAGAGCCCGAGGGTTCGCGGGTGCTCGCTGCCCGGGCCCCCGGCGGCACCCCCCCCCGAACCCCCGGAGCCCCCGGCGCGGCGCCCCTGCAGCCAGGCCCGCGGACACGCGCGCAACCACCTGTGCCGCGCGGGGCCCGGTGCGGCCCGGCTCCGGCGGGTGGCGGCGGGCCTGGCTCTTGCCTGGGCGGGCGAGCCCTGCCCCTCGGGGGGAAGGAAGGAGCGGGCACCGAGCTGCGGCGGAGCGTGCACGCACCGTGGGGAGCCCCCGCCTGCCTGCGGGGGGCCTGCGGGGCGGAAGTGCCATGGCCCGGCGGCGGCTGCCCGCCCTCCTCCTCCTCCGGCCGCGGCTGCCCGGTGGCGGTGGCGGGGACCCGCGGGCACGCAGTGGGTGGCAGTGGGCGCCGGGGCCGCTCCCTCGCTGTCATTTGGCTGCTGCGGTGCATCGCCGTGTGGCTATCGGTGTTCTCCCAGGGTCCCAGGCGACCCCCCGGTGCTGGGGTGGGTGGACCCCCATAGAGAGGGGTCGCGACCCACAGGTTGAGAACCGGTGCTAGCCCATCAGGAAGGAGGAGGGAAAAGGGGGTGTGTGTGTTGGTGGTGTGGTGGTTGTCGTGGGTCCCTCTGAGACGGCCGCTCCCCAGGGCCAGGCCAGGAGCGGGTCGAGGGGGTTCAGATGGGGCCAGGAGGAGGGATGTGGAGGGAGGGACGGAGCTGGGCCAGGGCCAGGCCAGGAGCGGGTCGAGGGGGTTCCGATGGGGCCAGGAGGAGGGATGTGGAGGGAGGGACGGAGCTGGGCCAGGGCCAGGCCAGGAGCGGGTAGAGGGGGTTCAGATGGGTCCAGGAGGAGGGATGTGGAGGGAGGGACGGAGCTGGGCCAGGGCCAGGCCAGGAGCGGGTCGAGGGGGTTCCGATGGGGCCAGGAGGAGGGATGTGGAGGGAGGGATGGAGCTGGGCCAGGGCCAGGGTCGCGCCATGGGCACCGCACCCTCCCAGGCATCCATCCCTCCTGCGGCCTCGGGAACCAGGAGGCCCGGGTGCCAGTCTTGTTTTGCTCTTGGATTTTATGGCGACGACGTCGGGGCCCATCACTTGGTATCTGGGCTGGCTTTTTCCCGCCTGTAAAAAAAATGAAATGAAATAAAACAGAAAGTGAGGTTCTGGGTGACCTTTGGGGGTGAAGGCGCCGTTGGGAGAAAGCGGCCTGGTCCCCGGGGTGAATGGAAGGGCCCGGCTGCCCTGCACTGTAGGGGCGTCGTGGTCCTCTCTGTGGGGAGACACGTGCTGCCCATGAGGACAGGGCGGTGCTCCCGCCACCGGCGTTGGGAGGGGTTGGCATGCATGAGCAGGCCGCTTATGGGTGGCACTGGTGTTGAATCACCGAATGCCTTCGGGCTTTCTGTTTTTCGGTTTTCACAGCTCTCTTATCTGGACACCTCTGTTTCCGATAAGTAAATAAATAAAGATCGAGATGACAGGTTCCCCGGGCACATGTTGGGGCTTTTTAAACATTAACCAGTCCTTTGCTCACAAGTTGTGAACTAGTGAAGTCTCAGCTACTTTGTTAAAAGCTTTTAGGGCTAATGCTTGTGGAGAGAGAGAGAAAAAAAATTAGCTATTTTCTTTTTCTGGGAAACAAGATAGCTAGTGAGCATCTGTGCCATAAATCCAGTGCTACCAAGTACTCTGTGTTCTAAACGAGGCTGTATTTAACCATTAAAAATTTTACTTGTTTTACCCAGTCTTTTTCTGTTAAAATGGGCAGCGTGATAGCTTTTTGGTTTATTTACTGTAAATGTAGTGCGTTTGTTGTTTGTGGCAGTTTTGAAATATTTTTCTAATGCGAACCTACAGATAGAAATGAGGGGAGCAAATGGCCAATTTAAAGGTAACTTAAAAAAAAATAAAGTAGTTGCATATATGCTTATTATCCCAATATAGGAAACTATTAAGTAATATCTGTACCTGATTTTTCTTTGGCTTCGAATCTCATAGTTTCTGTAAACTAACAACAATCCAATTACTGCTATATCTGTCTAGTGAGAATACTTTTAAGAATGCTATTGATGCATATATTGGCAAAACTAATTGAGATGCTCCGTCCTCATATATAAACATAGTACCTGGGGATTGTTTGCTTCAGATAGGAATAAATGAGGCCCAATAAAGCTAATACTTTGGCTTAACAAATATGAATAAGTACAGTAAACTCTCGATTTTGCAGACCTCAATTTAATGGACTTCAGATTTAATGGGCAAAATTTCAAGTCCGTATAGTATGTGGTAATGAACGTCGGATTTCCTTCCAGACGAAGCTGCTGTGGCAGGGGCCAAGGCAGAGGCAGTTAGGGGCGATCAGGCAGGCAGGCAGGCAAGTGCTTAGGCAGACGAGCGGTTAGGAGCCAGCAGTCCCAGATTGCAAGAGGGATGTGCGATTGGGCCTGAACTGGTAGTCGGACATTGCCCGAGGGGTCCCGGACTGCGAGAAGGTGCAGGCTGGCCTGAGGGTCCTATATAATAAAAGGGTGATAGGCAAATTGACCGAGTGGCCGATGACCTGTTGCTGTGATGTGCACTGACCACCAGGGGGCAGACGGTCAATACAGGAGCTGCCCTCTGGTGGTCAGTGCACTCCCGCAAGGGGGATGCTGATCAGCCAGAAGCTGGGCTGACAGTTGGTGGCACAGTGGTGGGCACGGCAGTCAGATCCTCTGAGGCCGGGCTGAGGGATACCCCCCTTCCCCCCGAGTGCACAAATGTTGTACACGGGGCCTCTATATACTAAAAGCCTAAGAGACTGTTTTGGCGGAACGACCAGAATGACCGGTCGCTATAATGCACACTGACCACCAGGGCGCAGACGCTCAATGCAGGAGCTGCCCCCGGTGGTCAGTGCGCTCCCACCGGGGAGTGCTGCTCGGCCAGAAGCCGGGCTCACGGCTGGGCAAGCCTCTGCAGAGCACTGAGGAGCACGAGCAGGCGGGCGGAGAGTGGCCTAAGCCAGCAGGCAGACATCCCCCTGGGGTCCGGGACTGTGAGGGGCACAGGCCAGGCTGAGGAGACACCACCCCACCTCCCTGCCCTGCAGTGCACTGGGCCTCTAGTAGTCTATGTACTTAAATCCAGGACCGCTGCTGGTAACAGGGTTCAGAGAAGGAGCAGCACAGTCACACTGGATCCCCGCGTCACTTTGTATCCTCCCAGGGATGGTTCCGGTGTGCTTTACAGGACTTTCTGCCGCAGTTTTACCAATGTTCCCGGGGGTGCTGAGCCAGCCCTGGCCATGTGCCCTTGTTTACTAGTGGGGACTGGGGAATTTACCAGAAATATTCAGTATAAACTTAAAATTACAGTAATCCTGAACATTTCTGTGAAAGTGAACTTCTCATACATACTTAATTTTAATTACACAAATGTGTCTGTAAATTATGGGTGAGCTAATTTGTCAATTTTTTAACATACACATTTGGAAAACCTATTTCAGCCCTTTTTAAAAATATATATTGATAATTTATTTCAGAGACCAAGGGAGAGAGAAAGCGAGAGAGAGAGAACATCAATGATGAGAGAGAATCATTAATTGGCTGCCTCCTGCACGCCCCCCCCCCCCCTGGGGATCGAGCTCCAAACCCGGGCATGAGCCCTTGACTGGAATTGAACCCAGAGCCCTTCAGTCCACAGGCCAATGCTCTATCTACTGAGCAAACCAGCTAGGGCAGTGGTCGGCAGACTCCTTAGTCAACAGAGCCAAATTTTTTAAACTTCTAACACCACTTCTTCAAGATAGACTCGCCCAGGCCGTGATATTTTGTGGAAGAGCCACACTCAAGGGGCCAAAGTGCCGGATATGGCTCTCGAGCCGCAGTTTATGACCACTGAGCTAGGGCTCGGCCTTTTCCTTTTTTAATTTTTATTTTTTAATGTTTTTATTGATTTTAGAAAGAGGAAGGGAGAGGCAGAGAGGGATAGAAACATAAGTGATGAGAGAATCATCAATCGGTTGCCCCCTTACTTCCTAGTGGGGATGGAGCCCACAGCCCAGGGCTGTGCCCTGACTGGGAATCAAACTGTGACCTCCTGGTTCTTGGGTCCATGCTCAACCACTGGGCCACACTGGTTGGGCTGGACTTTTGGCTTTAACGGACGTGCCCTTACCTGAATTAGTCCGTTATATTGAGGTCTTACTGTAGCGTTAATAATAAAAGCATATGCAAAAAATGCAGAAAGGATGCTCTTTTAAGCATTACAATGTAACTTTTAAACATGGAAGACTAAGGCCTACTGTGCAAACATTACATATAGTTTTGTTTTGTTCTTTTTTAATTTGAAGGATGCGAACTCAGGGAAATCTTAAGCAGTTATATGTGGATGCTGTGGATAGTTGCTTCATCTCATTGAATTCAGATAAATGAAAGTAACTTTTAAATCTAGATTTAATTCTGGTTTTATTCTATTTTTGTTACAGCTATGTAAGGTATTTGATTAAATGTATTTGGAGCTTACACAATTGCTTATTAGTATTTGAGATTCATAATGGCATTCTAAAAATCAAGGTTTTAAAAAGTATTTTATAAAGATCTCATAAGTTCTGCTACTAATAACTTTAGGATAAACCAAGGTTTTCAATTATATGTGCATATGAAACATTTTTGTGATAGGCATTTGTTCAGTTCCTGTGCTACATGTCCCATCAGCTACTGAGTGTTTTTCTTCCTGCTTTGTGTGTGTTTTTTTTAAGACAAGTAAATAAACGTAAAAGCCATTTGCCACTCTTGCAGATGTAATTTTTTCATTTTCTGATCTTTAATTTGCCCTCCCCTTGGAAATGAAAAAATCAAAAACATTTTTAAAAAGTATTTGTGTATGTATACGTATGTATTCTCGATAGAATGTTAATTTGGGGTGTGTAGGACGAGGCAGACCTCAAGCACGGTGGAAAAATAGAGTTGACTTCATGGCAGAAGGGGAACTTGGTTGGGTAGGTAACCTACTTCATTCAGTGTAGAGTAGGCCTTTTTGGTTTGAGAAGATAAACTTCCTTTTAGACAGACAAATTAATTTATAATAAGTCTTGGAAATTATTTTAATAGTTATAAGGACTTAGGTTAGCAAAGAAAATGAGGAAGGCCCGGCTGGCATGACTCAGTGGTTGAGTGTCGACCTCTAAACCCGGAGGTCACAGTTCGATTCCTGGTCAGGGTACATGCCCCGGCTGAATCCCCAGTGTGGGGTGTGCAGGAGGCAGCGGATTGGTGATTCTCTCTCACCGTTGATGTTTCTATCTCGCCCTCTCTCTTCCGCTCTGAAATAAATAAGAATATATATTTTTTAAAAATGTGAGGAAGGAAATACTTTCTAATTAATAGGATCAAATTAATAGGATCAAAACCATTACCAGTTTTTTATTGATACAGAAGTTGGTTTGTGATATATATAAATAAAAATAAATATATATCACAAATATATCACAAATGCATATACAAATATATATAATATAAAATAAAAGTAACCTCATTAAATACCACTATTAATATGACATAATCATTTTTTGAGACCTTTAAACCGGAGTTTCCCTTATTCTTTAGAAAAGTTTTGGATGTATCAGTTCCTTGTCATCTTTCTAGCCAGTCAAGATACTCGTCTTTTAGCTGGATAACCTAAATCTTTAGCGCATGTTTAATTAAACTAATTTTCTTTGTCCTATATATAATTCTTAGTGCACCATTGATATCTGAATATTATTTTACCTTTCAGTATAGTTACCTATTTAAAATAATCAGTTGGTAACATTTTTTACACTTTTTATATCCACTGTTTATTGAATTTGAAGACTTTAGAGATGGCAGAAAGGTTATAATTGTTTGATCCCCATATTCTTAGAGTCTTAGCAAATGCTAAGGGATAAATGTGAAGTGGGTTTTGACTGTTTTCTGGACATTAGTTTAAGTATCTGCTAGTCAAAACAAGGCATATCATCTAATGATTCTTGAGATGTCTCTAGGACAATCTGGTCCTAAATTATAATTATCTCACGTCACTAAGATAACTTGGGTAGGCTGACTGGGTACGCAGGGACAATTTTCCCTTCTCTTTCTTTTTAACTTTTTATTTGAATGTAGGGTTATGAATAGTGTGTCTTAAAGAAAAGAATAAAAGTAACTGGTATGAATATTGTGTCTCGAAGGAAAGAATAAAAGTAACACTAGTAAGGTAAAAAAGGAATAGTCACTGACTAGAGAAGCTGCAAAAACCAGGAGAACAGGTTTTTGAAACCAATCATGTTAGTGGAAATTTACTGGCTCTCCAAAAAAAAATTTTTACTGCAACTGCTAATTATATCAGCTCTTCCATTGTTGAATCAGAGATCTTCGGATTCAGAATGCATGAGTGAGTTTGAAATGATGAAAATTTTCTTTCCAAAAAGATGGTTGCTGTTAATGCTGAAGATATTTCCTTTTTAATGTTGTTAATAATTTTAAGAGTAGGGTGAGCCAGAGGACCCCTGTACAGAATGTGGTTTAAGGTGTGTGCTTCTCTGTGCTTTTGTAAACCGCCTTACACATTACTGGAGTGAAAGGGCATGCGTTTGTAGCTTGACTTGGGGTTTGAATCCCAGCTCTGTCCCTTCAGTCACTTAAGACCCAGTTTCCTTACCTCACTTGCCTTGAGGTGAAGATTTAAATATAAAACTTCCTAGCCTATTGCCTGATTTTCAGAAGGCGTTTTACCACTGCTACTTTACTTTAAAGTAGAGATTTGAATAATACTCTAATGATTTTTAAAGAACTCTGGTTGATTTTTATCATATACTTAATGTATAGTGCTTTATAATCTCAAAGTAAAATGCTTTAAAAGTTGGTACTTGAGTTATGGGTAGGTCTCAAATAAGTCCTGTTTATATATAGCCACAAAACTAACTGAATAAGTAGAAATAAGAGAGATATGCAAACACTTTAAGAAAAAAATATATTAGGATATAAAGGCCATACAAGAAGACATAAGTAAATGAAGATGAGCTATGTTCATGGAGTGAAAAAAATCAGTACCATCAAGTTACCAGTTTTCCCCGAAGTAATCCAGATATTTAATGTATTTCCAATAAAAATCTCAACAGGATTTTTGGAGTAACTTGATAAGGGACTTCAAATACTGGTTAAAGAGAGTATTGGTCCAAAAGTAGTCATGAAGTATGATAAGGAAGTTCTTGCATTATCTTGTATCCACACTTCATTAACAGGAAAATGTGGTATTGATACAGAGACAAATAGACCATTGAATTAGAGATCCCAGAGATTTATGCTTATGGGCAGTTGGATTACAAAGTATAGCTATTTAAGTAGAGATATTTATAAAAATAAGCCAAATTATTCAGAAATATGCCATCGGGTTAATCAAGACAGTTGTTGGGCTTATAAATGTGGTAATTGACAAAGTAGGTTAGGATCACTTAGAGGCATGCTTAAAGGGGAGCAGTGTACCCACTGTGCTTGTCCATAATTTGTCTTGGGCACCCTCTGTCAGAATTAGACATTGTTCTGAGGATAACATTTCTCAGTGTTTTGTGAAAGCTGTGCAGTGCGGTTCTTAATTCTTACTTATAGAGCACACATTGATGAAATAAAGAAACGGGCTTTTTTGTTTTATTAGTCTTGTATGATATGTATATTACAATATACTTGTAGGGTGTAACTCACATGATATTTAATCAACAGCTACAATATGCACATTCCTGCTCTCAAGGAGTTTACACTCTGAGTGATGGGAGTGGGAACAGATCAGATATACCCACAGATAACTATACGATGATAATGATCATAACTAAGTTTAATGAAATAATAAGATGGGAATTGGAGGATTCTGACTAGGAATTTGAGGTAGACTTCATGGTCTGTTTTTCTGAAAATCCAAGGAATGTCATTATATTTTTTATTGATTTCAGAGAGGAAGGAAGAGGGAGAGAGATACATAAACATCAATGATGAACGAGAATCATTGATCGGCTGTCTTCTGCACGACACCTTCTAGGGAATCGAGCCCACAACCTGGGCATGTGCCCTTGACTGGATTCGAACCGGGACCCTTCAGTCTGCAGGCCGATGCTCTGTCCTCTGAGGCAAACCACCTAGGGCCAGGGAAGTTATTTCAGACAAAGGAAACGGATGGAGCGAGGCAGGGCTGTAAGATCTGCTTGCGAGGGCATGGGCTCCTGGTTCCCTTTACTGCCTGCCTTGCGACCCGAGGCAGCCGCTTGTATTTCAGTTCTTCCTCTGTGAATGGAGGTAAGATGCTTACCTCATGGGATTGAGGTTTTTTAAAGATTCTTTGAAGGGTAATGTATCACCCAGTTGAGAAATCAGAACATCACCAGCGTTCCTGGGAGGCCTTACACAGTCCCCATTGTGATTTTTGAGAATCAAATGAAGTAATATTTATAATGTGCTCGGAACAATTCCTAGCATATACTACATCCTCATCAGTGTTAGTATTACCTTCAGTAGACAAGGGATAGAAAGGGGATCGAGGAGCTTAGAAAAGGGATAAAGGTTGGCAATATAAGTCTGGATATTACTCATGTGGTTCAATTCCCGGTCAGGGCATATGCCCAGCTTGTGCGCTCCATATTCAGTGTGGGGTGTGCAGGAGGCAGCTAATCAGTTCGTTCTCTCTCTTTCCTCTCTCTCTCCCCCTCCCTCACTCCCTCTCCTTCTTCCTCTCCCTCTCCCCTCCTCCCTCCCTCTGCTCCTCTCTTTCTTTGAAATCAATAAAAATGTTTTTCATCTTTTTGTCTCTGAACATTCTAGGTAATTTTTATAGACACTTTCTGGTTCACTAATTTTTTGCCAGCCATGTCTAATCAGTTATGTAGTACCTTTCTGAGTTTCTAATGATAATTTTTTATACTATATTTCACTCTGTTTGCTTCTTTAAAAATTTATCTGGCCCTGCCGGGTGGCTTAGTGGATTGGAGCATCATCCTGCACACCAAAAGATTGAGTTCAGTTCCCGGTCAGGGCACATGACCTAGTTTTTGGGTTCCATCCCCAGTTCAGGGCGCGCATGGGAGGCAACTGATAGATGTTTCTTTCTCACATCAGTGTTTGTCTCCCTTCCTCTTCCTAAATGTAATCAATAAAAACAGCCTCTGGTGAGGATTGAAAATGTTATCTAGCTTTTTTTAATCAATCTTTTGATTGTTGGTCTTAGATTTGATAGCATCTTTTACTTCATGTGTACTTCTTTTATATTTTATATCCAATAATTCTAACACTTTCAGTCTTTTAAGAAAACCTTTATTCTGCAAATTCTTTCTCACAGTAACTTGTTTCCTTACAGGTTTTGTTGTGAAAAAAAAATTTTTTTTTGTTTTTTTTATGAGATCTCTTGTTTCTTGGAACCTGGTAGCATTTAGAGAGGAATATGCATTCTGTGGCACTGGGACCATTGCCTTCCCAAATGTACATTAACTTCTTGGCTTAGGTTCTTCCTGTTCAAATTACATGAGACTTTTCTCCTCTCCTCAGAGCCAGGACTGAGACCAAGAGTTTCCTACGGTTCTCCCTTAAAGGGGAAGTAGTAGTTGTTGTTTTTTTAAAAATATATTTTATTGATTTTTTTTTTTTTTAATACAGAGAGGAAGGGAGAGGGAGAGAGACTTAGAAATATCAATCAGCTGCCTCCTGGACACTCCCCACTGGAGATGTGCCCGCAACCAAGGTACATGCCCCTGCCTGGAATCGAACCCGAGACCCTTGAGTCCACAGGCTGATGCTCCATCCACTGAGCCAAACCAGTTAGGGCAGTACTAGTAGGTTTTTAAAAAAAAAATCACCCTATGTGCTGGTTTCTGTGTGAGTTCCCGGGGTTACTTCCCTATGCCTTTCATGTGATTGCTAACAAGACAGTGGTACTTGTGCGGCAGCGTGCTGGGTCAACGGGGAGACTTGGAGCCCTGGATGAAGACATGGCAGCTGCAGGGGACAGGCTGGGGGCTCTGGTCACTCCTGCACTGCCCCTTTTCCCTGGGAACTAACGGTTTCTGCTTAAAGGTAATTAAAAGGCAGAAAAATGAAAGGTGACTACAGTGAATGTTTTGTATCATGAAATAGCAGGTTTCAAACTTTTTGGTTTTTGTAATTCCTCACCCGAAGATATTTTTCCACTGATTTTTAGAGAGAGTGGAAGGGAGGGGGAGAGACAGAGATAGAGAGAGAAACACTGATATGAGGTAGACACATCAGTTAGCACACACGCCCTGACCCAGGACCCCAGTGTACGTGCCCTTGACCAGAATGGAACCTGGGACCCTTCAGTCCGTGTGTAGGCAGGCCTTCTCTCCACCGAGCCAAACCAGCGAGGGCACTTCTGGTTTGGGGACCTCTCTAATACTTCTGATTATTTAAGACCCCAAAGAGCTTTTGTGCGTATGGGTTATGTAATACTATAAGAAATATTTTTAAATATTTGTCAAATCATCTTAAAGTAAGAATAATAAATCACTCTATGCTGCCCTGGCTGGTTTGGCTCAGTGGATAGAGCGTCAGTCTGCGGACCGAAGGATCCCGGGTTTGATTCTGGTCAAAGGCACATGCCTGGGTGCAGCCTCAGTCCCCACTAGGGGGCGTGCAGGAGGCAGCCGATTCACAAGTCTCTCTCATCAATGTTTCTCTCTCTCCCTCCCTCTGTCTCCCTCTCTAAAATCAATAAAAATACATTTTTAAAAATCACTATATGCTAACCAAAAATATTGCTATGAAAAATAACCTATATTCTTATCTCCCCCAAAATAGTGAAACACGAGAGCCATTGTTTTACATTTTTACAAATCCTTTTAATACCTCAGTTAGATGATTGGATTCTTAAATCTGCTTATCTACATTCAGTCTGTTGTAATAAATTGTTTGGGTTAAAATTTAGGAAGGCAATCTGTAATTAAAAAGGGAGAACCTCCTCGACCCTCTGAAAGGTCCCTTAGGGGTCCTCTGAGGGACCCTTGGCGGTCTTTGGATCGCGTTTTGAGAACCGCTCTTGTATAGAAACTAAAGGAGGTTTTCTCTGTTACCAGATGCCATTTCTATGGCAAGCTATTTGTTCATAAGTCATTTTAATTTCAGTTGTGACTGTAAATTTAGTATAATGTAAAGCCACATCATGGTAATGGAATTTGAAAGCCTAAAAATGGGTTCAGAGTTGGACATAAGTAAGGGTTGAGGCCAGAACATAGAAGTTAGATGGAATTGGAATAACTAGAAAGTATTTCAAGTTGGGGTTTGTTAGTTAACACATTCCAGTTGTCAGTTTGTCGTCCCACGAACTGAAGGGTCCTGAGTTCGACTCTTCAAGGCATACACCTTGGTTGTCATTGTTAAGGGCACCTACCTTGGTTGCAGGTTTGAGCTCCAGTCCTCATTGAGGCACATATGGGAGGCAACCAATCAATATGTCTCTCACATCGATGTTTCTCTCTCTGTGTGTCTCTCCCCCTCCTTTCCATTCTCCAAAAATCAATTGAAAAATATCCTCCGGTGAAGATTAATCAAAAATAAATAAGTATAAAATAAAGTAGTGTAGGAGGGCTTGCAATGAAAACAGCATTTTCTTATTTATCTCCCAATGCTGACATTCTGGTTTTATTTCTAACCTTTGTATCACTAAATAATATACTTTTCTAGGACTTAATTTGTTGAGTTTATACATTATAATTTTATTTTCTACAATCATAGTTAGGAATTTTAGTACATACTCTATCTTGCTTCTCATTTCTCTTCCAAAATTCGGTGATACAGCTGTTTCTATTAGTATAAACACTTCGCTCCATTTCTAGTTCCGTTAAAGGTAGGTAGTATCTCAGCACTTTCTATTTAGGAAAAGATTGTTGAGTCTTGTGCTTTACTTACCTCCTTCTCCATCCCATTCCCAACTTAGTTATAGTTTTACTTGTGATACCATTTATACAGTATTGTGTTCTATAATCATAGTTTACCTCTGTATATTAGTTTGATTCTAAAACTTTGAAGCAAAAGTGTTCACTATTATGACGGTGTAAATAGTACATACCGTAAGCCAAGTACTGTCTTATGATTGTTATTCCTATGTTTCATTTTTATAGCCCTGTACCACTTAATAGAAGGCTCTTCCGAGGTTCAAATTAAAATGAATTTATCCCTTTTTACATCCTACTAATTGCTCAAAATGTGATGTCTTTTACTGGGGTCAAGCAGTTTTATATTTCCTGAAATGTTTTCTTACTTCTCTCCCCCAATATCTTGTTGGTGCCGTGATTATATTTCCAGCTGAAACCGGTGTGGCTCAGTGGATAGAGCATCGGCCTGCGGACTGAAAGGTTCCAGGTTCGATTCCGGTCAAGGGCATGTATCCTGGTTGCCAGCGCATCCCCATTAGGGGGCGTGCAGAAGGCGGCTGATCAATGTCTCTCATTGATGTTTCTAACTCTCTATCCCTCTCCCTTCCTCTCTGTGAAAAAATCAATAAAATATATTTAAAAAAAAAAAAGATATTTCCAGTCTCCCAGTCTACTGTCCAGTTCTCTTTCCTACCATCTTGCTCCTGGAGGCTCTGTCCTTCCTTTGATTCCACTCTAAGCTCATTGCCTCTCTGGGCTGCTGCACAGCTGCTGACCTGGGCTTTCATCTTGCTCCTGGGTGTGGATCCATGTTTTCAGGATTCTACAGTCTTTTTCTTGATTAATCAGTTGATTAAAAACATACATCATCGCCGAAACTGGTTTGGCTCAACGGATAGAGCATCGGCCTGCGGACTGAAAGGTCCCAGGTTCGATTCCGGTCAAGGGCATGTACCTGGGTGGCGGGCGCATCCCCAGTGGGGGATGTGCAGGAGGCGGCTGACTGATGTTTCTCTCTCATCAATGTTTCTAACTCTCTATCCCTCTCCCTTCCTCTCTGTAAAAAATCAATAAAATATATTTTTTTTTAAAATTAAAAAAAAACAAAAACAAAAAAACATACATCATCATCTAGTGCCCTAAAAGGATAGAAGGAGGTGGTAAACTCCTTAACTCCTTGAATATCAAGAAAAAATATGTATTCTTCCTTAATTTATCTCAGTACAGAATTGTGCACAGTATTTAATAAAAGAGCAATATGCAAATTGACCACACCCCCACAATACCCACAAGCCATGGCCACCAGCCAGTCAGGAATGAGTGTGCAAATTAACCCAACCCAGATGGCTGCAGCCATGGAGTGAGCAGGGGGGGGGGGCTGGGAGCTCCGCTCAAGGCTACAAAGTTTCAGTTACAGAAGATAGATAAATCCCAGACACCTGGGTCTCTGCTTGGGTTGCTGGTTGGTGTGGCCGGCCTGCAAACCACCACAGGCCCCTTGCTCAGGCCGCCCCACGCCCCAAGGAAACCCCTACCCTGATCTGGGACACCCTTCAGGACAAACCAGCTGGCCCTCACCCATGCACCAGGCCTCTATACTATATAATAAAAGCGTAATATGCAAATTGACTATCACTCCAATACACAAGATTGCTGCCCATATGTAGACACAAGATGGCCAGCAGGGGAGGGAAATTGGGAAGGACCCGGCCAGCAGGGGAGGGACTAGGCCTACAAGGGAGGGTAGTTGGAGGTGATCAAGCCTGTGGGGGAGGGCATTTAAGGGTGACCAGGCCAGCAGAGAAGGGAAGTTGGGGGTGACCAGGCCTACAGGGAAGGGCAGTTAGGGATGACCAGGCCTGCAGGGGAGAGCAGTTAGGGGCAAACAGGCTGGCAGGGGAGCAGTTAGACATCCATCAGGCTGTCAGGGAAGTGGTTAGGGGGAGATCAGGGTGGCAGGCAGAGCACTTAGGGGCAATCAGGAAGGCAGGCAGGGGAGCAGTTGGGAGCCAGCAGTCCTGGATTGAGAGAGGGGTCCCAGATTGGAGAGGGTAGAGGCTGGGCTGAGGGACACAGCCCCCATGCACAAATATCGTGCACTGGGCCTCTAGTTAATAATTTTCCCTTGAATTTTCAAGATATCGTATTGTCTTCTAGCTACTAGCTTCAATGAGACGGATTTACTTTTAGGTTTGTGTAGGTGACCTGTTTTTCTTCTCTCTGGAGACTGGAAGGATCTTTTTTTTGTTGTGAGATGGGAAATGCTGTGTGGCTCTTTCATTCTGCTTTGCACTGTGTAGGCCTTTGCATTTGAAAATTTGTGCCTCCCTTTGAGGGAAATTTTATTTCATTTGCTTTTTGCTCTTTTTCTCTACAATTCCTTCTAGTTGAATATTGGGCCTCTTAGATTTCTCTCCTTTTATATCTTTATCTTGTCTTTATACCTCGACTTTATCTTCTAACTAGTATAAAGGTCTTGTTTTAAGGATATACATTAGAATTTTTTAAAATTGTCTGTTGCCTTGAAATAGTCTTCCACAGCGTCATTTTTTTTTTTAATGTATTTTAATTGATTTCAGAGAGGAAGGGAGAGGCAGAAAGAGATAGGAACATCAGTGATGAGAGGGAATCACTGGTTAGCTGCCTCCTGCACGCCCCTCCTGGGGATGGAGCCCACATGTGCCCTTGACCAGAATCGAAACCACGACCCTGCAGTCTGCTGGCTGGCGCTCTGTCCGCTGAGCCAGACCGGCGAGGGCAGATTGGTGGCCCTCTTGCTGGCTTCACTTTTTGGTAAGCAGGTGGATTTAATTAACTTCCAGGTTAAGTCCAAGCATATGAAATGGTTTTATTCTTTAATATTAATAATTCCCTAAATTCTTTTTCTCTTTCTCTTTCCAAGAGAAACACCCTTCATTTTATGTCTGATTCCTCAGTTATTTCTTTTTTTTCAAGGCGTCACATTTTATTTATTGTTTAAATTTTCACTTTATTTTGTTTTTTATTGTTTACAGTATTACATATGGTAGCACATACATCTCCTTTTCCCCCCATTTCCTCAGTTATTTCTCATTATTTTTTAACTGCAAGGAAAATTTTATTTTATATCTCACTAGCCATGAATGTTTGTCATTAGTTATTACATAAATGTATCTGATGCCATTATCTAAGTGGCATAATCACTTTATGTCCACAGTTCATTTAGTATTTACAGAATATTCATTATTTACATAAGTATAACATTGAGAAGGAAGGGTAAAATCCATATGATCTGTAGATGTACTTTTAATCACATTTATTTGAGTTACCTTATGTAAAAAATAAACCAATAACTTAAGAGCATCTACATATCCGAAGGAGCTTTCCCAGTGTGCTCATAGAATAGTTACCCAGTGAGGCTGTCAGAAACAGCTCCATGCCCACAGCCTCGGGTAGCTGACCGTTTTGTCTTCAGCTGCTGTCCTGTGCGTGCAAAGGGGCCCGGCCGAGATGAAGGTTTTGCTTCCCTTCGATGCCCTGGGCCTCTGTGGTTCTGGATTTTTTAGCTTGTCGTTAGGAATCCAGCGTGATGGTGCTGTTTAAGCTCTTCAGCTCTCCCGTGCATCAGTCGCGTACCCTCAGCGCTCTGGTATTTGACAGTTCGCGTCTCCGTGTTTTTCGAATTCAAACGAATTATCCGCTGTAAGCTCTTTACCAGCTGCCGGACAGAAGGCGTTAGTCCACCTGACCTCGGGAGGATCGCACTTCCTTTTACAGTTGCTGTGGCGTCTGGGTGTACAAAACCTGAACACCTTGCAGTTGTGGTGGATGAACTCCGGGCCGGGCCGGGCGAATGGGCCCGGGAGAAAGAACGCTTCGCTGAGGCATGTTGAACGCACGCCGGACCCACCACCCAAACCCCCCCCCCCCCCCCGAGTCTTTTTAACCATTTTACCCACTTTTTAATGTTTGTCTCATCGTTTATTATTTCATTGGTTCTGGCTAAACACTGACTGAGGCTGACTAGATTTAATTCATTCACAAAGGATATCATTATCTAAATAGAAGCTTCCGCTGGACTGGATAGTTAGTAATTGAAAATCTTCTCATATTTCACAAATGTATTTCTCCCAAGGTCAGGTGGACTAAAGCTTTCTGTAAAGAAACTAGTGTTTTTCTCTCTCTACCTCCCCTCCCCTCTCCTTCCCATTGATTTTCACAGAATGGGAAGGAGGTAGAGAGAGAAAAACGCCAGTGTGAGAGAGACACACTGATTGATTGCCTCCTGCACGTGCCCCGACCGGGCATTGGACCTGCAACCTAAATACGAGCCCTTGACGGAGAATCGAACCCGAGATCCTTTGGTACACAGGCCAGAGCCAGGGCCATAAAAGTATTTTTATGGCTCAAGATTTGGGTTATTTACTTTATATTCTGCTTTAGTTAAGAAATAATTTAAAGTAAGTCTTACATTTTATGTAAGGATATAATTTAACACCTTTTCTTCTATCCAAAGCTAGGCAAAAAAACACACAAAAACAACACCTTGATTTGAATTATTTCCACTTAGACAAATTTTAAATGAATTTGAACTTGATTTGACCTGGATTTTTAAGAAATTAACTTGTTTCTTTAGACTTGTCACTGGATACTTAATTGAATTGGTAGAGTCCAGTCTGGTCATCTACGCCATGTAAAGGACAGATATCTAAGGATATTTGAAACTGAAAGAGAAATTGCCAGATGGGTCTAAGACAGTTGTCAGCAAACTCATTTAGTCACCAGAGCCAAATATCAATAGGACAACGATTGAAATTGCTTTGGAGAGCCAAATTTTTTAAACTTAACCTTCTTCTAAGGCCACTTCTTCAAAATAGACTCGCCCAGGCCGTGGTATTTTGTGGAAGAGCCACACTCAAGGGGCCAAACAGCCACATGTGGCCCTCTAGCCGCAGTTTTGCCGACCCCGGGTCTAAGACAACAGCCTAGAGTTTCTTTATTCAGAACAGCAAGCAGTCAGCTGCCCTGGCCTCCATTCCCCTGGGAACGGGGACCGGATTATCATGGCTCACGATGCTTTGGTGGAGGACATGGTCATCCAGATGATGGGTACGGACCTGGCTATCTAGGGTAGAGTTAGGGCAAGCAGCCTTACCGGTGGATGTGGTAATTGTTAAATGCGCTGGTGTCTTTTTATACGGTTTCTTGTAAAATCTTGTTCATACTGAGACGCAGGAGAGTGAAAGAGAGTACTGATAATTATGCTGGGGCAGAACATATGGTCATCTCATCCTGAGCCACGTAGACTCTTAGTTACATAAGAGACAGTATACGAAAATTGCCTGCCTTTGACATGACATTTCTATTCTGTCCCCACCCGGCTTTTTATCCAAAAGGACAAATATAGGGGGGAAAGAAATATGAACAGGTATTTGATAAAGAATAGGATGAATGGAAATAATATAGGAATCCAAGATTATCTGAATTTTTACATAATCGAAACTCCTTTTATGTATGCAGTGTAGTCTGGATGTGTAAAATCTTATTAGTAAATGTTAAATACAAGCTTCACTGAACTGGTGTATTTATATTTTGAATATAATTCTTTTTCATAGTTCTAGGAGTTTTGAAGAAGCTGTTGCTGGCCTTTTTTCTTAAGGATGTGGAATTATCCATAGAAAATGTCAATTCCAAACCAGTTTCCCATTACTACAATTGAAACTTCCTTTGCCTATCTTTTAATTGGCATAAATGTAGAAAATGTTAGCTAATTTTAACATCAAAATATGGAAAACCTCATCCAAATAGAAATTGTAAGAGTTTCTTTGAACTCTGTTCTAAGTTTTTTTGTGTTTGTTTTTTTCTTTTTCATATTGGGCTGAATTCTGCCACCCTTCCATCCATTGGTTCTAGTTCTGTTCTCTGGAGCAGCGTGGAGTAAGTCTAATTTATTAGAAGGCAGCTAATCATATCCCCTTTTCTCGACTGAATGTCCCAGTCCTCCACTTTTTACATGAACTTGTAAGCTTCATATTGATTCCCTTTTAATAATTCCTAATTATCAGTGATTTCCATAATACCAGTTAAAATACGATGGTCTCAAATGTAATTCTATGCCATGTTTCTATGGTATTGTGAACACCAGTGAAGAATTCTGTGTTTTTTTCTTGACCCACTGTAGCTTTGGTCAGGTAAACTCGGTCAGCTAAGTAATTGTTGGAGCGCTCATTTTTTTAAGAAGGCAGTTCTGTCTTGGTAATAAAGCTTTAGCATGTAATATGAGTGTATTATTCGGAGATTATAGGACAACAAATAAACTTATTAATATGCCAACATCTTTAGGCCTTGACTTACTAGTGTGTAACATAGGCTTTGAATGTAAAGGTTAAAGTAAAAACTATTTTAAGAATTTTGGCTGTAAATGTTTTGATTGACAATTTTGGAATAATTTTGCCTCTTTGAGGTTTAACTGGTTATGATTGCAAAACATCTGACTTAGATCTTTTGCAACATCTGCCACATTTTAAAGAGAAAAATAAGTGTGCGTAATGAAATTTTGTCTATAATCTAGACAAATTTATCTGAAATAAATGAATAGACTTATTGTAGATTCGGCATTGTAGATTTTGTACCCCTGAGCAGTATTTCTCAGCCTCAGCACTATTGACACCCTTTTCATAATTCTTCGCTGTGCGTGGCTATCCTGTGCGCTGTAGGCATCACTGGCCTCTACCCACTACATGTCAGTAGCATACATCACCCACTACCACTTCTCTGAGTTTGACCATCAAAGATATCTTCAGACACGGCCAGATGTCCCGGCGTGGAGGGCAGGAGGGTTTGGCGGCAACATCTCCCCCAGTTGAGAACCACTGCCCTAGGTAGAGCAGAAGTATTTCTTAAGTCAGCTGGGTAATAGTTTTTACCCTACATGTTTTCCATAATTGGAGTTAGAATATGTACACTAGTTTTCTTTACATCTCTTTGTAGAGATTTTGTTAAAAACAAAACAAAACTGTAGAGCATAATAAAGAACTTTAGGTACAATAAATATTTTTTTTTATTTCAAGTTTGATCAACTTCATTTCTTCCTAATACTGCTTCTTATCCCAGTCTGTCATCCCTGCTTTGTGATCTGATCTGTGATCTGAAACATGATGTGTAATTATCTAATGTACTGAGATTAAGCAATGAAAAGTGTATAACAACAAATATGGTGTTGATCGGGAGGTTAAATTCAAATAAAATACTGGGGTTTTTGCAGTCCATGAGTAAATTCCCTGAAAGCGCACTTTTTATTGACGTTGCTGAAGCTCCTAGATTTTTAATAAGTTGTATTATGTTTGTTCTTCTACTCCACCTTGTAGCCAGCAGCCAGCTTCGGGTGTAGCCTACTCTCATCCAACGACAGTGGCCAGCTACACTGTCCATCAGGCCCCGGTAGCTGCCCACACAGTCACCGCTGCCTATGCCCCAGCAGCTGCCACCGTTGCGGTTGCCAGGCCTGCTCCTGTAGCTGTGGCAGCTGCTGCGACAGCGGCTGCTTATGGCGGCTACCCCACCGCACACACAGCGACGGACTATGGCTATACCCAGAGGCAACAAGAAGCACCCCCCCCACCACCGCCAGCTACCACCCAGAACTACCAGGTAAGAGAACTGCTCGTCTCCAGAGCCTTCGCCTACAGGCCGAGTGTCCTCAGTGCATGGTGTCCTGTCCCAGCCCGCGCTTCCCAACCGTGGATCTTTCAAAATGTACCCGTAATGACAGAAAAGTGAATGTGTATTCCTCCGTAATTTAGGGGCACATTCCAATCATTACATTTCCTTGCTGTAAGTCCCCCCCCTTTTTTAAAAATACATATTTTATTGATTTTTTTACAGAGAGGAAGGGAGAGGGATAGAGAGTTAGAAATATCGATGAGAGACATCGATCAGCTGCCTCCTGCACACCCCCCACTGGGGATGTGCCCGCAACCAAGGTACATGCCCTTGACCTAAATCAAACCCAGGACCCTTCAGTCTACAGGCCAACGCTCTATTTACTGAGCCAAACAGGTTTCGTCATTTTTTTCTTTTTAAAAAAGTATATTTTTATCGATTTCAAAGAGGGAGAGAGAGAAACATCAAAGAAGAGAGAGAGTCATTGATTGGCTGCCTCCTACACACCTCCTATAGCCTGGGCATGTGCCCAGATCAGTAATTGAACCATGGCCTTCGGGTTCACCCATCGATGCTTATCCATTGAGCCACGCTGGCTGGGCTGTGCATTTTGTATTAATCTCCTCCAGTCTATTCCACTGTCTCTGCTTGCTTTAATTATGAAAAATTAACATGGCTTAAATATTTCAATTTTATCCCAGGTTTTTAAGAAAAATTAAGATAATAGGGAAAACGCCCCTTGTTTGTATTGTGACATTATTTGTCCACGTGGAACACGGCTGTGCCTCCTGATTTGAGAACTACCAGCCCGAGCTCTGTGTCATGGCGAACATGTTCTCCCATTAGTGGGCTGTCTTCTCATTCTGTGGACGGTTTCCTTTGCTGTGTGCATTAGCCCATTCTTTGGTTTGCTTTCTTTTAGGGTCTGTTTTTTAAGCTTTGCTCCTTCTGCACTTGGCCTGGTTTTTCTATATTCTTTTTAATTATAGGAATTTGAATTAAGAAATTGACATATGAATTAACAGTATTAGTATTTGCTATAATATATGGCAAGTTATTAACATGGTATTCCTTTTGACTTTTGCAATAGTCTTCATTATGTCCAGAGATAGAATATAATAAATTCCATTTTTTTAATAGGGTGTATGAAGTCCCCCCCCCCATTTTTTTTTGCACCCTGCCTACTTCGTCAGCCTTTTTATCTATGCCTTTTCCTCCCTCACTTTATGCAGCGCAGGATTCCCCTAGTTCACCTTGATCTTCATTGCCTTGGAGATTTATATGTAATTAGAGGCCCAGCACACGAAATCTGTGCGCAGGGATGGTCCCTAGACCTGGCCTGCGACCAGGGCCATCTTCCCCAGCTCCGCCCCCTACTGCCCCCCACTCCCAGTTCCCTGTTCACCATCAGGTGATCAGTGCCTGCCGACTGGGGAAAGAGACCAAGAGCTGATCAGTGCGCCTCAGAGTGACTGACCCAGTGGTCGTTCTGCTCTTAGGGTCAATTTGCATATTACCCTTTTATTAGAACTAGAGGCTCAGTGCACGAAGATTTGTGCAAAAATGGGCCTTCCCCTGGCTACCGCCTCTCCGCCTTCCTACATTATCCAAGGCCCCAAGTGGCTGGGGTGGCGTGGAATGCGTGCGCTTCCGGCCTCTTGGCACCTGTGTATGCAGATTAAGCCGCCATCTTTGTTGGGTTAATTTGCATACTCACTCCTAATGGGCTGGAGTACTAGCATGTTTCAGCTAGCATGTTTCTCTTGTATTAGTGTAGATGTCTTCTCCCTGGCACCTCCGTTCCCCTCTCCTTCATCTGGAAGCTCCTGTTCATTGCTATGTTAACGTTAGTAGTAAATAAGGAAGAATGAAAAAGTTGGAGCAAATGCAAAATTTAGTTCACACAGGCGTTCTTTACTATGGGATTCATTTTTAAGGAAAAACTGCCATGAGTTTTTTAATAAAATTAAATAAGCATTGCTAATTTTTCTGATTTTAAAAGTTAAACATGATGCTTGAAATGGTTTTGACCTTACTTAATGAAGTCAGAATGTATCCCCTTTGTGATTGAATTTGACTCGTGCCTAGGTTTCAGTATATGTTTAGTTCTTTAATTTTCTTCATTATACTTTTATATAGTAACGATGAGGAGCATGTACTGCCTCTTCCTCATAGCAAGGTTTTCTTCCATCCTGTTTCCTTAGGACTCATACTCGTACGTAAGATCCACAGCGCCGGCCGTAGCTTACGACAGCAAGCAGTACTACCAACAGCCCACGGCCACTGCTGCCGCCGTGGCTGCCGCCGCCCAGCCTCAGCCTTCCGTGGCCGAGACCTACTACCAGACAGGTGGGTTTTACCGGCGGGCGCGCTCATTGTGAACTCCGGAAATACGTTACTTAGAGTCTTCTTAAGGCAGGCATGCTTTTGAGTTCATCTACACTCACTGTATTATAGTACACAATATAACAGGTTCTGGCCATCTCTCTCTTCCTCTGCTGATTGCCTTTGAGTCCCAAAGAGAAGGCCAGGGAAGCAATTCGTAATCATGCCCTTCTCTCCTGGAAATGCATCTCATTTCTGGCCTTCAGCTTACATTCACTTCCTGCTGAAATGAGCTTTACAAAGCAGTCGTGGTGGTAACTCTTGGCCATCTTCTTATCTTTGCCAGAAATGCCCAGGACATACTGCTGACTGCCTTTCTCACCAGTGAAGACTCTGTGGACCCATATCTTTAAATCCTCTTTCCCATCTGTAATGCAGTTGGATATTACAGTGGGCTCAAATGCAGACGGTATTTCATTTGCAAAGAACCCTATGTACTAGGAGTCTTTAAAGATGGGTTTTTTCATAGAGGTTTCACAATTCTCTTTTTCAAAAAAATTCTTACCCGAAGATTTGTTTTTATTGGTTTTTTAGAGAGAGAAACATTGGTTAGCCGCTTCCCACATGTGCCTGACAGGGGATCGATCCTGTCACCATTTAGGTGTACGGGACAGTGCTCTAACCAGCCGAGCCACCTGGCCAGGGTGAGGTTTGACAACTTTTAAAACAAAGCTCTCCGGGCTTTGGGAAGCAGGCAGCCCCTTCACTTTCCCTATTTTTGAAGGAGCAGGAGTGCGTCGGTAGAACCTGGGGTAGGAAAGGGTAGAATTGGCTTACACTGAATGTTCTCGTACGTGTGCATGAGTAGTGGGCCTGTATCTCTCTAGGGTATTTCTAATTCTAAGATATTCTGTGTTTTTAAAAGTGATTTAAAAGATTTTGAATTCAAATGGCTCTGAATTTTCCTCTAGTCTCATCTCTGATTTGCAGGTACAGCAGTCTAAAGTGAAATTCCTGGTTAATTATCAAAATTAGATTGTCCTTAGAAGTATTGAGTTATCTGAGAGTCAGAAGGCCTTGATTGAGTGTAAGTGCTGACATTAACTACCCGGCTTTAGTTTTCTAAACTCTCGCCCTGGATGCTGTGGCTCAAATGGTTGGAGCGTCGTCCTGACACCAAAGATGGTGGATTTGATTCGTGGTCAGGGCACATACCCAGGTTGCAGGTTCCACTTCTAGTCAGGGTGCATGTGGCCAATCGGTGTGTGTGCGTGTTATCTCTCTCTATCTCTCCCTCTCCCTCTCTCTCCCTCTCTCTCTCTCCCTCCCTCCCTCTCCTTCCTCTCTCTCTAAAAAAAGTTTTATGCTCTTAGGAACTATTTATTTAAACTACCTTTAGGTAATCGAGCATAAAATGAGTTTGCCCTGTTGGTATTTGGACCTTTCTTAGAAATGACATTTGTATGCCTTGGTGATCATTCATTAGTGATTCATTATTAAATCATTGATTGATACTAAAGCTCATACGATTTGTTTTGAATATGGTTAAAGGCAGCAGAAAGTTCAGCAGAGACACTAACGGTAGCCATTTAAGAATAGCTGCCCTTGCCCTAGCCAGTTTGGCTCAGTGGGAAGAGCATCAGACTGCAGACTGAAAGGTCCCAGCTTTGTTTTCGGCCAAGGACACATGCCTAGGTTGTGGGCTGGGTCCCCAGTGTGGGGCATGCAGGAGGAGGCAGCCAATCAATTATACTCTCATCAGTGATGTTTCTCTCTTTTCCCTTCTTCTCTGAAATCAATAAAAATACATTAAAAACAAAAAAAGAATAGCTGCCCTCAAGATATTGCACTGGAAGAATGGTTAGCACCGTGTGAGCTGGAATTGTGGAGAAGTCAGTAAAATGTGATGGCTGGTCTATAAACAAGTTCCATATAATTAAACATTGAAATTTCTACTGTGAATTGAAATATGTGGTTTGAGGCCCTCTGTCTTCTGTTCCCAGTATTAAGCATAACTTTCAAGTAGGCTAGCCTAAATACACACACACACACACACGTTTTTCAAGAACTTTATTTATGAATACCTGTTTTAAGTAGTACTGCTATTTCAGTTAGTTGTAAATTTTTACAAAGCATTATTTTGGAAATATATGGAAAGCATCTGGGATGGGGTAGTAATTTATAGAGATGTTTATTTTGTTCAGTTGGTATAAGAATTTCACTCCTTTTGCCAAGAAGAAATTGCTGGCATCTAATTTACAGTTAACATTAAACCTACTTTTTCTAGTTTTCCAAGATGTTGGTATAGTAACTACAGGCATGCCGTGGAGACATTGTGGGTTTGGCTCCAGACCACGGCAGTAAGGTGAGTATTATAGGTGGTTTACCCTTCTAATTTTCTGATGTCTCTCTTTGCATTTAGCCCCCAAAGCAGGTTATAGCCAAGGTGCAACTCAGTATACACAAGCCCAGCAAACTCGACAAGTGACAGCCATAAAACCAGCGACACCGAGTCCAGCGACCACGACTTTCTCCATTTATCCCGTATCTTCCACCGTACAGCCAGTGGCAGCTGCTGCTACTGTGGTGCCATCCTACACCCAGAGTGCTACTTACAGTACCACGGCAGTTACTTATTCTGGTAAGCTGACAGACGTGTTTCAATAGAGAAAGAAATAGAAAGACTTTCCACATTGTACGGGTTGCTTGTGTTTTTGTTGTTTGTTTGAAGCCAGGAAGATTTTAGCAGAACATTAATTCTCTTTGGACATTTGAAAGCTAGTCATGAGTCCTGGGCCTGGCATTGCAATTAGGAAAAATAACAGTGTTCTACTAGCAGCATTCTATTCTCCTTCTGACTTGTCCAAATGAGTTTGAAAAGTTAAAGGAATATTGCTGACAAGTTACATTCTTTATTTCAGCCCTCGAATTTATTTTCCTATTTATTATCAGGAATAAGAAATCTTGACAATACCAGTTAGCACTTGCAAACATTCATAAGATAATGGTTATAGAACACATCTTAGAAGGACAGAGGAGTTTCATTTTCCTTAAATAATCATATATTTTTCTTAGAGAACTCTAATTACTAAAGCCTTACTATGTCCGGTGCTCTTGCTAATTTCTGGCTGAGGTAACCTCAGTATTTCAGTAATTAAATCACATATTACTTTTTTATAGACATTTAATCTTCTTGTACTACTGTATGGTTTATTGTTTTGTATTTTACTTATTCCTTTATACCCTATTTTGTTCTGTGGAGGATTTAAAGTGACATGGGTAATTTCAGTTCTTACCTCTTGATACTTTGTGTTAGAATCCTAGCTATTTAATTATCTATTTAATTTCTTAAGAGATGTTTTTGGTCTCTTACTCTATGCCAAGCGCTATGGTGGTAGCGATAAGGTGGTGAATTAGGCCAGGCATGGAGTATTGCAGAATGAGCGTTCAGGGTGCCTGGAATGCAGGATTGTGGACAATACCCGGAGGTGAGGCTGGAAATGTCAGTGTCAAAAAGCTTGTAGGCTCTGCTATAGTGTCTTTTTGTTGTTGCTAATCCTCACCCGAGGGTATTTTTCCCATTGCTTTTCAGAGAGTGAAAGAGGGGGGTGGGGGGGATCCATCACCATGAGAGAGACAAATCTATTGGTTGCCTCCTGCACACGCCTCCCTCCACCAGGGCCCAGGAACAAACCTGCAGCCGAGGTACTTGCCCTTGACCGAAATGGAAGCCATGATCCTTTGGTGCACAGGCCCACACTCTACCACTGAGCCACAATCGCTAGGGTGTGGAGTCTGTGCTTATCTTGCGGGTAGAAAGGGCGCCAAGAGGAGATCTTAGGAAAAGGAGCAGTGGGAGCAGATTTGAAGGTAACTGTGACAGTCATGTGGCAGTGAGTTGGAGTGAGATGTTATTCCTCCTAAATCTGTCCTTTAGGATTTCCCAGATACAGCTTTTCTGCCTCTCTCTATCTCATTAACTAGTTAGAACTGTACTGGAGTTATTTCAATGAAATATGAGTGGATAGTTGGTTTTAAATGTTCACATTTGCTTCAGAATATGGAGTATGATAGTATCCTTTTCTTTAAATTTCATTAACAATATATCATTATTTTAAAAGTAGGAATTATAGATAAAAAAGAAAAAATTAAATCTCTGGACGCCTACTCCTAGACACTGTCATTAACATTTTACTGCATATAGTTTTCTTCCATGGGAATATACATACCTAAACCTCCTGATTTCTTTATAAAAAATAATTTGTCTTATACATACTATTGTGTAAACTACTTTCTTATTGTGAATGTCTTGTCATGTCACTAAATACGAAGATCTATCTATCATTCCTTTGGCTAATGTTACTCACTAGCTTTATTTTAGAAAAGCTTTCTGCAGAAAAGTTGAAAAAATAGTTCAGATGTTCGTATACCATTTACCTAGATTCACCGATTTATTAATATTTTATCACATTTACTTTATCTCTCCTCTAAAAACATCTTTTCAAATGGTTCAGATACATATCAAAGTTGCAGATGGAAGATGACACGGTGCTTTGCCCAGAATGTTTCAGCATGTATTTTCTAAGAAGACGGGCTTTCTTTAAATAGCCACATTGCTCATGTCAGAAGAAGGATTTGAACATGGATTGTCTAATAAGTTTCCCCAGTTTTCACAGACGTCTCTTAGGGCCGGGCTCTCTGTGTGCTCGTGCTTTGTTTTAAATTCAGGATCCACTCAAGGATCATGCATGGCATTTGGTTGTCATGTGTTGTTAGTTTGAGGGTGTTTTGTTTTCATGTAGAATAATCCTCTATTTTTATCTTCTCTCTCTTGACCTTGACATTTCTTAAAGGAGCAGTCGCCAGCTGGTGGCCCGCAGACCACTGGTGGTCTGTGAGGCCCGAAAGGTTGGGGACCACTGTCTTAAAGTGTTAAGCCAGTTGTAGAATCTGGATTTATCTGATTTCTTTATGCTTAGTTTCTGGCAGCTTTTTAGCCAATAAAACTAAACAAACTTCCCATTTCATCGTATTAGGAGCGTATAGTAAATGATGTCAACTTATGCTTTATTGCTGATACCAAGTATAAATCACTGGTTAGTGGTGACTGCCAAATCCCTCCTTTGTAGACACCTTTTTCCCTCTCATCTCCCTTTCACTCTCACAGTGAGATAGAAACCGGTTCTGTGGCCACATAAGTTACCAAATACCCTGTCACCTTCCTCCAGCTGAACTCTAAGCTTGTTTTAAGACAAGGACCAAATCTTACACCTCACACGTTCTCTACCCTCCATACGCTTGGCAGGTTTGAGTAAATACTAGTTGATTGACTTGCATGTAAAAGGAGGATGAATGTTTCTAAGTTTGTTTTACATTATTTGCAAAAATGCGTGTGTACGCCTACCTGTATTAACGGAGGTTGCGGGATGTGGACTCGTGGCGTCGAGCGTGGCTGTGTCCGTGAGTGACGAGGCCTTTGCTTGTTTGCCCGGAGGTACGTCCTATTCAGGCTACGAAGCGGCGGTGTACTCGGCCGCCTCCTCCTACTACCAGCAGCAGCAGCAGCAGCAGAAGCAGGCGGCGGCGGCGGCGGCAGCGGCGGCGGCCACCGCGGCCTGGACGGGGACCACCTTCACGAAGAAAGCGCCATTCCAGAATAAGCAACTGAAGCCTAAGCAGCCGCCCAAGCCCCCCCAGATTCACTACTGCGATGTCTGCAAGATCAGCTGTGCTGGCCCGCAGGTACAAGTCTCCGGCGGTTACTTTGTGCCAGTCAGATGTGGTTGGTCAGTAACTCCCGCATTTCCAAGGAAGGCTTCCGTCTTCCTCTCCGTCAGAGGTCAGCCAGTGCACACAGTTCATTAAAGGGCCGGTTTGAAAAGGTGTTTATATTGTGACATCAGAATTCTAGCAAGAAAAACCGTAGGGCAGGCGGTGGATGCCAGGTGGAGGAGGTTAATGGGGGAAAACGTAAGATATGTAAGACTTTCCATAGAAAAGGTAATTTTTTAAAAAACCTGTAAAAATGATTATGAATGCAAATGAAAAATGGGAAAATTGAGCT
The DNA here is from genome assembly GCA_011751065.1 of Lasiurus cinereus. Classification (NCBI taxonomy): domain Eukaryota; kingdom Metazoa; phylum Chordata; class Mammalia; order Chiroptera; family Vespertilionidae; genus Lasiurus; species Lasiurus cinereus. The sequence continues at coordinate 80,099,776 of JAAGEH010002531.1, forward strand.
TTTTTTTTTTTTCTTTTTCTCAAGAATACTTTGCTCTTTAAACCTTAAATTTAGCTTAAAAGTTTTATATTTGACTTCATTGGATCTTGGGGGAAAGACTGAATTTTTCTTTCTTTGTTAGCATTTATAACTTGCTTTTAAAAGCCTTCATACAAAATTCCTGACTTTCCTATCTCTTCTGTAAGGTCTGTATTTACAGCTGTAGAATTTTACAGCTGAAAAAGGATGATCATAGATTATTGTTTATACACTTATATTAAAGATGAAGGAACTTTGTCAAATGTATCAGTTTTTGGAGATATAACTAGCAGGAAAAATTGTCTTTCTGGAATTAAAAAAAAGTAAATTATTTTAATCATCTACAGTTCTCAGGATGTTTCTAATAAGACTGACTTTTATATATGCTTTATAAGGTATTACTTATTTCTGCATAATCTTCTCCATGAGGGAATAGGCATTCAGAAATCAAGAAAGGTGTAGAGAAGTGACGTTTTCAAAAATACTGACTAATGTAGCATACAGAACCTTTATTTCTTCCTCCCCCCCTTTTTAGGTCTTTTTTTTCTGTTTGCTACACCTTAAAATATATGATTTAGGCATGAGTCTAATTAGTACAACTCCCTTCCCAACTTTATTTGTTAATACTTTCCTGAAAAGTATCTGGTTCTTTTTCTGTGTGTGTTTATTTCAAAGAGGAAAAAAGAAAGAGAAACATCAGTGATGAGAGAGAATCATTTGGACTGGCTGCCTTCTGCACCCCCTTCCCGACTCACACCCTCCCCCCACTCCCCCTGAACTGGGGATTGAGCCCACAACCTGGGCATGATCCTTGAATGGAATCAAATCTGGGACCCTTCAGTCCACAGGCCAATGCTCTATCCACTGAGCCAAACCAGCTAGGGCAAGAGTGTCTAGTTTTTTTGTTTTTTAATATATTTTTATTGATTTCAGAGAGGAAGGGAGAGAGTGAGATAGAAACATCGATGACGAGAGACAATCATTGATCGGCTGCCTCCTGCACACCTCCCACTGGGAATTGAGCGCGCAACCCAGGCATGTGCCCTTAACTGGAATTGAGTCCAAGACCTTTCAGTCCGAAGGCTGACACTCTATCCATTGAACCAAACCAGCCAGGGCAGAGAGTCTAGTTTTTATATAAAAATTTGATAAGCCGTTTGGCTGGTAATAGGTACATTACTTGATTGTGACCAGATTTTGACTCTAGTTATTTCTTCTGTCTCTCTCCTCTGCCCCATCTGTATACATTATTTTTGAAGTTACCAGCATTCCCTGGATTGTATCAAATTAGGGAATATTTTAATATGTGGCTAGTTACATAAAACCTTTTTTTCTCCGCATTTTGAGTGTGATAGGAAATGGTTTCAGTGTGATGGCATGGTTGAGAAGACGGGGTAGGTGAAGAATATTTTCAGTGACCAGGATGAAACATGAAAGCGAGCAAGGATGTTGGTTTAGTATTTGAGGAGTGCATCCTGCTCTAGGATGGTTTTGTAGAGGGGGTGATGCTGTGAATGACAGATACAAACCTGAAAGATTTCCTGAATCCGTGGCACCATGTGAAAGGATGAAACATGGCTTCAGGGTGGGGGTTAACAGCAGCATTTGGAGTGAGTGTATATGGCTGACCATTGATTTGGAGTATCTGAATGGTTACACAGAACAGGCCCAGGGTACTTCTGGCAGTCAGATGCAGTGCCTTCAGGGGTTCATGAAATGAGCCTCAGAGAAGCATGGTGAGATCCTGAGAGTGTAGGTGTGAACGTGAGGAGGGAGAGTAGTGGTTCAAGATTAAGGGTCCATGGTTTCAGGCCTGGCCGTCACTTCCTGTGGCCTTGGTTCTTCTTTGGGCGTTTGTGCCTTCTGTGAGAGGGACTTGTTTTACATCACTGAGGCTGCCACAGAGAAGAATCAAATGGCTGGCTCTTACGTCTCTCGTTTCAAAAACAGCCATTTTCCTTATTTGTGCATAATGTTATTTATAGGAAGGATTCTCCTGTTTGAAAATTAGTCATTATTTTGGGTATTCTCTGAAGTCCCACCCAGCTTGGAAATTCTATGATAAATATATAATTTTATGGTAATTATGTCTCTCTTAAAAACAATTCTAAAAATAAAATATGGAAGAGTAACTATTTGGCCCGACTCAAGATTAAACAAAATAATTAGCAATCCATACTTACTTCCTCTCATTTTAATAAATCTGCCTTCTTAATTGTCTGCATTCAAGACAGTTTTTAAGTATAATTTCACTATAATGATCACTGTCTAGTATTCCTTATTGAACATTATGCATAATAAAAGACATATTCTTTGTTTGTTTGTGCTTTAACTTTTTTTTATTGACTGATTTGTGAGAGAGAGAGATGGGTTTGTTGTCCCACCCAATCATGCACTCATTGGCTGATTCCTGCATGTGCTCTGACTGGGATCCACCCGAAACCTTGGTGCGGGAGGCGATGCTCTAACCAGCTGAGCTACCTAGCCAGAGCAAGGTACAAATTCTTGAAACGGAAAGCAGTGACCTCCTATTGGCATTATGGCGCTGTGTGAAAGTCCTTTGTGAATCAGAGTGTCAGACAAATAGATTCTTGTTGAACAAGGTACAGAGAACCACAGGTGCATCCACGTACTTCTCTCGAATTGCTTTTAAAATCGTTTGGTGCTCCTTCTTTAAATGAGATGAGAGATTTGAGAGTTGAATCATTTCAGTGACTTTGTCTCTAGCAAATTAAGAAAACCAAATGTCTCCTTTCTGTCTGAAACAGACTTACAAAGAACACTTAGAGGGACAGAAACATAAAAAGAAAGAAGCCGCCTTGAAAGCCTCACAAAATACCAGCAGCAGCAGCAGCTCTGCTCGCGGGACTCAGAATCAGCTGCGCTGCGAGCTCTGCGATGTGTCCTGCACGGGAGCAGATGCGTACGCTGCCCACATCCGTGGTGCTAAGCATCAGAAAGTAGGTGTCTTCCACGCGGCCTGCTTCCTACTCCGCCGTCTTCTTACCTTTTCCGAGGGACCTGGGGGACTGGTGGGAAGCAAAAGTGGCTTCAAACTGGGTGGGAGAGCCTGTTTGCGTGCTGACACATGTATAAAAGGAGACCAGAGGCTCCTTTACACTGGACTCAATCATTTATTCTGGCAATGGGAAAATAGTATGTTCCTCTTTCTCCTTTTGTCATGCTTAAGTCTAGGTTGGCATGTACGTGACCAAGTCTTTTCATCTTTCTCTGCCTTAGTGTTCTTACTGGTAATGGGTGGAATATGTTTCCTTATCTGCTTCCTATGGGTTATTGGGAAAATAATGAGTTGGTGTATGAAAATATATAGCAAAAAATATCATTTGTATTTTAATTTTATAATGTCTTTTGGACGAACTTGAACATCTGTATTCTGAGTTTCCAACAAATAAACGTGCTCTTATTTATTTTTTGTAGGTGGTTAAATTACACACAAAACTTGGTAAACCCATTCCTTCAACAGAACCAAATGTTGTTAGCCAAGCTACTGCTTCAACGGCTGTGTCCGTTACAAAACCCACTGCCTCTCCTGCGAGCATTGCGGCAAGCAATTGCACTGTGAACACGTCGTCAATCGCAACTTCTTCCGCGAAAGGTCTTACGGCCACAGGCAGCTCGTCTCTCAATAGCACATCCAGTGCTAAAGTGGCAGCAGTGCCGGCAAGTATGGCTGCCAAGAAGACATCTACCCCCAAAATAAACTTTGTTGGTAAGTACTGACGATTCTTTACGTTCTCCCAACTCCGTCAGAGTAACATCTCTCTTCCAGCCCAGGACTGACCCTTCTGCTTAGGATCTTGTGCCCACCTCCTCCCTTCTTCTCTGGGACCTTGTTGAAGCACATATTTTTTTCTTCAATTTTTAGTCAGTCCTCTAATGGTTTCTTCTCTCTTCCCTTCAGCCAAACTTTATCTTTCATGGTCTTAAATTTTAAAAAGATCTTTTCCCATTCCGGCTATCCTTTCAAGCTTCTAATCTAATTCTTTCTATTCTTAACACAGTCCCCAGCCCGTAAAGTGTTCCCACTCCACCCTTTTCTGAAACTGCTTTCAAGAGTCACCAAAGCCCTACTTGCCGAATCCGGTGGCCAGTGTTTAGTTTCACTGTATAGGCCTCTCTGACTTTTGACTTAGTTGACTGCTGGGCTGTAAACCGTTAAGATACGCCCCTGTCTCTCTGGTTACTGTCTGTCGCCCACCCCTTTCTCAGGAATCTTTATTGCTTCTCCTGCGTCATGTTCACTGCATGGTGGCATTCCTGCGATTCTGGTTCTGTTCCCATCTCAGTCTTCTCACCCAGTATTGCTGAGCGGTCTCATCCGTTCCAGCTGCACAGTGACTTGAGAATCTTTTGGGTCAAAACCCCCATCGACTCTAGAGCCACATTTTAGGAATCCCTGGTCATTACCTAAACAGCTTTATCGATGCCTACAAGTGTCTCATTCTAACCCGACGTCTTATTCCAAGAGTACCACGAAGTGATCTCATAAAACGGCTGCTTTTTCACTTGGAAAACTTCACTGACGTCATCTTTTTCTTTGTTATTGCCTCCTCTAATTATTTACCCAGTCCTTTTGTTTCTGTCATTACAATATTTCTACCCCCCAAGAAAATTCATCTTCACAGTCACTGCCTTGTTTTTAGGACTTCAAAGTCTGCTCCTCAGCCGGCCAGTGTGCTCAGCGGTTGAGTGTTGACCTAGGAACCAAAAGGTCACGGGTTCGATTCCTGCTCAGAGCACTTGCCCAAGTTGCAGGCTTGATCCCTAGTGGGGGTGAGGGGATATAGGAGGCAGCCCATCAGTGATGCTTCTCTCTCATTGATGTTTCTATCTCTCGCCCTCTTTCTTCCCCTCTCTCTAAAAATCAATAAAAACATTAAACAACCCTCTCCTTTAAAAAAAAAAGGCTGCTCCTCAGAGCTTGGTCTCATTGCACCCAGTCTCTCCAACACTTGTCAGAGTCATCTTGTGAAAATACCGAATTATCTGAGACTCCTGATGAGAAGCGTTCCGTGTCACTCCCCTTGGTAGAGGAAAAACCTCTGTGTTCCTTCATTACGTCACCCAAAGCCTTTCCCAATCGGCCATCATCTCTCCCTGGCTGGTAATTCAGAGTGAACTGCTGAAGCTTCCTGAACTTACTGGAGCCCTTTTAACTTGACGTTGTACTCTTTTGCACACCCTCGTCTTTTTGTTTAGACTTTATTCCCTTCTTTCTGCCTGGCCGGTTCATGCGCGTTACTCTTCTTTCAAAGCCCAGCTCAAGTGTCACCCACTTGGTGAAGCCTTTCTAACTGGATCAGGTTCAAGGGTAGTGGTTTCTTTGCTCTGCATTCCCACAGTCCTCTGCTCATACTTAGTACAGCCCTTATCACATTGTATTAGAGAGAGTTGTTTCCCCTTAATTGTTGGCACCTCAAAAGCAGCTACCTTGTTTTATTCTTATTGTATTACCAGAATGTAGGACAGTGCCCAGTTCCCTTGGCAAAGAACTGGAGATACCGGCATGAATTAGGCTGCTCAGGTGTTTGCTGTTGACTTTTAGGGACCTGATCTTACAAGAACCACGGGGGCGGAGAGGAGTGCTGGCAGTGGGCGGTGGAGAAGGGAAATGGAGATAGGTCTTTGAGGAGGGCACAAAAGCCCAGTGGTTTATGTGGTTCTTCACATTTCTCATCGACTGTGTGTCAAGCAGGGGTTTGACTTTGGGAAGAGAAGATCATTTTGTCTGACGTTGTTGTATCAGGTTATACATTTACACAAAAAAAGAAAGTTAAAATTACTGTCATTCTTCTATGCTTTTCCAGGTGGTAATAAGCTGCAGTCAACAGGAAATAAGACAGAAGACTTGAAAGGAACAGAATGTGTTAAAGGCACTCCTGTTACTTCCGTACAGATTCCGGAAGTAAAGCCAGACACAGTGTCCGAACCAGTCACGCCTGCATCTCTGGCAGCTTTGCAGAGTGATGTGCAGCCAGTGGGCCATGATTACGTGGAGGAGGTACTGGCTCAAGAATACGATTGCTGTGAGATGAGATACAGGGGACAAGGGTGTTGCTTTGTTGTAGGCATGTTTTTCATGGCAAATTAAATTATGTTCAATTAGGTGTAAGTTACTTGTGAAGGAATATCAAAGGGATCTAAAAAGCATGCCCTTTCAGCTTGTCTAAGTAACATTGCAATATTTTTGTTATCTCTTTCCCTGCTGAAACAACAAAATAACTCTCCATTTATTCGGTAGACATTTTTATATCTTTCATCTGCACTGGACATAAAATTTTAGAAATTGTGAGCACCAAAAATTTTGATATAGAAAGCCAATTTTTTTTTCTAACAATCACTTAGTTTCATGTGTAAAAGTAGGGTTGTTACTTTATTATTTACTTACTTATTTATTTTAATATGGTTTTTATTCATTTCCGAGAAAGGAAGGGGGAGAGAGAGAAACGTCAAAGATGAGAGAGAATCATTGATCAGCTGCCTCCTGCACATCCCCTACCGGGGTGAGAGCCCAGAACCTGTGCGTGTGCCCTGACTAGGAGTTGATGCAGTCATCTCGGGGTGCATGGGTTGATACTCAGTCCACTGAACCACATTGGCTGGGCAGCATCATTTAAAAGATGCTGTTTATTTGGTTTTTCAAGCTGATTAGAAAATTATTCCTGGTTTATAGGAAAGTAAGCTCAGTAAATAGAGGATTGAGGGAACATCAGAGAGTCTTGATATAAATATTTGCTGTTAGTAGAAGGACTGTAACATAGAGTGATGTAGCACTAGTCTTTATTCTTTATTGTAGAACATATGTAAGTTCTCTGAAATCCAGAGTCTACATCTATAAAATTTGGCTATTCCCCAACAAACTTGTGAAGACTGAATGAAATAAAGTGCCTAGCATATTGTAGATTTTTGGTAAATATTTGTTCCTTTGTCCTTTTTCTCTCACGTTATGTTGGGTTCTTTATTTACAGGGTAGAAAACTGGGTTATGCAATTTATCAGTAGTTCACATACAATTTATTTTAAAAGAGTAAGATGTGGTTATCTGAAAAAATGTATGCCTCCAGGACGCCATAATTTTCAATGATAATTCTAAACTTCAGATAGATGCATTCAAAGCCAGTCTTTAAAACTTGCCCTAACAATTTGAACATAGTGTTCACCATAAACTTCTTAATAAGATTCTAGTCTACTTGTCTTCCTAACTGGTTGTACCGTTAGAAAAAATTGACATTGATTTTTCCACAAAGTTACATGTATAAAATCTTGAGCTTTATCTTTATTTTCATTTCCAATAACAGTACCTGATACTCAGTAACTTTTTTAGAGAATTTAAGGTATCTAATTGTTTTTAAATGTTTACATACAGATAAAAGTATTAAAATTACAGTTAATTACAAAAGCAAATACATGCTAACATCTTGTATGCTAGTGCTACAGTTAGAAAATTCTAACAGTTTATTTTTATAGAGCATCCTTTAAAAAAATTTTAGACATTGCCTATTTTTTCCCCTCATTTCAAACTCTTAATTTTTTACAAAATTTTTTTATCAGCGAATCTGGGAGGCCATATGAATGAAATCTTCAACAGTAATATTTCCATTATAATGCTTGAATTTTTCCCCCTACATCAAGGTACGAAATGACGAGGGAAAAGTAATTCGATTCCATTGTAAATTATGCGAGTGCAGCTTTAATGATCCCAATGCTAAGGAAATGCACTTAAAAGGGCGAAGACACAGACTTCAATATAAAGTGAGTAAAAATTTCAGCTTTTTTCTTTCTTTTTAAAACAGCTTGGAATATTCTAGATGTAAAATAAAGATTCTAAACATAATTCACTGAGTTTGTGAATTCCCGCTCCAAGATTAGCACATTATGTCTCACTTAGATTCAGATGTTTGATTTTTCTGATCAGTTTGTTATACTTAGGAAAGAAGATTATAACCATATTTCATTCTCAGTGACTGTAGCTAAATTATAACACTGCTTGGATCCAGTAACATGTAAAGATAAGTTTTTCACATAACGACGTGTTTTGAAAGAAGTGTCAGGTCTCTTCTACTTTATCTTGGTAGAATTCCCACTAAAATGGATTTTGAGATAAGGAATTCTTCATTGAAAACACTTCAAGCATTAGGTTAAATATAAATATTATATGTAAAGTTTTTACTTAAGCTGGACTAATGTAATGCATTAGATCCATGTTTTCTCTCTTAAACACAGGTGGTGAAAATTAAATCATTAAAGGGCAATACTTTTTTTGTGAAAAGAAACTTTTCAATTTCACACTTAGACATTTAGAATCATCTATTTATAAAAAAAATAAAAGGAAAATTAAATATCCATTCATCCCCTAAGGATCCCTTCTATTGGTCAGCACTAAGGCATGTACTTTTTACATACTACGTATATAATCTTAAACTTGGAATAATTAAGAATTTTAGGGGTGGGGGGAAAGTGAATATTTATTAATGTATTCTGAATCTTTCCTCTGAGTCAACTTATATGCTGAATTTACTCTTATAGGAAATTTGTAACTACAAAATCTCTAGGACGAAGAGTATGTTGGATTGTGTGTGTAGATTGTTAGAAGGGGGTGCTAGTTTTAAAATGTCCTGACTGTATTAACAGAAAAAAGTCAATCCAGATTTGCAAGTAGAGGTCAAGCCCAGTATTCGCGCGAGGAAGATTCAAGAAGAGAAGATGAGGAAGCAGATGCAGAAAGAGGAGTACTGGCGGAGGCGGGAGGAAGAAGAGCGCTGGAGAATGGAAATGAGGTGGTTCTTTAAATTTTGGCAGCCTAAGTGATTCGGCCTTCTTAAAAAAATTGCTATTCTGAGTATGTGACTCCCTTTAAAGCAGTCCAGATTTATTTCATGTACTTCTAATTTTCACTTCTCAGGAAGATCCTAGAGGCAGAAAAGAAACGCATTAAATTAAGTTATTAGACTATGGCCTGCGTATTAGGAATTATGTGCTTACGTGTATCTTACATGTATTATATATGTGAACAAATAGTTTCATGTTATAAATAAATGCCTCAGGTTAAAACAAGCAAAATAGAACATTTGGCTACATGCCAAAAATATTGAATATAAAATTTGATAGAGCCTAGACATCTTAGTGGTTTTTTTGTTTTTTTCCCCACAGGTAACTTATATATTTATTTTATACTAAAAAATTATGTGCAACAAGTAAACATCTTATATATTTACATTTGTGGGTTTTTTTTTTCTGTTTGTTTTTTTTACCAGTTCACAAAACTTGTGTCCTAAATCTCTAATAAAGAATATTCCTATCGATATTAAAGGGGACATCTGCCCTAAAGCATTAGTAATAAGTAATTTCGATGAAACATAGTATACAGATCATATGCCTCATACTTTGGCCATGCTTCACGGTTTTATAAGAAAGCATTTCATCTTTTGGTCAAAAACATGTTTTCATAAGTGTCCTGGCTCCCACCCACCCCTCCCCTTCTGTTTCATTGAAGGGTAGTTCTCACAGAGGCGGACTCATGGTGCCGCCTGCCGTGTCTGAGCGGCGAGAGATGATCCCAGAGTTTGCATAGTAGGTGCTCCTTCCAAATAGTTTACCAAAAAGGGCAGTGGTTTCTGGTTGGCATCTGTTTAATACTGGTTTTTAAGATCTGTCAGCATTCCCTGGTGTCAGGGACAGATGCCAGTCTAAGTGATGAAGTAATTGCGGAGGTAACCTTGCACTTTAGCTGTAGTCTTAAGAGGAAATGAAAGCAAACTAAGGGTAACGAATTGTTTTGCTTTCACTATAGTCTCAGTCCTCTGTCTTAGCTAGTTGGTCCAAAGACCTCTTGTACCCAAAGATCTTTGTGGCTTCGAATGCAGGGACTCACTGTTTCCACCTCTTCAACGCGTTAAGCGCCCAGTCACAGTGACTGACACTGTATTTTCAGTGCAGCTACCCTGACAAGACAGCGGGGCGCTTAGCGTGTTCAGAGTAGTGGGCTGCAGGAGAGGCTGCATTCATCGAGTAAAGGTAAAACCCGAGTAATTTCACCGTAAGCCCCCCTCACCGACAGCAGCTATCAGCGATGAGAGAGAATCATGGATCGGCTGCCTCTTGCACCCCCCCTACTGGGGATGGAGCCCGGAACCCAGGCCTGTGCCCTTGCCTGGAATTGAACCAGGGAATCTTCAGTCCTCAGGCTGACGCTCTAGCTACTGAGCCACCCGGCTCAGGCTAAGTCACGTTCTTTATGCAGTTTCTGCCTTTGTCCTGCTTCGGGAATTCTTTATTCCTGTATTATGCAGTTATTTTCTCTCCACTGACATATTTATTTAAGCACCTGCCATGTGCCTGAGGTATTTGGCATTGAGTATGTATTGGTAAACAATGGATAAAGTTCCCTGCTCTTATTTAACTTAAACATCTGTTGTAATAACTGTTCAAAACTAATTAGTTGTGCCAAAACCAGTTTGGCTCAGTGGATAGAGCGTCGGCCTGCGGACTGAAAGGTCCCAGGTTCGATTCCGGTCAAGGGCATGGACCTTGGTTGCAGGCACATCTCCAGTAGGGGGCGTGCAGGAGGCAGCTGATCGATGTTTCTCTCAACTCTCTATCCTTCTCCCTTCCTCTCTGTAAAAAATCAATAAAATATTTAAAAAAAAACTAATTAGTTGCTAATAAAGTATTTGGCATTGATAGCCTTCAAACTAATTTTTTTCTCTCAAAGCCTAAATAACATTGAAAGTGTGTTTCTAAGTTGGATGACCTAAAAAGCACTGTGTTTTCAATCTGACAGAATTGATAGTTTCTACAGTGCTACTTAAGAAGCGTACTTCTTACGTTTTGTATTAAGAAAAAAATTTGTGTAGTAAAAGCTTATTGTTAAAAAATTTTGATTTCCCTTGGGAGTTACTGGTTTCCTAGTTTGAAGCTGAAAATGCGGATAGAAGTGAAAGAGTCAGAGACCGAGAAGAATTAGGAAGTATTGACCATTACAGCAGAGACTCTCTGCTATTTTCCACAGTCCCGCTTCAGCCCAGGGCTGTTTTATTTGGTATATGTGGTATTTTTAAATCTGAACTAACACTTAAAGACCATAGGAGAGAAATGTCTTTGTTTCTCCCTGTAACATAGAGGGGACAATTAAAGGTAGTCTTAAGAGGTACTCTCTAAATAGAAAAAAAAACACACAAGACATAGGAGGAGAGAGCACATGGTTTTGGATACATGAAGAAATTCCTAAATGTTTGCTTTGGATCTCTCACTCACACACATTACTGTTCTGGATCCTGTAGCCAGGCATGAAGTTAACAACTCTTCCTTAAAGAGAAGAGAGAGACATTGGAGGGAACTGAGGTTGGAAGGAACTGATGCTTCTTCTTTCACCTTTGACCTTAGACTGAAATTTTGTTTTGCTTTTCTCTTTGCATTCTCACACTCTCTTTTCACTGTATTCGCTTCTCTCACGTAAATGAAAGCATGTACAGAGATCAGAGGGAAGAAAGCGCTAGCAAGGCTGGCGGGCGCTTCCGGAGCTCTTCCTGCCGTTGATGTCGTCGCGGGCTGGGCTTGCTGCAGGCCCGTCATGCCCCTCTCTGTTTCAGGCGGTACGAGGAGGATATGTACTGGCGGAGAATGGAGGAAGAGCAGCACCACTGGGATGACCGCCGCCGCATGCCCGATGGGGGCTACCCACACGGCCCCCCGGGCCCGCTCGGCCTGCTCGGCGTGCGGCCCGGCATGCCTCCTCAGCCGCAGGGCCCTGCGGTGAGTGTCCGCTCCGCTTCTGGGGGTGAAAGCACAGGACTCGTTGGTATTAGAGGATAGCCGTTTGGGGAGCCGGTTCTTAGACTTAATCACCTCGTAGTCTCCGTGTAAACTCATCAGATTTCGGATTCTCCCCTCCCCCGTCCTCACAGGTTCTCAGCACCTGTCTTTCTGGATCAGGGACTTCAGAGACCAGCGGTTCTCAACCTGTGGGTCGCGACCCCTTTGGGGGTTGAACGACCCTTTCACAGGGGTCGCCTAAGACCATCGGAAAATGCAGATATTTACATCACGATGCATCACAGTGGCAACATTTCATGGTTGGGGGTCAGCACCCCATGAGGAACTGTAGGCAAGGGTCGCGGCCTTAGGAAGGTTGAGAACCGCTGTCATAGACTTCCCATGAGTCCTTTCTTTCAACATAAACTAAGTGGGAGTAGAGCTTCTCTGTCAACATACGAGCTTGTCTTGCCTTTGTCGTTCAGATGAGATCAGCAGGCACTGATTCTCTCCCCATTCCCAGTGGTTTAGAGTATTTTTCCTTCAAATCCTGCCCGTCTAAAACCTACTACTTCTGGATGGAGCGCAGGATGAGGGTAGTGCGTAACCAGGTCAGGATGAGCACCGCACTGATGCAGCAGGAGAACGGGAAGAAGACTGGTCGCAGAGTGGGTCTGGGTGAAAGGAGAGACCTCCGGGGTGAGGACATGGCCCGGGCGCTGAGACTGCAGAAAACAAGAGGGTCTCCCGGCTTGCGTTGTTTTCTGGAGCGCACTTAGAAGAAAACAAGAAAAATGCCTCCTGTGTGACCTTTCTCATTCGTCTGTACACAGAATAGGCAGCAGTAAATCATTTTATTAAGAGCAAAAATATTCTGACTCACTGGTTTTTAAAGTTGAGTAAAAAAGTATTTTAACTTGAGATGGCATGCATATAATTTTGTTTTGAGGCAATGTATGCGTATATACTTACATATTCTAGGTAGTATAACTTTCCATAGTTCGCATTTTTGTTTTTACTGAAGTGGAAAAAAGGAGAAGATAGTTTTAAATGGACATTTTTGCATCATTGGCCTTGTTATTGAGAAGATAGGAGGAAAATATGTGTATTTTTAAAATAATTTACTTTTGCTCCGGAACATATTTTTAAATGAAGTAACTTTTTTTTCCTAGCCTTTACGACGTCCTGACTCATCTGATGACCGTTATGTAATGACAAAACATGCGACCATTTATCCAACTGAGGAGGAATTACAGGCAGTCCAGAAAATTGTTTCTATCACTGAGCGCGCTTTGAAACTTGTTTCCGACAGTCTGTCTGAACACGAGAAGAGCAAGAACAAAGAAGGAGACGATAAGAAAGAGGGAGGTAAAGACAGGTGTGTCTTCAGAATTACTACTTTGTATGTTTTTGCCTTTTCTTACTTGGACTTACACTTGCATTGAAAGTTACAGAGACTGAACACTCTGGTGTGGATCTACATGCTTACCGTCCTGGGGTTAGACACCTCGTGTGTTCACCTCTTTTTTGCCAAAATGAGAAATTCACAATTCCATACAGTCTCCAGCCTTCGGAATTTATATTTTGTTTAAATATATCTAAAACCATTTTGAGTTTGTTTCCAGTACTGCCCTTGTAGTTTTCTAGTTGCATTCATCTGCTGTTAGTTTTTATTTACTTACTGCATTTGTCTTACATCCAGCCTTTGTTTTATCAACTTTTGTCCTTAATGCATTGTCCATAAAGCCTCAATAAACTCAAGCTTTTGCAACTTCTTTCAAGTTTTACATTATCTTTTGATGTTCCCTTTATTTGGAAATATTTTTGTATGAAATTAGAAATGACTCTTATTCTAATTTGTAAAATGTGACACAGAAGTGTTCTTTGTTTTTTAGTTCTCCCTATGATAACTCTTCATTTATTTATCTATATTACTTATGTAAATGAAAGGCACTTCTACCAATATTGAATGTGTTTATACTGTAGTTGATGGAAAATTTAATCGTATAGAAAGTTGTTTAGTTTACTATGTATGCTCAACGATTATCATGGTTCTGATTGAGAAATGCCATAATATAATTTGATTTTACTGCAGAGCTTTAAAAGGAGTTTTGCGAGTGGGAGTGTTGGCAAAAGGATTACTTCTCCGAGGAGATAGAAATGTCAACCTTGTTTTGCTGTGCTCAGAGAAACCTTCAAAGACACTGTTAAGCCGTATTGCAGAAAACCTACCCAAACAGCTTGCTGTAAGTATTAGGGAAATGTTCAGTTTTACCCGTTGTCTGGTTCAGATGTTTTCGGCAGAACTAACTGTTTCAGCTTAAACCTAAGCCAGCCTTTAAGTTTTTGGCTTCACTTTCCACATTGAGTTTTATTCTTGGTTGTGCGAATCAGTAGGGCTATTTTCTACTTAGTCTTTTTAGGTTTTATAGTGCTTGTACCTGGCATGAAGCCATCTTAGGAATTTAGCCTAAAATGTAAAATTGCATGTCCTCTTTGTGTTCTTTTTCTAAGATGTGAATCATCGGAGAGAAGGCAGTTGTTCAGAACAGAAAGGGATTTTTTTAAACAAAGGCCATATATAGCAGGCTTAACTTCTTAAAAATCATAAACTCTTGCCGATTTACTTGAGTGCATGTTTTTAATAAAATGTAATAAAGAAAATAAGCTTTCTGCTTTGAATTTCCCTAGTTTATTGTAACTGTTTTCAGTTTTCTGCGTATTATAGCAGTAGGGACTCCTCCCCTGGTGACCATTTATTAAGTCATGGCAATACACAATTACAGAACAGCCCCTTTTGGTTCTACAAAAGCGATCGTTTGAATTTTTTAATATTCATACATTAGCTTGTTGGAATCTCAGGCTGAGATTTAAAATACAGATTCCTTGAATAATTTTATGTGTAAAACCTTGCAATTTAATTAGGATTCTAGATCCAAGGACTGGCATTTTTTTGATAATTGTAATGAGTCAGAAGAAATAGTACCTGACCACAGCAGAGCAACGATAGCAAGGAATAATGAATAATGAGTCAGAAGAAATAGTATCTGACTACAGCAGAGCAACGATAGCAAGGAACAATGAAGCACACGATTGAGCTTCAGCTGTCGTCTGCCTTGTATTTCCGCTGTTCCAGAGAGGACGTTTCTTAACGTGGACGAGTCTCTTAAGTATTAGGAGCCAGCAGAATTGGCTTTGTCTACTTCTTACCGGTCCTCTGCTGAAACTGCTAGAACAATGAGGAGAGCGAAGAAGAGGTTTGAGGTCCTTGGAAGAACCATATAAATTTGCAAGAAACATCTTGATCCTAATTGCGGTGCTTAGTAAAACCATAAAGCAGAAAATGTTACATCTTCACTAATGAACAGTTAAATGAGCAAAAAGTAGAATATTTTTTCCAAATCAGTCTGTACTTATTGTACAAGTGGATAAGCAAGGGAAATAGAATTCTTCATCATCGTTGTCATAGTTAACGTTTATATATAGCACTTATTGTGTATGTACTATAATAAGTGCTATATATAGTGTTTATATATTAATTCATTTACTCCTCCAACAATCCTGTAAGGTAGAATGATTGTCCCCATTTTACAGAAACAGATATAAGGAAATTCAAACAATTCTGAAAGGAAAGTGGAGCAATCATTTAATGATATTTTCATTTAATGCAAGGCTTCCCAGGGGTAGCCTGTGATCCACTCCTTACAAAGTGGTGGTGGTGAGGAAACGAAAGGCCCTGACGGACTGCTTTGCTGGTAATGGAAAAGGGCCGCTAACGCTTGTTCTTCACCACGTAGGTTATCAGTCCCGAGAAGTACGACATAAAATGTGCTGTGTCCGAAGCGGCCATCGTTTTGAATTCGTGTGTGGAACCCAAAATGCAAGTCACTATCACCCTAACATCTCCAATTATTCGAGAAGAGAACATGAGGGAAGGAGGTTGGAAAGCCATTAAACATTCTATTTTCTATTAACTTTTTTTTTCATTTACCTACTCTTTGAGATGGCATTAAGCCCTAGAAGGCAACATGCTGGCATTACATATGAATTTGATGGATTTGATTTAATGTAGCAATCAGTTTTACTTAACGATCATTTCGCAGAAAGTAAATGTTTCTTTTAGTAATGTACTTTTATATAAAACACTCATGGTATTACTGATTTTCTTGATTTTTTTCTTTTCTTGCTAACCTCAGATTTCTGGAAAAAAAGTTCAAAATTATTCTTACTGGCATAGTCGCAACACTTGAAAAAATTAAATGTTGCTGGTAAGGGGCCACAAATTTAACTTCTTTTAAGAAGTTCTTGTGCTTGCCTTGTCTTACAAAAAAGACAAGAGTTTCGGCAGTGAAATTGGTTAAACACTCCTAAGTGATATTTTTAGAGGCAATGTTATATATGTAATCATGGATTTGGCTTGTCCTGTGATAAACATATTTCTAGTTCTCTGAGGTTGTTCTTTGGTTTGGAGCACTTTCATAAATGCAGAGTATCCTATTGCATGTAGATACGGGCATTTGGCCCCTCTATTACACTAGAGATACTGAAAAACAAATGGGGTAGGTGCAGTCAGTGAGTTCTAGTTCAGTTCAGGATTTGCTTTACAATTGTAGAATATGAAATCCTGCTGGTGCCAGCAATGTTGCTTTAGGGACTATTCTGTAACATTTTCAAAGCTTCAAAAGCTTAAGCCAAAAAGCATGGTCAGTGTCTGCCATATGTTGGTTCTGTTGTTTTATGGGTCAGATAAAATTTACTTTGTTTCCTTTCATGCTGTTGTTGATTATGGAGTTAAAGTCTACACTAGTAGTTCTTTGTGATATATGTGTAGGAGAAAAGAATACTATATATTGAATGTTAAATTTTGTCTAAAATAGCATCAGTAGGCTCTCAATCACTGTCGCTTTAAATTTGTTTTCTTATAGCAAAGCAATTTTTTTAAAGCCCTGGGCTTTTTCCTACCCAGAAAAAGAACATTTCATTTAAACATCATTGGGAGACTTGTCTAATTTTGCATACTTTGTATATAGACCGTATCAGGAGTTGTATGTTCTACAGCTTTGCATCTTAAAAGTAAATGGATTTTGTACAAAGGATCTTTTATATGAACATGAATTTCCACTCAGGGTCTGGCTGTGGACATTACTGGAAACAGTTCCTGAGTCAAGCTGGTCAATTCATATCCAGCCGATGACTCTTAGGGCTTGGGGGAAAAATCTTCTAATATGTTAAAAATAAAGGATGCTATATATAGGGTGAAATTACACTTGTATAGCCATTTAGCTTTATTTTAGAGCATATTTTGTTCAATTACATTTAGGCTGTTTAACTTGTGCAGTATCAAGTCATTTTATTATGTTGCAAGAGTCTAAAGTCAAGTTATCATAGTTGTAGAATGTTTAATAACTTATCCCTTTTAAAGGAAACAAAACTATATTTTTGTCTGACCCAGACTTGATTTGGGATTATTGTTCTGAATTTCTGAGAGAAATGATCAGTCCAAAATTGAAAGATTTTACTTCAAGACACTGAGCTGAAAAGTTGGATGTGCAAAAGGGTAGAATCATTGATAGAGTGTTCCTTGCTGCAGATCAGTGCAGTAAACCATTTCTTTAGCTTCGTTATGAAGATCGCTTCTTTCTTGCTGCAGAATAACGGTATGTATTCTCACTGCAGCTCCCAATGCTCTGTGTCTTAAAACCATGTAGAGCCTCTAGCTTGCTTTGGGGAGTGAGGACAGGGGGTAAGGAAGGCTTTGCCGGAAGAGTGATCGTAAATCACAAGACTTGAGACTTGCGCATAGTGTGGTAGCCTCTTTAATGCGTAATGATCCCATTTAATGCCAAAAATTATTTAAAGCAAATCATTGAATTGTCCAAATAACTGTTAAACGCATGATAGATCTATTTTACAGTACAGTGTTTGACAGTTAAATATTAAGTAAACGTTGAATTGACGTGAAGCTTGAAATGTTCAAGATGCTCTAACCCTTGCTACAGAGTGTTTCTGCAGCAAGTCCAGTATTGTGTGTGTTTTCTTCCACCTGTAGCTTATCAGGCCGGTCCAAAGCCTTCTAGCAGAGGGGATTGATCCTGTCAGGGGTCGCTGCCACGACATCGGAAGGATTTTTGACCAAGGTTTTCAAAAGCTCAGTGTCACACCTGCCATTTGATTCAGAAGAGATTTTGGATGCAGCGCCTGGCATTTATCGTCCTTTGTGTGGCTGTTCTGTTCGTCTCTGTGTCTTCTGGAATTGAGCAGTGTTCACACTAGTTCTTAAGTGGTTGGGTGGATTGTATATTTTACATAACCATGTTAATTTAAATTAATACGTTCCTATTAACTTTTAATCACAAAATAGTGTGGACACAGCATGTTTTCTAACTAGTGATTAACCCCTTAAGTTTTACGAAATACATCCATGTAGGGTAAGAATTTCTTTAAAATAAATTAACCCATTTGTGTTTCGTTTTAACTGGGTATTAGGCAACAAGTATGCTTTTAGTACAGTATATCTAAGGGGTTAATCCACTTGAAGTATAAAATGGGTGCAAAAATCCACACTCTAGCAGAAATTTTCTAGCTCTTAATTAGTTTTTAAATTGCAGTAGGTGTCTTAGCATCTTTGAAATTCTATCAGTAATTGAAATTTTCAAAGTTTTGAATGCTTGTCTCCAAAAAGAAAATTTTTCTTACATATCAGAGGAAATTATAACATTAAGAATTAACTTTAGAAAGAGATTGCACACTGTCACCTCTTTGCATCCTAGCTTTAGCAAATAATGTAAGTAATTAGGGACATGGAAAGAGGGTCTTTCAGCATGTTCTGTCACCCTGCTTTGAGCAGTGACTTTTTTGTTCTTTTTTCCTTCTTTCTTTCCCTAAGCCAGCCGTGCTTTCCTGTGTTCATATCTCAGAATAGCCCATTTCTCATGCTCAGTATATTTCCTGATTCGATAGTTGGTCTTGCAGGTTTTGAGATTGTTTATTACCTTTAAAAAGTAACTAATATTTCTGTCTTGATAGTTTCTTTTGAGTACCCAGATTCCTCTTAGTGTTCATTCTTAGGATATGACACAGTCTTCTTTGATTATCAGTAAATCTCCCTTCTAACCTGTCTTCGGAGAAATCTGTGCCATCTAATTATTCTAGGAATAGAACTAACAATAGGCAATATAATTCTTTATCACTTAAAATACTTTCTTATATGTTATCTACTCAAAATACAAGTATCTTACAAGATTTCTGAATGGTCGTATAAAATATGCCATCAGGAACTTGCCCAGAGTTGCAGTGGTACTCTTAAAATGAAATCTTTTATCACATATTTCTTTCCCTCTCACCCATTTGGTATCCTCAGTGATTTATTCGATTAAATTCTAAATGCACCTTCTGGTGCTCTTTTTGCCAGAAGACTGTTAAATTCAGTAGATTCTTTGCCTGGTATGCATTTTCCCTACAATTTAGAAAATATTGATCCTGTTAAAATCACCAAGAGTTGTGAATTTGATGGGCGTAATTGCTATTGTGAATAGTTGGGTCAGCAAATTCACTGTTATATGTAAACACATTTACAGATATGTTTAGGGGAAGATGAAGCTGGCCCTCCAATTGTTTTGGAGAATGCAAAACTAGCCTCTTGTCTTGGTTTAGGTTCAGATTTTCTTCTCAAGTTTTATGTAGCTCATCTATGTTTTAACATAATAATCTTATTAAAATCAGTTATCATAACCTGAGACCTCGCACATTCCCAGCAGAGTGCTCTGCTTATTCCGTCTCTTCTCTCTCTGCTTACCCTGTTTCACCATGCTAGTTTCTATTGCGTTTCTATGTCACCCATCATTCCTCTCCAGTTACTCTTTGGAACATCTTTGGGAACTTGGAATTTTTAAAAGGCATTTTGTATTTTCAACTAAAAATCTCCTTGTAGAAGAGAAAGTATTAAACTCTTAGAAATGCCAATTTTGCCTCTCTATTTTTTTCTATGGTCATTACCGTGTTGTCATTCCATATTTATCATTAATTCTTTGCGATATTAGCCCCAGAATAACCTATGGCCATTTAAAATGCTGCACAAACTCCTCGGTAGTGTTTTGTACATTCTCATTTATTAAGGTGGATTTTTGTGTTCCCTCTTGTCTTGTCATCTTCGTGCTGGTGCACTGTGTCCAGTAATCCTTCCTTTTGATTTTATTTTGGGGGGCAGGGTCTGTATTTACAGAAATTACCATATTTCTAAATTAAGAGTTGAAGTCTCCGTTGGATCGTCACGCTAGAACATGTAAATCAGTTGAAAATGATTCCCTGGGTCCGTTAACGTGCTGGTCAACTCAAATGGCTCGTGTGACACTGATGCTACTTTAAAGGAAGTGTCTTGCTCACCTGGTCAAACACCCGTTCCTCACTGCATTTTGCCAATTCAATCCATTTTAGATGTAACCTCGGGTATGGTGAAAGACCCACCGGACGTCTTGGACAGGCAAAAATGCCTTGACGCTCTGGCTGCTCTCCGCCACGCTAAGTGGTTCCAGGTTCGGAACATCATTTTACTTTTTTATTGTAGCCTTATGAGAGAGTAGGGCAGGACAACATGTTTAACTGTGCTTAAACATTGCGAACGATTGCCCAAGCAACGCTCTTTTAAATGAAATTTCAGAAGAGATGTGGACGTAGCAAGCGGGGTTTGAAGCTCTGCATATTGCAGTTGCTATTATTTGACAATGAACTGAGGTTTTGGGGGGTGCTTAGTAGTTGGGGTTATTTTATTTTTATTTTTAGTAGCTATCCTTGAAGTTAACCCGTGTAGGAACATCACATTGGTGTATCTATATTATATTCCATAAGGCTGCAGATTAACTTTGCTTACATAATGGAATACGTGTTCAAAGCTGTGTGTATAGTTTAAGCCCCCCCCCCCCTCTCTAAGTGAACACGTGCAGGGAGTGAAAGGTGAAGAAGCAGCTGCTTGGTTTAGTGACTTTGCAGCCATGCAAAGGCACAGGAGGGAAACCAAACAGATTTCTTTAACCTTTCAGTCCCTGGACACACTTGTTAGCTCTTTACTCTTCTTTGATTTCTAATGTAGGCAGACTTTTTTAAGTTTATTGGTTTAAATGATTGCAGGTCAAGGTTCACAGGGTATCAAGAAATGTTATTCTTGTATAATCTGTTTACTTTGACCTAAAATACCAGCTTTTAAATACTAACCCTGGCATAAAATACTGCTGTAAATGGCAGCTCATTGAATCCAATTTCCAGTGTGATTATTTTTGTTTCATTTTTATCTGAGCTTCCATTGAACAGCGGTATTTTAACTTTTTTTCATCAAGGGATCTTTGCAATATTTCTACGATTAATTCAGTTGGTTTTTGTGTTGCTCTCAAGGCTAGAGCTAACGGGCTGCAGTCCTGTGTGATTATCATACGTATTCTCCGGGACCTCTGTCAGCGAGTTCCAACGTGGTCTGATTTTCCAAGCTGGGTAAGTAGTGTGTGACTGTCTGGTGTCAGACATGAACATTTAGGAAAGACTGGCACAGTGTCTGTAGTCTCACTAGTGGCCCTGTGCACGAATCCGTGCGCCAGAGGCTCTCTGCCGGGCCTGGCCGTTCTGCGCCTGCTGCCCAGAGGCCCATCCACTGCCCAGAGGCCCATCCACCGCCCAGAGGCCCATCCACCGCCCATCCACAGCCGGGCGCAGGCGCTTGCCTCGTTGCTCGCAATGAAGCGAGCATTCTGCCAGGCCGCCCACACTGCCCGCTCTCAGCAGCCGTCCCCCCCAGGACTGGGCACCATCTTTGGGACAGAATGATGGTTAATTTGCATATTACCCTTTTATTAGATAGGATTCTTAACTTTATTTTCCTTTCCTAAATGTTGTTTCCTGTTCTAGTGAGAAAACCTGGAGGTCTTAGGGTTTTTGATTTTCTAAGACTTTAGTATTTAAAAAAACTGCACTTAAGTGTTTCTTTTTTGCATTTTCCTTTTCCTGCTGATCTCACAGAGACAGTAGTTATTAACTGGCTTTTATATAATAGCAGTACAAAGATTAGAAATGAGTGTTCATCTCCCTTTGCAGGGTTCATTTTTTCTTAAATAATGGTAAAGGTTAGGAATTTTAAAAATTCAGATATATAGATTATTCAGAAATCCTATAATAAAGAGCTAATATGCTAATTAGATCGGATGGCAGAACGACCTTCTGGGACAATCTTTCGAAAGGACCAGTGGGTGTGGAGTGGGGCCACGAGGCAGCCAGGGCTGCTGCGAGGGCCAGGCCCCTTTCATAAATGTCATGCATCGAGCCTCTGGTAATGTGTCAATGGTAGGACATGCATGTAATGCAGAAAGGCACAAAACAGGAAGTGATTAAAGGCAGATTATATCTTCACAGTTGGTTGTGATTTCTTCCAGTGATAAAGGGCATCATGCACATCACATATGTTTTTATATGTGGACAGTATCCCTTTGACATTGGAACCTCTTTGGTTTCTGAATAGAACAAATTCGGGTAGAGAGGGATTCATTCAAAAATACAATCAAACCCTGTGATTCCACATTTGGATTGGATTTGTGAGAGTCGAATAGCCAGGGTTACCTTAAGTCAGTCTCCTTCTCTCCCTCACGCCCTCTCACAGGAATGATGGTGATACTTTCATTATTTGCAGCATGCTTAACAAATACATCCCGGAGCTTTGTAAGAAGGGCGCCTCATTCTCTGTGTTGACTACATAGTATTCCTTTGTATGGAGACGCCATATTTTATTTCACTGGTACACATTTAGGTTTATAGTGTTTTGCTATTAAATGTTCATTTTGTCAAACTTTTGTAAGTATTACTAGCATACACATGATAAATTACTAGGGCTGCAATTCCAAGGTCAAAGCACATGTGCTAAAACTTCCAGACACTGTTAGATGAGGGTTTCCTTCATGCCCTCACTCACTGTGGGATGTCATTATACTTACTAACAATCCTATATGATAAAATCCTAGGTGGTGGTATGCCCACACATTGTCACAGGATGGCCGCCACCAGATGGCTGGCAGGGGAGGGCACTTGTGGGTGATCAGGCCTGCAGAGGAGAGGGTAGTTGGGGGAGATCAGGCTGGCAGGTGAGCAGTTAGGCATCAATCAGGACGGCAGGGGAGTGGTTAAGGGGCAATCAGGCTGGCACACAGAAGCAGTTAGGGGGCAATCAGACTGGCAGGCAGGCAAGTGGTTAGGATCCAGCAGTCCCGGATTGTGAGAGGGACATCCCCCGAGGGGTCCAAGATTGGAGAGGGTGCAGACTGGGCTGAAGGACAACCCCCGCCCCCATGTACGAATTTCATGCACCAGACCTCTAGAATAATAAGTAAAGCACCATGTCTCCTTTTTTAAGGTTCATTTCTTTGAGTGATTGCTGGCATTTGTAATTATTTTTCTCTTTAACTGCCATTTCCTTTGTTACTCAACATTTTCTTAATAATTTATATCTTTTTTTAAAGAAATTATCTCTTTGTATTGGAAAATTACTTTCTCTTTATTTGCTTTTCAACTTTATGGAATTTTTGCTATATAAAAAAATTTTTTAATTTTTACAAATTCTAACTCCTTAGTCTTTTATGACTTCTGGGTTTTCTGTTCTACTTATACACTCCTTATGTATTTTAGGTCATAAATCAGTGCTTTCTTCCAGAACTTTTTTTTTTTCCGATCAAATTTTATTTTCTACAAGTGTATGTGTATATATAAATACCTAGCAAAAGCTCCTAGAAGAATATATTCTAATCTACTAGTGGTTGTCTCTGAGGAGGAGGAGGCAGGGATGATTAGAATAGAGAACTATAGTGTTTGGTTTTTACCAGGATAAATTATACATCTATTGTTTATAAAATTAAAAATTAATTTAAAATTACAAATGGATTAAAGATGGATTCAGCTACATGTTTTATGAGACCAGTTGCCAGTCATTTCAATATTATTTAGCAATTTTTAGAATAATGATCGTCTGTTCTCCCAGTCCCCCTGTGAAATACCATCACTGTCATGGACAGGTGGTTCTCAGCCAGAGGCAGTTCGCCCTCTCGGGGACATTGGCAGGTGTCTGGAGCCATTGTCCACACTGGTCGTCAGCAGCACTGAGGCTGAGAGACCCTGGCAGAAACCAACGTTCCGTTTCCGTGGGCCTGCTTCTGCAGTTGTCTCTTATTCCTCAAGTTTGTCATCCTTTCTCGTACTAAACTCTTAATTAGTGAAGCTCCATAGCTTTTACAGTTCAGATGGTCCTCTTCATCACATTCCTCCCTCTCCATTCTGAACCCCATTATAAACACCATCTTGCACAGAAGAATGTTTTTTGGCTCTCATATGTTTGTTTTTCCAAATGAACTTGTGTTACAGTTTGGTTCATTTTCCTCAAAGTTCTACTGATGTTTTCTAAGTAGGGCTGCACTGAATTAGTAGATTAATTTCGGGAATATCACTTTTATAACATTAATGTTCCTAGCCAAGAATATGGGATATCCCACTTATTGAAATTAATTTTATGTACCTATTTAGATTTGAATAGGATTTGTACATGTCTCTTTGTACTTAAGTATTTTATCATTTTTCTCATATTTTCTAGTTATTGTTCATGTATACATATATATATGGGGTATTATCTTTGAATATTTTGTAATCCACCAGCCAGCTGTATTCCTTTATTGTAATAATTCTTTTCATGGGATTCCCTTGTGGTTTCCTAGTCTTGGAATTTTATGTAGGTCCTGGCCAGGTAGTTCAGTTCGAGCATCATCCCAAAAAGCCAAGGTTGCGGGTTTGATCTCCAGCCAGGCACATGCAAGAAGCAGCCAGTGAAAGCATAGATAACTGGGGCAACAAATCCACACTTTCTCCCGCCTTCCTCCCTCCCTCCCTTTCTGAAATCCATCAATACGTTTTATTTAAAGGAATCATATGTAATTTGCCTTCTTTTCCTAACTTAATCAGTTGCTCAACAACAAATACAGAATAAAAGAAATAATACTTTGCTATGCATGATATATTCCTAGTTGTATTGAAAATGCTTCTAGTGCCAAAACTGGTTTGGCTCAGCAAATAGAGCATTGGCCTGTAGACTGAAGAGTCCCAGGTTCAATTCCGGTCAAGGGCATGTGCCTTGGTTGCAGGCACATCCCCAATGGACGGTGTGCAGGAGGCAACTGATCGATGTTTCTAGCTCTCTATCCCTCTCCCTTCCTCTCTGTAAAAAATCAACAAAATATATTTTAAAAAAAGAAAAGGAAATGTTTGTAGTGTGTTAAGTGTATTTAGCATGATGCATACTCTTGAGATACTATCTTTGTCATGTTAGAAGGATCAGTTTTTTCCTAGTTAAGTAATTTTGAATCAAGAATGGAAATTGAACTTTATCAGGTAAATTAAGATTTGTTGACATGAATGCATAGTTATTTCTCTTTTAATTTGTTAGTACTATATACTAGAGTCCCGGTATATGAAAATTCATGCACTGGAGGGGGAGGGGGTCCCTCAGCCTGGCCTGCCCTCTCTCACAGTCTGGGAGCCCTTAGGGGCAGGAGGTGACCCAGCGATCAGGGGAAGATGGTGCCCCCATCACACTTCTGCTGCTGCCACTGCTGGCAGCGCAAGCTTCCACTGGCCCTGGTTACCTGAGCCTCTATCTGAGGCTTGCCTGTGCCTCAGGCCGGCCCTGGGTGGCTGGGGGCTAAGGGGATTGGAGGACTACTGAGGGGACCGGGCGCCGCCATCTTGTGGCTGTGGGCGCCGCATCTTTGACAGTTGATTACCATAGTCCCTCATTTGCTGTGGGCAGCGCCATCTTTGTGAGGGCATGATGGTTAATTAGCATAGTCTATTAGAAAGGATTATACAAATAGGTATTCTCATATTTAGCTACATTTGCACTTCAGAGTTGAGTCTTAAATAGTATATGACAGTCTTAATGAATTACTAAGTTCTGTTTGCTGGTGTCTATTTAGAAATTTTATAATGACATAAAACAACTTCCGTAGTTTTATGCGTATCCTCTTGATCAGATTTTGAATAAAAAATGAACTAACTGTAAAAACAATTTGGGTCCTGGCCAGCTAGCTCAGTTGGTTAGTGCATGGTCCCAATGTGGTATAGTTTGCAGGTTCGACCTCCAGTCAGGGCACATACAAGAAACAGCCAATATGCATAAATATGTGCAACAAAAATGGATGTTACTTTGTCCCTTCCTCTTTCTTAAAAAAACAAGTTGAAAGTTTTGTTCTTCTCTAAATTCTGAAACTGTTTTAGTGGTATCACAATTATCTGTTCCTTTACAGTTTATAAAATTCACATGACATCATCTGTTCCAACCTTTTTAGGGTTAGTATGTGTGTGTTTTTATTTCTTATTTTGTGATTAATCACTTTTTTTCTCCTGAAGTTAATTTTGGTAACACATTTTCCTAGAAAAATCAACCAGGTCAGCCAGATAACTCAAATTTTTATATAATAATTTTGCTAACTTAGGATTTGAAAAATATATTACAACATATTTATTATAACTTTTTCTCATTTTAATTTTTCTTTGATTAGACTAGCCAATCAGAGCAGTGCCATATAGAAGCAATGACAAATAGGTATTTCAGTATTTATTTGTGATCAGAATTCACTAAATTCTTAATCAATTTTAAATATAAAAAATGATAATTATAACTACAAACGTTAAAAATTTTTAGCCTTGGCCAATGTGGTTCAGTTTGTTGCGCACTGAAAGGTTGCTAGCTTGATTCCAGGTCAGGGCACATGCCCAGGTTTGGGGCTTAATCCTGGGTAGCAAATGTGCAAGAGGCAGCCAGTCAATGTTTGTCTCTTACATTGATGTTTCTCTCTCCCCTTCTCTCTTCTCTCCCTCTCTTTCTCTGAAGTCACACTGAGTTTTTTTAATGCATTTATTTAAGTATAATAGCCCTATTGTAAATCTTTTTATTTTTTATTTTATTGATTTTTTTTAGAGAGAGGAAGGGAGAGAGATAGAAAGTCAGAAACATCGATGAGAGAGAAACATAGATCAGCCGCCTCCTGCACGTCCCACAATGGAGTTGTGCCCACAAGCAAGGTACATGCCCCGACCGGAATCAAACCCGGGACCCTTCAGTCCGCAAGGCGACGCTCCATCCACTGAGCCACACCGGTCTCGGCTATTGTAAATGTTTAGTACTGACATTGCTGGTGTATGCCTTTGAGCTTTCCAGTTGTGTACTAAAAAAGGTTTTACCAGTTTATATTCCTACTAAATGAACATACCTATATCACCACAATCTCACCGATCTTTCTGGGGGTTTTTTGGTTTTGACTCTTAATATCTGCTAGTAATAGAAAAGGATATTTACTGAAATATAGTTATAGTTTAAACACACACACACAAAACAGAAGTTGAATCAAACTGACCTGGCTTCAAATCCTAGTCTTTTTACCTTATAATTGTATGACGTTTTTTAACTTTAGCCTTTTTCTTTTTAAAGAAAAATGTATTTTTTTTATTGATTTCAGAGAGGAAGGGTTAGGGAGAAAGAGAGAAAAATCAGTGATGAAAAAGAATCATTGATCAGCTGCCTCCTGCACGTCCCTCACAGAGGATCAAGCCCACAACCTGGGCATGTGCCCTGACTGGGATTCAAAGCATGACCTCCTGGTTTATAGTTCGACAGTCAACCCCTGAGCAAAGCCAGCTGTGCTATAATTGTATGACTTTAGTTTCCTTTTTCTAATCTTTAAAAATTATCTATAGATATAAAAGCCTAAACAACTGAATGACTGGTCCACCAATAGCTATGACGTGCACTGGCCACCAGAAGATAGCTGCTCAGCACAGGAGCTGCCCCTGGTCCTGGTCGCCAGTGCGCTCCCGCAGGGGGCGCGCCGCTCAGCTGATGGCGCCAGAAGCCGGGCTGACAGCTGGCCAGCGCAGCTCCAGTGGTGCGGGCCTCTCCTGCCTCTGCGGTGGCGCTACCAGGCGGGGCAGTGGCGCCTGGCCCAGGCTCAGGCTCCTCTCTGCCCACCGCCGCTTCACAACGACTACATTTCTCAGAGATGTCGTACTGCCGGTTTCAGCCGGCCTGAGGGCATTGTGCCCAAACCAGCAGTCTGACATCCCCTGGGCGTCCCCGATTGTGAGAGGGAGCAGACCAGGCCGAGGAACCCCACTGGTGCATGAATTCGTGCACCGGGCCTCTAGCAATATAATAATACCTAGTTATAAAAATTAAATGAAATCGTGCATTTAAAGTGCTTAGCAGGGTGCCTACCACGTAGTAAGCATTATTACCAGGGATGGGAAGGGAAAGTATGCTTTGTGACTCTTTTTTATTTATCTATTTTAAACATTTGTTTTTATTGCTGAAAGTACTATAGATGTCCCTTTTTTCCCCATTGACCCGTTCTAGCCACACCCTAACACCCCCATCTTTGCCCCCGCCTTCAGCCTGTGTCCATGGTTTAGGCATACAAGATCTTTGGCTAATGTCTCTCTACCCACCCACCCCCTCCCACCTTGCCTCTGAGATTTGTCAGTCTTTTCCGGGCTTCTATGCCTGTGGGTCTATTTTGTTCTTCAGTTTATTTCTTAGATTCCACATGAGTGAGATCAAGTGGTAACGTGTCTTTCTCTGACTGACTGACAACTTTTTACAAGGCCAGCATTCTACACATTCTAAAACCAGTTAGAGACACTGCAAAGAAAGAGTATTAACCAGCCACTATCCCTGATGAACATAGATGCTAAGTAAAATCCTCAACAAAACATTAGCAAACCGGATCCAGCACTATATTAAAACAATCGCACATCATGACCAAGTAGAGTTTATTTCAGGGATACAAAGGTGGTATCATATTTGCAAAACAATAAATGTGATACATCACATAAACCAATTCAAAGATAAAAACCACATGGTCTGCCAAAACCGGTTTGGCTCAGTGGATAGAGTCAGCCTTTGGACTGAAAGGTCCCAGGTTCGATTTCAGTCAAAGGCACTTACCTTGGTTGCGGGCACATTCCCATGGGGGGTGTGCAGGAGGTAGCTGATCAATGTTTCTCTGTTATTGGTGTTTCTAACTATCTCCCTTCCTCTCTGTAAAAAAAAAATCAATAAAATATATTTTAAAAACCCCACACATGATCTTATCAGTAGACACAGAAAAAGCATTTGACAAAATTCAATACCCATTTTTTTAAAAATACATTTTTATTGAATTCAGAGAAGAAGGAAAAGGGAGAGAAACATCAATGATAGGAGAGAATTATTGATGGATTGCCTCCTGCACACCCCGTACAGGGGATGGAGCCTGCAATCCGGGCATGTGCCCTGATCAGGAATTGAATCGTGACCTCCTGGTTCATAGGTCGTGCTCAACCACTGAGTCACGCTGGCCGGGCAACACCCATTTTTGATAAAAATTCTCAGCAAAGTGGGAATAGAGGGATCATTCCTTCACATAATAAAGGCCATATAGGACAAACTGACAGCCAGCATTATGCATACTGCGCAAACACTAGGATACTTCATGACATTTTAAAAACAAATGTTGAAGTTACTGATTTCAGATTACTTTCTCTTTAAATAACTTACCTTACAGCCTAGATACTATTTCTGAAATTTAATTCTTCATCTTTGATGTTGTCCTTTTACTAGTAAATACATTCGTTTCAGAGTTATAGATCCACGTATATTGTACTTTTGTTGCTTTAATAATCAGGTATCTGCATGGAGAATAGCCATTTCCTGTAGAAAATTAATATATATTTTTTTAAATGTTTCAATTGTTTTTAGAGAGGAAAGGAGAGGGAGAGAGATCAATGATGAGACTCATTGATCAGCTGCCTCCTACATGCCCCCTCCTGGCGATCTGACCTGCACCCTGGGCATGGACCCCAACCTGGACGCAAGCTGTGACTTCCTACTTAGTGGTCCATGCTCAGGCACGGCCACTCCGGCTGGGTGAAAATTAATATTTTTACGTTGCTGGTTTCCTAGCAAATGATCTCAGGAGTTAGATTGTTGGCTTAGTTTCATTGTATGTTTAAATATATTGACTTACTGTCTTTCCTAAATAATTCATTTCTTTCTTGATTCTTAATTAGTTTCTATCTACCTTTATATGCAAGTATAAATAACAAATTCCTACTTATGATCAGTCAAGCAGATTTTTAAAAAGCTTAGTATTACTTGAAACACATTCTCAATCTTGACATACAGGTTATAGGTGATTAATACTTATTTTTCTCTTAACGTTATCTAAAGATACTTAGAAGTTGAAGTATTTATTGAGAGTTGCATGTATTATTGAATGTTATATTTTAAGCACAGCATCAGTAAGTAACTGGCTTCTGGATTATTACCCTGCTATCGGCAGGATATTTATTACACTAGGACCCAGAGCAAGAAATGCATGCACTCGGCAGGGGGTGGGGAAGTGTTCCCTCAGCCCGGCCTGCACCCCCTCACAGCCCGGGAGCCCTCAAGGGATGTCTGCCTGGCAGCTTAGGAGCGGGCCTAAGCCAGCAGTCAGACATCCTTCGTGCTGCCACCGCCTCTGTGCTCTCCAGCCATGAGCACGGCTGAGCGGCCGAGCATCTGCCCCTGGTGGTCATTGTGTGTCATAGCAGCTGGTTGCTCTGCCATTCGGTTGATTTGCATATTAGCCTTTTATTAGATAGGATTCTTTCCAAAGGTATTCTGTTTCACAAATGTTTATTGAGTGTCTTCTATATACTGGCCACTTATGATAGGCAGAGGGGTTCAAAATATATAACATTGACCTTATCCCTCAGAATTTCAGTCTGTTGGCAAGGAGATATTTATTATATAGTCATGTAGTTGTTTGGAAAACTGAAGCTGATTCCTTAAAATACTGAAATTTTAAAATGAAATCCTTTTAAATTTTCTTGAATATTTTTCATTCTAGAACTGGATAAACTGAAAATCATGATTTTATTTTTAGTTGTGATTTACATGTATCATTTTGAACATTCACTTAAAGTTTTTTTCCCAATCTCCAGCAGAAGTCATTTTTTACTGTTGTTAGTATATATACTTTAATGTGTCTCTTTAAATTCCCATCTCTCTTATAATTTATTCCCAATTTGTTTGGGACTCCAGTCTTCACATGTCCAAACATTTTAAAGTTCCTATTTAAAACACGTGAGTAGTAGCTTTGGAGTGAATACCTTTATATAGTTTTTTACCTCTGAAAAGCAGACGACTAAAAGTGGATTCTCACTAAGGTATTTTCAACTTCAGCATTATTTTAGGGATTGCATTGTATTTATGTGAAAAGCTACACCATGGGCGAACTTGAAACATCATGCTGAGTGAAGAAAGCCAGACACAGAAGCCACACTTTCCTGGTTTTATTTGTTGGAATGCCCAGAGCAGAGAAATCTTTGGAATAGAAAGTGGTTCAGCCATTGCCAGGGCAGAGGAGAGGGCGATGGGGAGTGACTGCTAATGGGCACTATTTCACTTTTACAAATCGAATTGAAAGTAAATTTTCTAATACGCCCTTCAAAATACTTCCTGGATTCACCGCTTTCCAAACCGATGCTTTTACTTGGTGTTTTATTCACTGGCTTCGATTTTAAGTCTCAAATATAACTTACAGGGAAAGCATCTTTTATTTTCCTTTGGGATAATAGTTCAATTGTGAAATGAAAATTTAGATAATGCACATTGATTGATTGTAAGGGAAAAACAAAAGTCTTCTCTACTTAGTAGAAGAGTGGCCTCCTGTAACTCCGTGGTATCATCAGTCTGTAGGTTTTAAAGAACAAATGTATGTGAGCCCTAAATATCGAAAGTGTTTTTAAGGCCTGTCCTTGTTTAATAGGAAAGGATAACAATAACTTAAACAATAAAAAAAAATTAATCTATTCTTTTTTCATTAAGAATAAATTGTAGCCCTGGCCAGGCAGCTCAGGTGGTTAGAGCGTTGTCCCGACGCCAAGGTTGAGGGTTCAATTCCTAATCAGGGCAAATACAAGAATCAATCAAGGAATGCATAAATAAATGAACAATTATTTTATGTTCTCTCTCTCTCTCTCTCACTGTTCTCCCCAATCCTCTCTCTCATTCTCTCCTCCCCCTCTCAAATCTCTTGAAAAGAATAAAAAATATTTTTAAAATGTAATTTTTATATTGCTCGGTGAGTTTCGTTTTCATTGTTTATTTTCCATAGCACATGCAGTTTTTACGTGCTGTTTTTGTGATTTGTGTGTCACTTCCTCAGTCTTTAAGATTTAATGCTGCCGGTGGTGGGTCCGCGAGGCTTGGTAAGGGCTGCGCACATTGTGTGTGTTTGCAGGCCATGGAGCTGCTGGTGGAGAAGGCGATCAGCAGCGCTTCCAGCCCGCAGAGCCCCGGGGACGCGCTGAGAAGGGTGTTCGAGTGCATCTCCTCGGGGATCATCCTGAAAGGTGAGTGGGTGCGGGTCACTGACGGGCGCTCCTCTCGCCTTACGGAGAGCTCATGTTTTTCTCCCGCTGCTGCTGTAGGGAGTCCCGGCCTCCTGGATCCCTGTGAGAAGGACCCCTTTGACACCCTGGCCACAATGACCGACCAGCAGCGGGAGGACATCACCTCCAGCGCGCAGGTGAGGGGTGGCCTGACCCCAAGCTGTGGGGCTGTTTCTCTAGAACTGTCCTTTGGAAGCAGTGCCGGATAGGATTCACTCTGCCGTTTCTTCACCAGCTTCTTAACGGGTCATATGATTTGCACTAGATTTCACTGGGACAATCACGTTTTACTATTTTAACTCTGTGTATGTCTAAAGTATATTACAGAAATACAAAAATAAAGCAGTATTTCCAGCCGTGTTAAGTGTGAGTGTCAGGTTAGAAATGAAAACCAGTAGAGAAGCGATGTCATCTGCGTTTCCAGAAGCGAGGTGGTGAGCGGGGGTCATTGGTGCCATTTAGCCTGTCCGCCACGGGGAAGGCTGTCTCTCGTAATTCCGGTGTGGGCTCTGGAGTCCGTGCTGTGCCGGCTCCTCTGGAAAGTGGATGCGAGCAGCGTCTGCCTCAGCAGGGTGTTGGGGGGACCGAGGAATGGGCCTGGCGCTGTGCCACCACGGCAGCTCTGAGCCAGGCCATGGCCGCAGCGTCCTGTCCTCAGAGCCGGTGGCTGTTAGGCAATCGGTCCATCCCCTGTCGCTCCCGCTGTCTGCTCAGAGCGTGCCCCAAGCAGGACAGCCTCCATCTCTGCGTCCAGTGGTGTTTCAGCGCCCTTGGCTCCGGGGCCACTAATGTGTCTGCTGGTGGGCCAGAGGGCCCTTCGAGCTCTCCTCCAACATCACCAGCTTTCACTGCCCAGCTCTCTGTTGCCTCTCATCATTGTCATGATCAGTTATCAGTCCTCTGAGAAGAATTATGAAAAGGGAAAAGCATGTGAACCTAATGAATGAAAGAGAAAAGTTGATCAGTCAAAAACTGCTAGAGCTTTCCTTTTTTTTTTTATCCCCAAAATTTACTATTCTGGCTAAGGAAAATAAAGAGGAGTTAAGAATAGTGTAAACAGCAGCCATTTTGAAAAACAGTGTGACTCCGAGATTTATACCCAACAGAACCGAAAACATGTCCATGAAAAACTTGTGTATGAATATACATACCAACATTATGCGCACCAGCCAAAAAGTGGGGTCATCACTTGCTGACTGGGTGGGTGAATTGCTTTCAGTTATGACACTGATACTGTTCAAGGTATTTGTTGCATTAAACAGACGTGTTTACATCTGGGGGTATAAAACGAATAAGAATGATTAATTAATCCTACATTCTGACTCTTCGTTCCAGTTTGCATTGAGACTCCTTGCATTCCGCCAGATTCACAAAGTCCTAGGCATGGACCCGTTACCCCAGATGAGCCAGCGTTTTAACATCCACAGCAACAGGAAACGAAGAAGGGATAGTGATGGAGTTGATGGATTTGAAGCCGAGGGGAAAAAGGACAAAAAAGATTATGATAACTTTTAAAAAAAGTTTCTGTAAATCTGCAGTGTTAAAATAATAGGTGCCCATTTGTTGGCTTTGTTTTTCATTCATAATAATGTCTACTTTAAAAAATTATCAAGAATTTCATGGAAGAACCAAGTTTTTCTGTGACATTAAAATCTTCATGTACAGTGTTAGGTGTTATATGAATGGAAAGACACCCCCCAAAATTGTGCTCCATCTAGGGGAAAAAACATGGTTCAGATTCTCTCCCCCTCCCCCCTATTATTTTGGTTTTATTTACTGGTTGCCCTAGTTTCTTCTATTTTTGTGTCTTTTATTGACTAGTCTTATTAAATCTTCACTGTATTTAATGCAGTATTCGTACTTCAGTTACTATGTGTACTTTGAGAGGTTTATTTAGAGGTTTTGTTTGTTCTTTGACACTAGCTGTTTGTGTTCCAGATAATGTCCTTTACTCCTTACTATTTTACAGCAGTATATTTTTTGTAACGTGAGACTGCACAATTTCTTCCTGTTTTGTTATTCTATATGTGATGAATTATAACACAAAAAGTTATCCTGCCATTTAAGTGCTCAGAACTGACCGTTTCTGCAGATCTTGTGGCATTTGTCTCTCTAGTGTGATATATAAAGGTGTAATTAAGACAGATTTCTGTTAATCTAATCAAGTTTGCTGTTAGTTGTGCATTAGCAGTATAAAAGCTAATATATACTATGGTCTTGCAACAGTTTTAAAGCCTCTGCATAATTAATAAAAATGCATGACATTTTTGTTTTTAATAGACTTTTAAAATTATAATTTTAGGTTTGACACGTAGATCTTTGTACAGTTGACTTTTTGACATAGCAAGGCCAAAAATAACTTTCTGAATATTTTTTTCTTCTGCATAAGTGGAGAGGGCATTTTTTCATACTATAAGTGGGCTAACCAATATTTTGAAAAGAACTTTATCATTGTGCAACTAACAACAGTAACTAGCCCTTAATTATGATGACAGTTCCTTGTTGGTGTGTGTGAGATTACTCTAGCGAATATTACAGTATAACACAATTGAATGATTCCTTTTCCCTGTCCCCGTACCCTATCACCCAGAGAATTTACAGTTCTATTAACAGGTTGATAAAGTATTACTGATAAAAAATTAAGATTATCTAAGGAAAAAAAACCCAGAAAATTATTTGGTGTGGCCATCTTACATGCTTATGTGTCCTACAAAAAGCTAAATATTCTAGCAGTGGTGTAAGGAAAAGTTACATCTTACTGTTGATGTGTGTATGCTCTGGTACACAGGTGTCATTTTCTTGTCACAGCACTACAGTGAAATATACAAATAAAAATTTAAATCATATTATGACTTAAATCTATTATATGTTAGAATTGACATACCTACTTTTGCTTTTAAATGACTTATGCTTTAGTAAAATTATATTCAAAAGTATTGGGTAGTTATATTTTGTTATTGCTGACAAATGTTGTGTTGCCTGAGCACATAATTTCCAGAAAATTTTATAATTCTCAATACTGTCTTGGTTCAATATGCTGTAGTCTCCTGAATTGGGTCAGATCATCAGCGTTCTAGTGACTTAAAAGCCTGAGCTTTTAATCTTTAAGCCATGTACGTCCTCCAGATGTGTTTTTAGCCAACCCTCTTCCTGTAGAATTTTACTACTCAAGACATGGCGTGCAAATAGATTTTAAGTATCCCAATTTTGGTCTACTCCGCAGGCCTACCCACCAACATATTGCACCCCTCTTTATTCTAAAGAACTTACAAAGCTGTATCTGTTTCTCAGGTCAGTGGTTACATAAGGAAGGGAAAATAAGGGGAACCTCATCTCCTTTGCTCTGCATTTTAACCTCTTCTGAGCCGGAAGTCACAGGATATTGTCTGTGCTGTCTCCAGAATATAGATGGGTGTTACTTGTCCCAAATTCTGTTAGAGACTCCGAGCCAACATTAAAGATTTTAAACAAAGAAATCCCTATTTGACTTCTCTGGAAACATTGGCAGACGTGATGACACAGGACACGCTACTACGTGGCATTACTTACTAAAGCTGACGATAATGGCCACTCCCTGGAGGATAGATTTGAGACAAAGCCTCTTCTGGCTTTGTCCTTGGCTCCCTGTTTTCCTGCCAGGCTGCCTGTGCGCATTGAGTGGTGGCACAGCGTGGACCCCCCAATCTTTGAGCGTAACCACATCCGTCAAACCGAGGCACAGAGAACCTCTAAAATTCCTCAGCTCTGTGATCCTGTGCTTCCGGCACGAGCACACTTGACGTTGCCACGTTGAATGTAGAGGACAGTCACAAAGCGACACGTGCGCTTTCCTCTGGCTGGTTTGCAGAGAGAGGTCAGGAGGCCTCAGTCAGCAAGCGGCAGCCGGGAGGGCCTCGTTCTCTAGCAGAGACCCAAACCCACCTCCTGCGGACCCATGGGCGCGGCCTGCCCCCTTCCTGCCTGCCCTTTGCGTGGAGCCAGAGAGAGGACAAGGCTGTGGGCGCTGCAAAGCAGATGGGCCGAAAGGAAAACTACTTTCTAGATGGCAAGGTTCTTAGTTGCGTAGGTGCTTCAGGTTTTTATTGAAATCTCCGTGCACAGCAAAAGATGACACAGGGCTGAGTTTCTGGTGAAGTGGGAGGGAGACCCAGTGTGTGAGTTAGAGCTCTGGGTAAGGAAGGAAGCACCCCCTTCTCTGTCTCTGAACGCGGCTGCACGATCCGGGTAAAACGCTTCGAGCAGCGGTGTGAGGACTCCCGCAATCGGGGGCAGAAGTGGAGAAAGGTCCCCAGTGAGCTGTCACACTGACATTGACCTGCCAGAGGCGAGCTCCCTGCCGAGCATGGGCATGGGCAGCATGGGAGAGTGTGGCCCTGTGGCGATCAGCGCCCCGTTTCTGGCCAGAGCATGCGGAAGAAGAGGCCCTGGCAGCTGGAGCATGAGGGGAGGGAGGAGTGAGGGTGAGTGACCCCGAAAGTTCCCGTGAATAATTTTATAATGGGTTTTTTCCCAGGGCTCACCCCCAAGTGATTTTGTAAGGCTAACGTTACCCTGACACTTACCTTTCTCTAAGTGGCTTATGAGTCACTTAGCTTCATGCTCTCCAGGTCCATCCCTGCTGCTGCAAATGGTAAACGTTCCTTCCTTTTTACGGCAGCGTAGTATTCCAGTGTGTGGATGGACCACCGTTTTCTGATCCACTCATCTGCTGACGGGCACTGAGGCTGTTTCCAGATCTTAGCTATTATAAATTGGGCTGCTATGAACATAGGGGTGCATATATCAGAAAGACCTTTTTTAAAATATATATATATATGTGTGTGTGTGTGTGTGTGTGTGTGTGTGTGTGTGTGTGTGTAATTACTAAAGGCCCGGTGCAGGAAATTCACGTGGGGGGGTGGGGGGTGAGTGTCCCTCAGCCCAGCCTGCACCCTCAGGGGATTTCTGCCTGCTGGTTTGCAGGAGGCAGCCAGCAGGGTACTTGCTGGCTGGCCCCGCCCCCTGATTGCTACCACTGATCACCTCCCTCTCGGCCAGGGGGGCGGGCAGACACTCAACGCAGGAGCGTCCGCCTCCTGGTGGTCAGTGCAACCTGTTGTCCACTGGTCGTTCTGTTCGGTCGATTTGCATATTAGCGTTTTATGACATAGGATATTTACAAATAAAGAGGGAGACTCTGATCCAGCAACTGAGCTTCAGAGACTTTATCTTAAAGAATGAAATCTCATCAGAGAGGTACACAAAACTATAAGCGCAAATCTTTTTACGGAAGCACTGCTGGCAAGGGTGTAAGATTGGAAACCATTGAGCTATCCAGTAAGCGCTCGACTGGAATACTGCTCCTCCGTCTGACGATGCTGGAGACCCGTGATCCCAAAGGGAGGTTCCCTCCTGAAAAACCCCCCTCATTCCACCCGTTACCCTGAGAGGTGTCAGCTCCCTCAGAACGCTACGTGGAGAAGAAGGTGAAAATAACTGTGTAGTAGAATGATACATGAAGAGATTTACTTTATAATTAGCGAGAAACCAGATTGTAAAACTGTAAAGCACTATCCCTTTTTCACAGATAAGCCACATTTATTTATTTATTTATTTACACACACACACACACACACACACACACACACACACACACACACATTGTATTTTCCGGCGTATAAGACGACTTTTTAACCCAGGAAAATTTCAAAAGTTGGGGGTTGTCTTATACACCGGGGGTCTTTTTTTTTAAATATATTTTATTGATATTTTACAGAGAGGAAGGGAGAGGGATAGAGAGTTAGAAACATCAATGAGAGAGAGACATTGATCAGCCGCCTCCTGCACGCCCCCCACTGGGGATGTGCCCACAACCAAGGTCCATGCCCTTGACGGGAATCGAACCTGGGACCTTCCAGTCCACAGGCCGACGCTCTATCCACGGAGCCACACCGGGGTCGTCTTATTCGCCCAGTCGTCTTCTCCGACTCCGGCAGCTCCTCTCTAGTGTGAGTGCGGCCTGTTGGCTCCGGGGCTTTTGTGTCCACCCGATGGGGAGGTTCGCTGTCTCTGGTTCTAGAGTGCGTCTCGCCGCCTAACTGCCGACTGGTTAAGTGATGACACCGCATGCGTCTTGGAAAGAAAGATGGTGTGAAACCATCCCATGTCCCCACGGGCCTGCAGGAGAGGTCCCAGGTCCCAGCATCCCCAGCCGGTGCTCAGGGCCCCCTGGCTGCCCCTCTGGCCCGCTGTCCCCGCCTCTGCCACCCCCTCTCCCTCGGCCACCCCCTCTCCCCGGCCTGTCTGCTCCCCCGGGCCAGTGCAGCCTCAGGGTCCCTGGGGGAGGCGCCTTCACTGCCCTTCACCCCTGACCTGTGGTTCCGGCCGAGACTCTCTCAGCACTTGCCCTCCCGTGGGTGTCTCAGGCTGATGAGACAAGGAGTGGGTGACCCTCTTACCCCCACCCTTCACCCCCTTCTGGGTCCCCAGCTGAGCTGGGCCACCAAGCTTCTTGCCTGACGTCTGCACCCGCATCAGGTGCGGCCGGTGGGGAGGGCGGGCTGGGGGTACGTGCTGCCCCGGGTCCGCAGGAGGCCGGGGGGTGAGTGTGCGTGTCCGCCAGGGCCCAGGAAGGGACCGTCCCGCTGGACCGGGCTCCGGGGAGGGGACCGTCCCGCTGGGACCGGCCGGCCGTCGCCGCTCCTGGGTCCTCTCTCGGGCCTCGGCAGGAAGGTGGGGGAAACACTTTGGGGTCCGTTTGCGCAGACAGAGGAGCGTCCCCGGGAACAGTGGGGCTTTCTCCGGCGGCGTGGGCCCTGCACAAGGAGCCGTTCGGGGCGGCGGAGCGGGAGGAGGGGGTGCGGGCTCGGCCTGTTCTGCCTGGGCGCCCGGAGGCCGCGCCCCAAGGGGAAGGGAGGCCGCTCCGGCGCCTCTTTCTCCCCGGACTCTGCTCCAGCCAAACTGGGGAGAGGGGAGAGGGCCCCCCGTTACCGACTGACAGCCCGAGGCCAGTGCCCCTGTCCCCGCCAGCTCTGTCCCCCCAGCTCTGTCCCCCCAGCTCTGTCCCCACCAGCTCCGTCCCCCCAGCTCTGTCCCCACCAGCTCTGTCCCCACCAGCTCTGTCCCCCCAGCTCTGTCCCCCCAGCTCTGTCTCCACCAGCTCTGTCCCCCCAGCTCTGTCCACCAGCTCCGTCCCCCCAGCTCTGTCCCCACCAGCTCTGTCCCCCCAGCTCTGTCCCCACCA
Source organism: Lasiurus cinereus (assembly GCA_011751065.1). Classification (NCBI taxonomy): domain Eukaryota; kingdom Metazoa; phylum Chordata; class Mammalia; order Chiroptera; family Vespertilionidae; genus Lasiurus; species Lasiurus cinereus. The sequence continues at coordinate 80,139,271 of JAAGEH010002531.1, forward strand.
GCTCTGTCCCGCCAGAAAGTCAGATTGACGCCGGATGCTTCCACATCAGCGCAAACTCAAGGAGAGACACAGTCTTTCTATTTGCGCCACCGGCTTCCGATGGCTGAGCGACATGAAGAGCACCGGGTACGTCACCTGATCCTGCCCCGAGGTCCTCCCGCTGGATCATCGGAGGCCAGAGCTGGGCGCTGTCCTCCGGAATGAGGCCACCGAGAGAACCGGTTTTTCTGCCACTGTTCCACCCTCCCCTGCCCCTCCCCCCAACACACACACACACACACTCACACACACACTCCACCCCAACACACACACACACACACACACACACACACACACACTCACACACACACACACTGGCACCTCCCTGGGCTGCTGCCACCCTCTGCTCCTGCCCCCTGCTGAGGCACAGAGAACTCGAAACCTTCCCAGAACTTGCAAAACGCCCTCAGCTCTCCTGTGCCTCCTGGGAGTGAGTGTGACCCAAGGGTTCTTTAGGGCCCTGAGCGTCTAAGTCAGTGGTTCTCCACCTTCCTCAGGCCGCCACCCTTGCATACAGTTCCTCATGGGGTGGTGACCCCCAACCATGACATTTTGCTGCTGTGATGCATCGTGATGTCAATATCTGCATTTTCCGATGGTCTTAGGCGACCCCTGTGAAAGGGTCGTTCGACCCCCAAAGGCGTCGCAACCCACAGGTTGAGAACCGCTGGTCTAAGCGATCAGAGAGGGCCAGGGGCTCTGAGTGTTTAAGCGATCGGAGGGGGCCAGGGGCTCTGAGTGTTTAAGCGATCAGAGTGGGCCAGGGGCT
>JAAGEH010002531.1:80156509-80172634 GCA_011751065.1 Lasiurus cinereus
GATCCTGTAGCTGGCAGTTTTGATCAGATCCTGTAGCTGGCAGTTTTCTCAGATCCTGCAGCTGGCAGTTTTGTTTTTTTGCAAGGAAGTGGTGCTGTGTGGACTAACTTTTTTTGTTGTAAGCAGTCTCCAAAATGCTGTGTGACAGAGGCCCGGGCTCAGCTGTAAACTGGATGGTTTAGGAGAGAGCGGGTGAGGGGTGAGAAGACAGTTGGTGTAAGTGTGAGTGTGGCTGCTGCCAGATAGCGCGGTGGGGTGCTGGGGTGCGTGAGAGCGGCTTTGCGGCGGCTTGCGTGCCTCGTGGGAGCGCGCTGGGCCTGGGGCACTCTCTCGCTCCCCGTGGAGGGGCTCCCCAGACGCTTCTTTCTCTGAGGATGGCCGTCCTGCTGTCCCCTCAGCTTCGCCGCCTCTGCTGCCTGTCCTCCTCGCCCTCCTGGTGCGCATGTCCCTGGTGTTAGCTGGGGGGTCTTTCTCAAGACCCGTGTGCTGGGAGGTCTCTGAGCTCCGGACAGCCTGCCCGCCTCCTGAGAACAGCGGCGCCTGTGCGTGGTGATGGACTCGCTCTTACACCTGTGCCTGGTGACGGACTCGCTCTTACACCTGTGCCTGGTGATGGACTCGCTCTTGGCCGAGCAGACCTGGGGACACCCAGCGGGGGCTGCTTTGATGTGGCCAGCGATCCGTTAGGAGTCCGCACTGCTGTTAAAAGCGGAAGTGTTAGGTGGATAACGTATATGACCACGATGCTTTTCAACACCGTGGCTTACGCTTTATTCATCAGAAAGGACTGGCTCAGGGCTGAGTGTTGACCTATGAACCAGGAGGTCGCGGCTCGATTCCAGGCTAAGGCTGGCTCCCATCCCCCGTGTGGTGCGTGCAGGAGGCCGCCGATCAGTAATTCTCATCACTGATGTTTCTACCTCTCTCTCCCCCTCCCCTTCTTCTCTGAAATAATGAAAACATATTTTAAGAAAAAGAAGAAAGGCTTGGCCTTGGCCGGCTTAACATGAGAGGGTGAGCGCCAACTTTGAAAGCTGGGTCTCTGCCAGAGTCACTGCTCTTCTGTTGCTGATCCTCTCACACCGATGACCGAAAGGTCAAGTCCCGAGCCGTCAGGTAGGACCTTGGCCCGGGTGCGAACTCTGCCCGAGGGCTGCGGTCAGGAAAGCTGGCCCGGGGAAGCCCCCGGCTCGCCAATCGCGGTGAGAAGGAAGAGAGATCTGGGCCTCTCTGGTGGCACTTGCTGGCTGATACCTCAACTATCTCGGCGCCCCACCCCAGCGTAGCCCCAGGTACAGTGCGCAAAGGACGCTGGGCCTCTCCCGGTACGGGGAGTCCCTGAGCTGGGCTCCAGGGAGGCATCTGTTGAGTGGGTGCCAGATCCGTTTTTCTTGTTACATAAATGTTTGAATTATTTCAGGAGGTATAAATGTTCGTTTTAGGAAAATAAGAAAATTGATCGGCCGGCGAGGCTCAGTGGTTGAACATCGACCTATGAACCAGGAGGTCAGGGTTCGATTTCTGGTCAGGGCACGGGCCGGGGCTTGCAGGCTTGATACCCAGTGGGGGGCGTGCAGGAGGCAGCTGATCCATGATGCTCTCTCATCACCAATGCTTCTATCTCTTCCTCTCTTCTCTGAAATCAATAAAACTATATTTTAAAAAATGATAAGAAAATATAGATATGCAAACGTTTTACAGGAAAGTTATAAACTTATTAACAACTTGGAGTGTATTCTATTGGGTGTGTGTAGGTATATGGATATATATGTGTTTTTTTTTTTACCAAAATGGGATTGATGTTGATTATATTACTTTGTAATCTGCATTTTTGATCAGAAACATATTATATATTGTAAATATCTCTCCATGTCATTTGTCAACCTCATTTTAGTTTGACCGCTTTTCCTGCACAGAGACATGCAGTGTCCTGGGGAGATGTTAGCTAGCACAGAGAACCAAGAACGTAATATGATTGTTAAGTGTTTTTCTACTTAGTCACCTTCCCTGGTGCTGAGTGACAACTCTGATTCTTCAGAACTGCCCGCGTTCTGCGCAGTTACCTGGACACTGCAAACACTGGCTGGGTGACTCCTAGTGATTAGAAATGCTGGCCCTGCCCGTGTACTCGGTGGTTGAGCTTCGACCTCTGAACCAGGAGGTCACAGTTCAGTTCCCCGTCAGGGCACAGGCCCAGGTACAGGCTCCATCCCCAGTGCGGGCCGTGCAGGAGGCAGCTGGTGAATGGTTCTCATCACTGATGTTTCTATTTCTCTCTCCCTCTCCCTTCCTCTCTGATATTAATAAAAAAATATTAAAAAATATATATATAATTAAAAAAAAAGCAATTTAGTGTCTGTAACCAGAAGCTTATAAGTAAAGGGCCAGTAAGAGGTCCTCAGAGAAAGCTGTGATTTAGTAATGGTTCGTTCCACTGTGATAAGGAAGTTGAATAGAAACTTCGGGGAGCTTGTGTGTGGAGAGTTTGCTGTGCTTGTGCCCACATTTGTGCAATATTCCAGGTACTACAGTCGACACGTATTTTCTAGTGGAACTGAGGTCAGTGTTTGAGCTGAATGCCCTAATAATCATAGTTTTCAGCGTCTTGTTTGAGAGGTTCAGATTTTGCAGAGAATTTGGAGATCATCTAGCTGATGCCTGTGCTCCTGTTACCCAGATGTGGAAGGGAGGCCCAGGGTGCGGCGTCGCCCCTGCAGCTGCAGCGCTGTGCAGAGCGGCTTTAGAAACTGTCTCTCAGAGCGGGCAGGGGCGGCGGCCAGGCCAGGCCACAGGAGCGAGGCAGGCTGCAGGAAGGCGGGGGGGAAAAGGCAGGAAGAGAGAGGAAGGCTGGGCAGGTCAGACAGAAATCCACACTTAAAGCTGACTTAAAAAAAACAAAACATTTTATTGACTTTTTACAGAGAGGGAGGGAGAAAGAGAGAATTAGAAACATTGATGAGAGAGAAGCATTGATCAGCTGCCTCCTGCACAACCCCGTCCTGGGGATGTGGCCGCAACCAAGATACGTGCCCTTGACCGGAATCGAACCTGGGACCCCTCAGTCCGCAGGCCGACGCTCTATCCACTGAGCCACACCGGTTTTGGCCTGACTTTTTTTTTAAATTAATTTTTTTTCATTTATCCCTTAGGGAAAAGAATCCGTTCCATTGCTTGGTCCTCGTTTCAGGTTATCTCTTTTGGTGGGGAGAGGAAACCTATGGTCCTGTGTTCTCCCCAGAGATAGGACTGTGGGTATGGATCAAAAGGAAAACACCTGATCATCACTGATACGTATCAGTCCTTCTGTGTCCAGCACCCGCGCTGGCCGTGTGTCACCCTTCCCGCTGTCTCCTGCAGTGGATGCCAACTCCTGCCACCTCCCTCTCTGTGTTCAGAGGTGGGAAGCCAGAGCCAGAGACATGGGGTCGCCAGGGTCCCAGCTGGCGAAGGGCGGGGGCTTTGCACAGGGCCGCCTGCTGCGGGCCCTCCTTCATCCTCATGCTTAGGCACGCAGGCATGTCCCCGTGAGGCGTGCACACGCTGAGTGCTGCTCACTCGGTTCTCAGGAGCCGTTTCTTGGCTGTTGTTAGGGTACCCATCAGTGACTGCGTGGATACAGGCTCCCTGGAGACACAGTCAATTTGTCCAGCAGGTATTTACTGGGCACCTTCTCGTGCCAGGCACCATTCTAAATATTGGGAATACAAACGGATGAAATGCTTGAGATTATTTTGTGGTAAAATAATTAAAAAAAATGTTTTATTGATTTTTTACAGAGAGAAAGGGAGAGGGATAGAGTTAGAAACATCGATGAGAGAGAGACATCAATCAGCCGCCTCCTGCACGCCCCCTACAGGGGATGTGCCCGCAACCAGGATACATGCCCTTGACCGGAATCGAACCCGGGACCCTTCAGTCCGCAGGCCGACGCTCTTTCCACTGAGCCACACCGGTTTCGGCAGTGGTAAAATAATTTTGGTGACTTTGATGGATTGATGACCAGAAGAGATTGTTTTACCCTAACATAGCCCTACTTCCCCGGTCCTAGCGATAAAATAACCGTTAAAAGCAAAATCTAGATCCATTAAAGGTGATAACTTTTTCTTTCTCCCAAACTGCTTGGTCAGTGGCAGTTTTCCCTTTTCCAGAGGTCACTGCTGTGAGGTAGCGGCCACAAAGGACATGAGAGCTCTTCCTGAAACGGTCACTTTCTTCGCTGTGGCTCAGCCCGGCGATCTGCCCGCTTCCGCTTTCCCTCCCGCGTGTGCTTCCTGCCCAGCCTGCTGGGTGGCGGCCAGCACGGCCGCTGCGGAGCCGGGACGCCGAGGCTGTGCCAGCAGCCCTCCCCGCTGCAGCTGCCATCCGCCCGCCAGACCCGCCCCTGGACCACTTCCGCCTCCCCCTGCCGCCGGAGCCTTGGGCTCCGGGGAACTTAGAAATCTCAGGTTCTAGATTTTTCTCTGGATGTCCTCGGCAGGACGGTCACTGTTCTTGGACCGCTTCCCCCTGGAACCATCCTGTGTGGGGCGGACTGTAGAGAAACCTCGATTTTAGGGGCCACAGGTTTTTTGATCACTATAAAAGATGCGCACCCTGTTTCTATGCTAAAGACTGCGTCATAAAGTTGCAGACTTCACGAGTTAGGAAAATAAAGTCAGCCGTAGTTATGCTGACTTTACTTGTTTTTCAGCTTGCCCGGGCTTTGTGTGTGTGTGCCTGTAATTTGCACAGTCATACGTGTGCAAATTATCACCTGTGTGCGGCTGTCAGGTTTGACCTCGGTATGCTGGTCTGTGTCAGGAGAGCTTACACTGGGGGTTGTTTTTTTTTTTTAATATATTTTATTGATTTTTTACAGAGAGTAAGGGAGAGGGATAGAGAGTTAGAAACATCGATGAGAGAGAGACATCGATCAGCCACCTCCTGCACGCCCCGGACTGGGGATGTGCCTGAAACCAGGATACATGCCCTTGACCGGAATCAAACCTGGGACCCTTCAGTCCGCAGGCCGACGCTCTATCTACTGAGCCACACCGGTTTTGGCAACTGGGGGTTGTTTCTCCAGCAGGAAAACGCCCTCCGTTTCTCCACATCCCGCTCCTGACTTGCCATGTGCCAGTTTTTAAGACCAGAAGGACAGTGGGCTTGCCGTTTAATGAATCATGTAAAATAACTCCTTAAGATAGGCTGGGAGGTAGGCTGGGACTGGAATAGTTCTTAGGTAACCTCCAATCTCCTGTTGCTTTGGGGGAGGCAGGGAGGTGGGGGTGGGGTGGGACAGGAGGAGGGGGTGAAGCTGCAGGAAGTCCCCTCTGCCTGCCTGCCTGCGGTCGCAGCTCCGGGAAGCCAGCAGCCAGTCGCTGTCTGTGCCTCAGCTGTCTCGCTCCCTGACACACGGGGATAGTAATAATGACCCTCTTCTCCCTGCAGGCCTGTGAGGGTTTGTGAGTGGGCAATGTGATTAGCAGGAGCGCCCCCAGCAGCGGCAGCCTTCGGTGGCTGTTCAGGAGCTGAGGGTCAGGGCCACCTGATGCTCAGAAAGCGCTTGACCGTGAGTCGCAGGACGCAGACACCTCCCCAGCCCAGGAGTAATGACAGCGGGTTTGGTGGTGGTGGTTGCCATGGCATCGTGCCAGGAAAGTTCTGTGTGGTGAGCGGGCAGTGTTTTTCACTGCCTCCGAGTTCCTTTTCCGCTTTTCTTTGTTCTTCATATTCCAGAGTGGCTTGATGACATCGGACATTCCAACCCAAAGGGACGCTGAGTGGTTGACTTTTCCTTGTTCACAGTTGGCCTTTGACATTTTGCTGGGTGCAGTCTGTGTGCTTATTTCTCTCTCTCTCTCTCTCCTCGCCCCTAAGTCTGTCTCAGGGCAGGTTCTGTCCTCTGTCACGTCCGCTCAGTGGTTCCCATAAGATCTGGGTAAGAAAAATCAATGACCTCGGGAGCAATGACGATTTCACGGGCAGTTAGTTACAAGACCATGCTGCTTGGATTTCACCTGAGAATGCTTTTCCTAAAATCACACCGGCACCCCCCTCCTGTGCCCGGCCTTGGCGCTTGCAGACCCGGCTGGTGGGCAGCCTTTCCGAGGCGGCCTCACGGCCTCACGTCTGTGCTCTTGGGGAAGGGAGAGTTTTCAGCCCCAAGAGAAGCCAGACGTGTCTGTGGAAGCGCCGGTCACAGAGGTGAGATGATTTTTTTTAATATGTTTTATTGATTCTTCAGAGAGAGCAAGGGAGAGGGATAGAGAGTTAGAAACATCAATGAGAGGGAGACATCGATCAGCTGCCTCCTGCACACCCCCTACTGGGGATGTGCCCGCAACCAAGGTACATGCCCTTGACCGGAATCGAACCTGGGACCCTTGAGTCCGCAGACCGACGCTCTACCCACTGAGCAACACCGGCCAGGGCCGGTGAGATGTTCTGAGCCTGCCTCTCCCTGTGCCAGATTGCCAGCCCCGCTCCGGACAATGGCCTTGCGCTGCGGGGGCTTTTGTTTTTGCTGGGGGAGTTTTAGAATGCCGGAGAGAGCCTCGGAGGAAATGAGCCCGGTGTTTTAGCTGAAAAGTCCACTGTTCCTTCCTTTTCTCTTGACGTGAAACCGAATTCCTGTTTTGTTTCAATCCCATGAGATCCAGTTCCCATTGTGACTTGGGCTTTCTGACTTCCTTTCCTCACCTGCCACCTGGCATGGCCGTCTGCCCGCGGGCTGATTGGGAGCAGGAGAAGAAGTCCCCTGTCTGCCCAGCTCAGGACCCGACATGCGGTGGACACTCAGATGCTGTGCTTATTAATAATGACGAATCGGAGGGATTCTTTTTTTTTTTAATATATGATTTTTTACAGAGAGGAAGGGAGAGGGAGGGAGAGTCAGAAACATCGATGAGAGAGAGACATCCATCAGCTGCCTCCTGCACGCCCCACACTGGGGATGTGCCCGTAACCAAGGTACATGCCCTTGACCGGAATTGAACCTGGGACCCTTCGTTACTCAGGCCAGTGCTCTATCCACTGAGCCACACCGGTTTCGGCCGGAGGGATTCTTGGTCGCATGCTGACCATCGGCTAAGCACCGAGTTAGAGTGAGGGAGGCAGAGAACCGGCCTGTGCTCGCAGGAGGAGACTGCAAGCCAGCAGATGGCTGTCAGGGGAGGTGGGTGCTGCCTCTGATGCAGGAGGAGGGCACCCCGGAGCACAGAGGGGGGCCGCTGCAGCACAGCCGCCTCGCAGGCGGTGGGAAGGCTTGGGAAGGAGTTGTTAGAGGCGGCTCTGGTGGGGAGGGGGCTGCTGAGCTGCAGGCCAGAGGGACAGCTCGCAAGGCTCATGGGCGCGTGGGGACCAGGGGGCTGGCGCATCTGTCCTCATCCCTGGTGTAAGGCACGTGCGTGGGTGCAAGAGAGAGGAGCTCTGAGGAGCGGAATCCCGGGCTGCCGCTCTCTAGAGCTGCTTTCCCTTGGGTCCGCCTGGCCCTCAGCAGCCGAGGCACCTCTCGGCCCCGGCTCCTCTCCACCAGCCCTCGGACCACTCCTGCTGCACGCTTCCGCTCCTCACAGCTGTTCCGCTGGGCGGGTGCTTGGGGAGCAGCCTGAGGGGGGGTGGGGGAGGTGGGGGAGGGGAGAGGGCAGGCCGGGGTGACAGAGGCCAGGCCATGTGCTCCGCAGCTGCTGTCACATCGTGAGCTGGAATGTGAGGCCCCGACAGCCCGAGCTGCCACCTGCCACCCTTCTCTGAGCACTTGTTCAGCTCCTGTGGCCGAGAGCAGGGCTTTGAGGGACAGCTCTGCCGTGGTCTGGGCTGGGAGTTTCACCCTGAGCCTCGGTGTGCGGGTCTGTGAAGCGGGAATTAAAATAAGATATTGTTAGCTCAGGAAGGCAGTCCTTGGAAAGCTGCGATCACCTGCCTGGCGTGCAGCGAACACGGTTAGATGAATGGTGGCTGTTATCTTCTCCCAGAAGCTGCAGCTGTGTGTGTGTGTGTGTGTGTGTGTGTGTCTGTGTGTGTGTGTGTGTCTGTGTGTGTGTGTCTGTGTGTGTGTGTCCGTGTCCACATGTTCTTTTTTAAAAAAATATATATTTTATTGAATTTTTACAGAGAAGAAGGGAGAGGGATAGAGAGGTAGAAACATCGATGAGAGAGACATCGATTAGCCACCTCCTGCACGCCCCCCACTGGGGATGTGCCCACAGCCAATGTACGTGCCCTTGACCGGAATCGAACCTGGGACCCTTCAGTCCGCAGGCCGACGCTCTATCCACTGAATGAGCCACCAGTGCAGGTCCCAGTAGCGGCAGGACTTGACCTAATTCTCAATTCCCTTCCAGCACTGTCCTCTCTGGCGCCCCAGAGGCTGTGCCTGGAGCTGGGGTGCTGTCTGTCTCGTGGGCTCTGCCATGTCACCCAGGCTCCTCCCCTCCCATCACCTGGAGGGCCTGCTTCTGCAGTTTTCCTTCTGGGGGAGCTGTTTCCTGGCCCCTTCTCTGCCTCGGACACAAGATGGTCCCTTTCCCAGTCGCGTGCTCCAAACCCGGGTGGTCCAGGGCGCCATCCTCTGCTGCGTCTCCTCTCCTGCCGGGGACCATACCCCACGGCCAGGCCCAGCTGTGGCCGTTTCCTGTCTGGGCCTCTCACTTCCGGAATTACAGCGTGGGGCCAGAGGAGTGTTTTTATTTTTATCTTATTCTTTTAATTTTTTTATTAATGTATTACATGCATACATATCTTGCCGTTAACTCCCCCCACATTCCCATGCATACCCTCACCCCCCAGAGTCTTGCGTCCACTGGTGGTGCTTCTCCGCACGCACACAAGTCCTTCGGTTGGTCTCTTATCTCCCCACCAGGGGGGTGTCTGTAAGCCTGCTCTGTGCAAGGAGCTTTTGTTTCTTTTCTGGAACAACACGGCTCGGTGGGGACCGGTTAAAACACCCCGATCCCAGCCCGGCTTAGGGATTCGGGATGCCGTGGGGCGGGAAGGGGCACCTGCGGGGCCACTACCTTTCTTCCAGGCGCTGATCTCCCGTCCCTGGTGGGAGGCTGTTTGCCTGGAGTCATAGCGGGGACTGAGATGAGAGAGAGAGGAAGGGACAGAAGGGGCAGGTTCAGTGTGGAGAGCGCTGGCCAGCACCTTGAAGCCCTTGTCACAGCCTCTCTGCGTCTGGCCTGAACTCGCGGACGTTCTCCTGTCCTCCTGTGGCCACTGCCTGTAGCTCTGGCCCTCGGTGGTTCAGGGCGCTCTAACCGGGTGCGGGTTGCTCTGTGCCCGGGTCTTGTCCGCCAGCAGAGCTGTAAGCTCCGCGAGGGCAGGCGGGGTGTCGTTCAGTGGGCTTTGTGGGGCTCAGGGGGCGGCAGAGGGAACGGATCCTGGGCCGTCCAGGGGGTCAGGGGTGGCGATGAGAGGTCACTCAGGGGTCTTCTACGACGTCTCCTCCCCGGGACTCGGGGTGGGTGCAGACTGGGGTCGGCCTTCCGGGTGATGGCTGGCTCCTCTGTCTTCCTGCCCCGAGAGTCAGCCGCGGCATGAGGCGCTTCGCCCTCAGACACCCCCCCTTCAGCTGTCACCCTGGCTCGGAGTTTGTCCGACGGGGACCTGGCGCGGATGCCTGACGCCCAGTGGTTCTCGGGGTGGCTGCCTCCGCTCGCTGCCCGGTCCGTCGGTGAGGGCCCCGGGGTCGGGATGGAGCCGCTCCCTGTGCAGGGTCAGCTCGACGGCTCGGAGGCGCCGCTGGTGCTGGCTCCCCACGTTCCTCCTGCGGCTGGGGTGTCACTGGGGGAGCGGAGGAAGCGTGTGGGCTGTCACAGGCCGGGAGGTCGGGGGAGCGGCCCTTGCTGAGCAGTTTCCGCGAGCAACACTCTCGCTGCCCGCAGCGACGCTGAGCTGCCACCCTCACTGCCCGCGCGATGCTGAGCTGCCAGGCCAGCCAGGCTCTCGTCTGGGGCTGGCGGGCAGCTCTCCTTCCTCAGAGAGGAAGCGCCTGCATGTGACAGCGGACACGCGGGGAGGTACTGCTAGGCTGGCTGTACGGGTGCCGCCCGCCCCTCCCTGCGGAAGCCTGGTGCCAGCTCCCGGGACACTCCCTGTGCGGTTCCAGAATCTGGACCAAGTTCCTGACTGGCAGTTGCCAGGGCGAGGGGTGGGGGCGGGTAAGGAGAGCGAGGGGATGAATGCTGATGGCACAGTGTTTCTGTTGTTATTGTTTGAGACAGAGAGAGGGGGGGGAGAGAGAGAGAGAGAAACATCGATCAGGTGGTCTCCTGTCGAACCCGCAGCCTTTTGGTGTGCAGGACACAATGCTCCGACCCGCTGAGCCGCCACTGAGGGGGGCTGTGGTTTCTTTCTGGCTGATGGATGCCCTAAAGGGGATCGTGGCGATGGTGTCGCAACTCTGGGAACACACTGACCGCCGGGGAGCTGTGCGCCAGAGGTGGATTGTACCCTATGTGAGTGGCTGGCGTGTCTTCACGCACTTTACGAAGACCCCGCTGGAATCGAGCAGCGGCCCGGTCACCGCCGGTAGCTGTGCGAGCCCGGCCCGGGCCCTCCCGCAGCTTCGCTGGCCTGACCTGGAGGGCGGCTGGGATCCCACAGGTGGTTGTCACGGCGAAGACACGGGCCTGTGGGATGGACCTAGGGCCGCCTGCAGCAAATTACATGTCAGTGTGTTAAGTTAATTAGCGTGGAAAGTGGGCTGGGAATTCCTACAGGTGGTTGTCACGGCAAAGACACGGGCCTGTGGGAGTGGACCTGGGGCCGCCTGCAGCAAATTGCATGTTAGCGTGTTAGGTCAGACATGTTTTTGGGATAATGAACGCTTAGTTCCAAACGCTGGCGAGTTCCCGTGAAATGAGCACTGGCGGCGGCTGAAAACTGGGTACGAGCCGGGCAAATAGCAGAGGCCTGGAGTGCAGACGGGGCTCAGTGCGCCTCGCCCTGCGTGTCTGCTCCCCGCTCCCGGTGTGTGTGCCCAGTTCCGCTCCCCGCTCCCGGTGTGTGTGCCCAGTTCGCTGGCCGAGCACCTGCTGCGGGAATGGCCAGAGCCCGTGTCTGGGGCAGAGGCGGGGCGAGCTGGCCCTGCTCTCGGGAGGGGCCGCTGGTCCTGGGCCGGGAGCGGAGCGGAGCCCTCGGGCAGGAGCAGGGAGCCGGCAGCCCGGGAGTGGGTTCCGGGAAACTGATCCCGTCTGCTTCCTAGCTTCCTGGGCCTGGGCAGCGACAGTCATCGAGTCTCTCATCTGTGGCCTCAGTGCGCAGGCTGCAGACATGGAGGCCGCCTTTGAGATCGCCCTGCCCTCTTGGTGAGACAGAGCAGCGGTCGCCAACCGGGGGTCGCAGAGTGTATGTCAGGCAGCCAGCCACGGAGGGTCTGCAGAGGTCTGTAGTGCCTGGCGCCCTCCATATGCTCAGGCGATGCCGTTGTTTCTCTCTCAACTGCTCAGGATGAAAGGATAGTACCAGGATCAAGAATTATTTGTCTCTTTGCATGCTTTCATTTACTCATTTTTAAAAAAATATATTTTATTGATTTTTTTACAGAGAGGAAGGGAAAGGGATAGAGAGTTAGGAACATCGATGAGAGAGAGACATTGATCAGCCGCCTCCTGCATGCCTCCCACTGGGGATGTGCCCGCAACCAACGTACATGCCCTTGACCAGAATCGAACCTGGGACCTTTCAGTCCGCAGGCCGATGCTCTATCCACTGAGCCACACCGGTTTTGGCTATTTACTCATTCTTTCGGTAGACTTTTATTGACAGTTTACCATCTCTCAGGAGAGGCTGCTTCGCCCTTCGCGTGGGGTGGGGACAGTGGATTTGTGGCCCCAGGGGTGCACTGGGGGCTGGATGACCGTCATCACGGAGCCTGCAGGGTAGCGCTCCCAGGAGCCGGAGTAAGAGAGCAGCAGAGGGATGGCAGATGAGGATGGGGTTGAGCCGTTAGGAAAGCAGAGCAAACAGAATGCGAAGCCGGAAAGTACTAGTAGCCAGGACGACGCTTGGGTGTTGGGGTGGCTAACGGGGTGGATGGCGGGGCCGTCTGCTGAGCCAGAGCCCGGGGGGTGGACTGGTTTGAGAGGCACCAGGGGAAGTGGCTGCTGGCTGTGAGACGGGCATGGGGAGGGTCTGGGGGACAGCCAGCGCAGGTGCCCGGAGGCTGGATGCTCAGGTCTCAGCTCTGGAGAGAGATCGGAGGGAAGAGCCATTGGGTCATCGGCGTCTCTTGTTGGCCATGGTGTGAGGGGACAGCGCACCCCGGGAGACAGACCCCGCCAGAGAGAGCATGAGAGGGGCAGCGGAGATGCTGGTTTTCAAATCTCGGGATAAACCACCCTCCGGAGGGCAGCCTGCCCTGCCCTCGGCCTGCAGCTCCGGGGCTGCCGTGTTCCCATCAGAGCCTGCCTTCCGCGCAGAGCGCACGGCCCCCTCCGCCCCAGCGCTCGCCCACCCGGCGTGGCTCTCTCTGGGCTGGCGGTGCGGGGGGAGGGCGGGTGGGTGCCGAGTGACCGTCAGTAGATGGCAGGGTGGAAGCCAAGGAGGGGGAGACAGCGTTGGGGGAGGACGTGGCCGCCGGGGACAGGCAGGCGGTGTTGTAGGTCAGAGTGTGACTGGCCAGGTAAACTGAGGCTCCAGTCCCACGTCCCTTAACCAGGCCCGGCTTCATCTCCTCTCTAGAAGGAGGACAGAGACGGCAGTTCACGTTGTGAGGACGGAATGAGACGAGGAGCTGAGAAATCACCTTTTGCCCGATGACCCAGTGTCCCATTATTTTCCGAATGTCGCACTTTTTGAGGGCAGAAGCCAGCTCTTAGCCGTCGTTTCACCCTCACCTTTGACATTTAGGGGAGTCGGGAGCCGTGGCTGAAAGGAGTTGGTCTGTCGTAGAGATGGTCAGCTGAGGAACCGGGCATGCAACGCGAGGGTGACTCACTGGTCGTTGCTCGGGTTCAGAGGAGGCCTGTGTTTGGGGCACGCCCTTTCTCAGAACCCCGTTTCCGGGGAGCCAGCAGATCAGCACTCTGTGGGCTGGGCCAGCCGGGAGGTGTCCAGGAGTGGGCCCCTCTGGCCACCAGCTGGCTGAGGGACATGTGACGTCTCACCTCCTGCCAGCGGAGCCGGTGGGAGAGGTCCTTAGTAATGGGCGGAGGGGCAGCTGTGGCCGGGGTTGTTGGTAGCAGCAGTGGGAGCGGGAAGAGATGTTGCTGCTTTTGATCTGGGAGGTACGACGTGGAAACTGGAGGGCTTTTTTCTCATGCCCTTATCCTTTATATTTTTTACTTACCGAGTTGAAAGAGAGAGGTAGAGCGAGAGAGACAGAGAATACGTGCAGTTCCACTTAGTTATGTACTAGAGGCCCAGTGCACAAAATTTGTGCACGGGGGTATGTGTGTCCCTTAGCCCAGCTTGTACCCTCTCCAATCTGAGATCCCTGTCACAATCCAGGGCTGCTGGCTCCCAGCTGCTCGCCTGCCTGCCTGCCTTCCTGATTGCCCCTAACTGCTCTGCCTGCCACCCTGATCACCCCCTAACCACTCCCCGACAGCCTGATTGATGCCTAACTGCTCCCCTGCCAGCCTTATTGCCCCTAATTGCCCTCCCCTGCAGGTCTGGTCGTTCCCCCTCGCCCCCCAGCTACCCTCCCCTGCAGGCCTGGGTGCCCCCACAATTGCCCTTCCCTCCTCTGCCAGCCTGGTACCCCTAACTGTTCTCCCCTGCTGGTCTAATCACCCCTAACTGCCCTCCCTTGCAGGCCTGGTCACCCCCAACTGCCCTCCCCTGCTGGCCTGATTACCCACAACTGCCCTCCCCTGCTGGCCATCTTGTGGCTGCCATCTTGTGTCCACATGGGGGCACCATCTTTGACCACATAGGGGTAGCCATCTTGTGTGTAGGAATGACAGTTAATCTGCACATTACTCTTTTATTGGATAGGATTCATTGGTTAAGTCTTGTATGAGCCCTGACCAGGGATTGAACCCACAGCCCTGGCATATCAGGACAATGCTCCAACCAATGAACTACCCAGCCAGGGCTTGCCCTCTTTTTTTTTAAAAAAGATTTTAAAAAATACTTCATTTTTTACAGAGAAGAAGGGAGAGGGATAGAGAAATAGAAACATCAATGATAGAGAAACGTCGATCAGCTGCCTCCTGCACGTCCCCCACTGGCGATGTGCCCGCAACCAAGGTACACGTCCTTGATGGGAATTGAACCAGGGACCCTTTAGTCTGCAGGCTGATGCTCTGTCCATTGAGCCAAACTGGCTAGGGCTTTTTAAAGGATTTTAAAGTTGATTTTTAGAGAGAGGAGCGGACAGGGAGGAAGAGAGAGAAACATGATGTGAGAGTGAACGTTGATTGGCTGCTTCCTGCCAGGCCCCCATTGGGGATGGAGCCCACCCCCCGGGCATGTGCCTTGACCGGAATCAAACGGGCAGCCTTTCGGTGCACAGGGCATGGCCCAACCGACCGAGGAGCCACACTGGCCAGGCTTAAGCTCTCTTTTAAAATCAAACCAGCAGAAGTCATTTGCTTGCTCAGGGTGCGTTCTCGGAGACAGCCGTGATTTCCTGCTTCAGCCTCTCCCTGTCTCAGCTGTCCCAGTTTCTGCTAATTCATTCCGGAGTAACAGCTTCAGAAAACTGCCCAGAACCTTCTGTCAAAAAACAGAACGAAACGAAACAATTCCAGTTTATTTGCTGACAAACTGGCTATTTTGCAGAACTTTTGAGTCAGGATCTGACTGGCCGCATCGTGTGCTGTCATTGAACAGGGTCCTCTCTCTGCCCGGTGTGTCTGATACGTGGGGTGTGTGTGTGTGTGTGTGTGTGTGTGTGTGTGTGTGTGTAACAGGTGCAGACAGAGATGAGCTACTTTGGCAAGACTGCCCCCGGTGGGCGGGAGGGGGCACCAGGAGCCCCCGTGCCTCTGTGGCAGAGCACAGCCAGGTGGGCCTGCGGCTGCGGCCCATTCGCCACTCAGGGTTGCTGAGCGTCTGAATGCTCAGCGCCCACGGAGCCCGGCGGGGGCGTGGACAGACGGCGTCACTGAGAATCGGTGACAGAGCTGGCCTCATCCCTTAGCTCCGTGGCCAATGAGGGGGCGTTCCCGCGTCTTCCTGGTCCTGGGTGCCACAGAGCGGCCGCATTACGCCGGCTTGTTTGACTCGTCACTGTTTTACTTTTTACAATCAGAGCGTGGACCTGACACGTTCATATTTTCCTCTCTCGCCATGAAGCTCTTTCAGAAGCCGTCTAAGCCGTCTTCTCTCTGGGACAGCGGTCGTTTGCTCCTCCCCCCTGCTCCTCCCCGGAGGGAGGGGGTCCTTCTCTCTCTGACCCGGGCTGCCTTGCTTTCTGTGGACCTTTGATCCTTAGATAGGAGTGCCCTCCCCTGCCCTCCGCTCCGTTCGGGGCCACGGATAATGGTCAGGCCTAAATACTAACTATTTTCACGCATTGAAGGAATTTGTTGGAGTTTTCTGTCATCCTTTAGTTACAGAACACTTAAAAAAAGTGATTACCTTGTCAAGTAAGCAAAACACTGCTGCGGGTATGTTTTCATGAATGTTCAGAAAGCATGGCTTTAAGTTATTCATTAAGTTATTCATAAACAAATAAAAATGTTACCCTTGGTCTTGTCCTTTAGGAAATCCACGCCAACGAAAAGGAAGTCGCAGAGAAGGAAGTGACTCTTCACTTGTTGCCAGGTAACAGTCCTGTTAGCATCGTGTACACTCAAAGCCAAGACAAACCATGTCATTCCTGCCGTCAGTCTGTCCCTTGGTTTCTGTCCAGACAAAGGTGACCGCTGTGAGCCGGACAGCAAGCCCAGGTCCTCAGTTCAGCGTTACTCACCGGGGGTGGGCGTGGCAGCGGCGGAAAGATTTTATTCTGTCCTCCCCTTGCCTCCCGCCCCCCCATGAAAGTAAACCTGGACATGCTCACCTCTTCCGCAGGCAAAGGAGGCCTTTTCAGGCCGCCTCACTTGGCCCAACCAGCTTACTGGCCTCAGTCAGGACAGCCTGGTGCCCACAGAGCCTGCTGCCCACCCTGTCTGCCTGCTGCCCACCCTCTCTGCCTGCTGTCCTCACCCAGTGTGGCCGTCCTCACCCAGTGTGGCTGCCTCACCCAGT
>JAAGEH010002531.1:80172644-80185958 GCA_011751065.1 Lasiurus cinereus
CTCACCCAGTGTGGCTGCCTCACCCAGTGTGGCTGTCCTCACCCGGTGTGACTGTCTCACCCAATGTGGCCGCCCTCACCCGGTGTGACTGCCTCTCCCAGTGTGGCCGTCCTCATCCAGTGTGGCCACCTCACCCAGTGTGGCTGCCTCTCCCATTGTGGCTGCCTCACCCGGTGTGGCTGGGGGTTTCCTCAGGCAGGCGTTGGTGGGCGGCCTCACCTGCGGTCTCTGCTTGGTCCTCTGAGCAGCAGTGCCAGCTGTGCCGGGCTTACGACGCCCCCCCAGGGCCACTGGGCTGCCCGGACGTGGCTCTGCGTCCTCACCAAGAGCGGGGGTTGGCTGGGTATTTTTTGTTCTTGCTAATCCTCACCCAAGGATATTTTTTCCACTGATTTTCAGGGAGAGTGGAAGGGCGGGGGAGAGACACAGAGAGAGAGAAATTGGTGTGAGAGACACAGCGATTGGTTGCCTCCTGTAGGTGCCCCACCAGGGCCAGGGATCGAGCCC
Source organism: Lasiurus cinereus (assembly GCA_011751065.1). Lineage (NCBI taxonomy): Eukaryota > Metazoa > Chordata > Mammalia > Chiroptera > Vespertilionidae > Lasiurus > Lasiurus cinereus. The sequence goes on from JAAGEH010002531.1 coordinate 80,173,152, forward strand.
AAAACTGAGGTATGTGAATCGAGCCTGGGACCCTGCAGTGCATGGGCCAGGGCTCCAACCACTGAGCCACACAGCCATGGCTGGCGGGTATGTTTGAGACGGGGAAAGCTTTTGGTAAGCTGTCATCAGGTCTGAATTCCGAGCCAGAAACTACTTGCTGGCATGTCCTCTTCACACGTGGGGGCTGTCCACAGCTGTGCATTTAGTTCTTCCGCTTGCTTTTTTCTAACCCCAAGCAGCGTTTTAAAATAAGCGTTCAAGGTGCATTTCCCCAAACAATAGGGGCTTGTCTGGTCCTTTTTATGACGTTCCCTTCGACTGGGGTGTGTGAGCATGCCCAGGTTCTGGCTGGCCCGCCTTCCTTGGTAAATGGGTTGGAATTTTTAACTTTTTAAAGTTGTTTTTTTTAAATATGTTTTATTGATTTTTTACAGAGAGGGAGGGAGAGAGATAGAAAGTCAGAAACATCGATGAGAGAGACATCGATCAGCCACCTCCTGCACGCCTCCTACTGGGGATGTGCCTGCAACCAGGATACATGCCCTTGACCGGAATCGAACCCGGGACCTTTCAGTGCGCAGGCCGACGCTCTCTCCACTGAGCCACACCGGTTTCGGCGGAATTTTTAACTTTTAAAAAAATTCTTTTAAGTTTCAAATGCTTTTCCCCATGATAACGGCCTAAATCGGAACCCATACACCCTGTTGTCTTTCCTTGTCTTGGGTTGTGGGTTCTGGAAAATTCTTTATGTTAAGCTCGGTGCTACATGCATCCTCCACCCCCTGGCTCCCTGCTTCTCTTCTGGGGGTGCAGCTGTGGGCTCACAGCTGGCTCCCCTGACCCCGTGTCTGAGGCCAGACTGAGATCCTGTCCGGCTCCCACCACCCGAGGCTCCTCTGCGCACACCGGCTGAGGACGTGGCACTGCCACTGTGGCACCGGCTGCCGGCCACCAGCCGGGTTCCAGTCTCCGGTGCTGACCGCAGGCTGAGGCGCCCTGGCCTGCGGGGGGCCGAGGAGGGGGCGCTCTAGGAGCCGAGAGCTCAGGAGGCCTCGCTCTTGGGTCTTCCACCTCGGCGTGGGGAGGCCCTGTTTCTGGGACCGTTTCAGACCCTGACGGCCCTGCCTTCACTGTTGCTTCGAGCTCTGGGGTCTGCTGGAGGCGTTGGTGACAGCCATCTCCGTGTGTCCTCGGCGATGAGTCTGGAAGAGACACCACGCGTGTCCCTGGCCGCCCCAGTGTCTGTGACAGCGAGAGCTGGCCGCATGCATTTCCAGCCAGACCGTTCCTTGCAGGCATCGAAGGAAGCAGCCAGGGGAGATTCTGGGGTTACCGATTGGGAAGAAGAATTTCCTTCTCCTTTTCGTTGCAAAGTATTTACACTTCGTTCCCCCATAACCTTCCCCTTTCCTGCCCTTAGCGGACACCCAGCCCTGATGGGCTTCTCTGGGAGCAGAGACTGTTACCCCTGCACCCTCACCTATCTGGCTGTCCAGAGAACTGCTCTGGCCCAAACCGGTTTGGCTCAGTGGACAGAGCGTCGGTCTGCGGACTGAAGGGTCCCAGGTTCGATTCCGGTCAAAGGCATGGACCTTGGTTGAGGGCACATCCCCAGTAGGAGGTGTGCAGGAGGCAGCTGATCGATGTTTTTCTTTTACGGATGTTTCTTACTCTCTATCTCTCTCCCCTCCTCTCTGTAACAAATCAATAAAAATATATTAAAGAGGGAGAGAGAGACAGAGACAGAGAGGGAGGGAGGGAGAGAACTGCTCTGGCTGCAGGAAGTGCGGCTCTCCTGGCGGGCGGTGCCTGCGATCGAGCAGGAAGGTGACACATGGGAGGAAATAATCTCAGCGAAGAAAGAGAGGAAACCGTTCTTTCCCACAGACCCCTGACCTCCCTTCCTCCATCCTTGGCTGCGGGGCAGGATGGTGTGGTCCTGCCGTAGCCGCTGCTCGGAGGAAGCCGCCCGCTCCTGGTCGCAGCTCCAGAGGGAGGAGCAGCCCCTGGCGGAGGGGAGCCGGCAGCAGGAGGGGGAGGGGGGCAGCAGGAGAGGGAGGGGGGCAGCAGGAGGGGGAGGGGGCAGCCTCGCTGCCTTCTCTCAGGAGGGTGTTGCTCCTGGGAACCTCTGCTCAGGCCACACAGTGCAACGCCCAGACCTTAGCTTGCAGGTGTAGCTGAGGTTATATTTCCACCCCACCCCCCGCCCCCCAGAAACGTCCAGTATTCGCAGTGAGAGGATAGAGAGGCGCTCTGTGTGGAGGGGTGTCTGAGCCTTTAGCTCACTCCTCACTGGCCCCCCTCGGCCTCGTCTGCTCCCCGTTGGGCAGCTTCTATGGGAGGCGAGCGAGTGCGGGCTGTGGGGGCCCAGTGCCAGTCTGTGCAGGGGCGATGTCCCGGGAGGCGGAGTGCCAGCCTGTGCAGGGGAGCATATTCGGGGACTAACGAGGCTCCTCTTGGTGCCGCAGGCGAGCAGCTGCTGTGTGAGGCCCACACGGTGCTGAAGTACGTCCAGGAGGACGCCTGCCAGCGGGGCATCTGCGGGAAGCTGGTCTGCACCGACTTCAAGATCGCCTTCCTGGGCGACGAGGAGGCCGCGCTGGAAAGCGAGGTATGCGAGCGCCTTGGCCTAAGTCAGGGCCGTGCAGCCGTGGCCCCAGAGTCTTTGCTCCCGGCTCCGCAGCCCCGCCCCCCCATCCCCCCAGCACATACAAGCGCAGGGACAGGGCCCTCTCACCACGCTCTGCTCTGTCCCTGCCCGCGGGGCTTGCATTGGACGTCAGAGGTTGACACTTCTCTCATTTCATTCTACATCTCATTGCGGTGTGTCACTCATTGGAATCCCATCTCCCCAAATATATTACCTCCTGCCCCACATTCTCTACACTGAGCTCGTCCTTAACTTCGGGAGCGGAGCGCTTTCAGGAACATGCCCAGGCCGCACGGGAGCGGGTTACTCTGCACCGGGCGGTGGTGTCCTGAGTGGGCAGCGCAGAGAGAGACTGGCCACACCACACTGTCCAGCCACACGCTGCCTCAGCAGCAGCTCCGGGGCCTGGCAGTGCGGCTGGTGCCGTCCGCTGGCAGCGGTGCCTGGGCCTGTGCAGGCGGCATTGGCAGAAAGCAGCCTGCGATGCCGCCGTCCTGGGCAGCTCACTCACCTGCTCGCTTTTGCGTGCGCCGATCGTAACCCGCGGGCCACTCCCCAGCGCCCTCAGGGCCCCCCTGTGTGCCTGCCAGGAGCGGCCCGGGGGGGCACGGTGGGCTCGGGTCTGCCAAACCGGGGACCACAGCTCTCTCCCCGCGTTTTATTGTCCCCTTCCCTGGCATGTGGGTGCGTGTCCTGTGTTTGTAACATGCACACGGAGCACAGCGAGTTGCTCCATGTTAACGGCCGGCCGCGCATAGAAAGGAGTCACATTGTCCCCTCTTGAACCCTCCAGGAAACCCAGTTCAAGAATAAGGTCGTGGGAGAGAATGACATCACGCTGCACTGCGTTGACCAGATTTATGGAGGTGAGTTTGTTTCCCCGGGGGCGGCCGGTGCCTGGAAGTGTAGCTGATAATGTTTTTGGTCTATAGTTTACTGAAATTTCTGCACACGTTTATCTTGGTTAAATCAGTGCCGTGGCTGATACAGTTGAGCTATGAAGTGTTGTTTGGGTCACTTAGCTGGGGGAGCTCGGACTTGACCTTAGAACCCCATCTTTCCAGTGCTCACGGGGCCCTGTGCAGGTGCTGGCTGTCGCCGTCAGCGTAGGAGTTACTGTAAAAGGGGATCTGGAAGGACCGTGGCCTGCAGGCGGCTGTCCAGCCTCTCGGCTCCACTCCTCTATTTTTTTAAAAATATATTTAAATATATTTTATTGATTTTTCACAGAGAGGAAGGGAGAGGAATAGAGAGTCAGAAACATTGATGAGAGAGAGACATCCATCAGCCGCCTCCCGCACATCCCCCACTGCGGATGTGCCCACAACTAAGGTACGTGCCCTTGACCAGAATCGAACCTGGGACCTTTCAGTCCGCAGGCCCACGCTCTATCCACGGAGCCACACCGGGTTCGGCATCCACCCCTCTATTTTTGTGAGCAGGTCTTTTGCAGAAGCCGTGCAGCAGCCATTAATGATGCTTCTGCCCCAGAGGGAGCTGCGCAGTCAAACGCCGGGACAGGGAGGGAGTGGCAGAAGGGCCCAGCTACACACCAGGAGTGGCCTGGCCTGCGACCATGTTGCTGGGGCCTCCGTCCAGCGTTGGGAACCTCAGCTTTCGGAGCTGGCTTTTCTGCTGGGCCGTGGAGGCCGCTCTCCCGACAGTGGCCGTCCCCGGAGTCTAGTGCTCCCTCCGGAGGGACGAGGGACCCTGAGCGTCTCAGAGCCAGGCCCTGCGGGCGTGGGGGTGGGGACCCTGCTGGCCGCTACTCAGGAAGTCAGTGGCACATTTGTTTCTTTGGCACTAGCTTGTTGCCTTATGACGTCATGTCCCTTCCTGATTTATCGCCCGCGCAGTGTTTGATGAGAAGAAGAAGCCTCTCTTTGGACAGCTGAAGAAATACCCCGAGAAGCTCATCATCCACTGCAAAGACTTCCGGGTGTTCCACTTCTGCCTGAGGTACACAAAGGAAGAGGAAGTCAAACGGGTAACTAGCTGCCTGTGTTCCGGGCTGTATTTCCCCCCGGTTTTCCCGCTCCTGTTTGCTTACGTTGCCTGAAGGTTGAGGGGCGCCTTTCACTCTAAAAGTTGAACTTGGTTATAACCCCAGAGGCTCTGGTCAGAATGGGGAGATACTTGGTAACGCGTGCTGTGTATCATCCGGGCACATGCCACCTGTAGGTCTTTGGTCCGTGATGTTTGTCTTCCTAGAGCCTCTGCAGGGTCAGGAGCAGTCAGGGAAAGCAGGCCTCTGACCTGCTCCTGGGTAGATGAGCATCTCTCTGGGGAGAGAGGAGGAAGGAGAAGGAGGAGGAGGAGGAGGCCACAGGTCAGAGGACACTGTGGTAGACTCCATCTAGTTGCCACAGCACAATAAGATGAGTAACGGGGTCAGCTGGTTACAGTGGTCATCGTGACTTCTACGCTCTCTGTTACTGAGATATTGAAGGGGTCAGACTTGCCACTCCTGACCACGTGCACAGGGCAGCCAGGCGAGACCCAGTTCATCCGTGTCTCTGGCCCCTGAGTCACGCACACTGATAGGCAAGTCCTTGATAGTCTCTCGGTCAGACTAGAGGCCAGGGCCCAGGATCTCTGCGAGCGGAAGAGTGGTGTAGACATGGAAGGTTCCCTGAGAAGCCAAAACTCGCTCTGAACGACAACTTAGTCATCTACCCAGACTTAACTTTGGCTGGGAGCCTCGAACAAAAGAGCACCATTGGTTGATGTCTTCTTCTGCTCTTCTAGAAGGAAGTCCCAAAGGGCAGAAATGGGCCAGGATAACTCCGTGTGCTGGTTATTATCAGATATCAGTCGTATGTTGTTAATGTCAGATTTTTAGAGTATCTAAATATGGCCCTTGAGGTTTCTTAGCACTTAGTTTTTGAGAAATTTGTGCTTAAAAATTTCTCTAGAAATGCAAAGCTTTTAGAAACCCCAAAAGAATGGTTAGCCTTTGTTTGTTGGGTGTTATTATAAGAGCCTAGAGGCTGGGTGCATGACATTTGTGCACAGGATGGAGTGGGGAGGGATGATTGTCCCTCAGCCCAGCCTGCACCTTCTCTAATCTGGGACCCCTAGGCGGATGTCCGACTGCCGGTTTAATCCTGATCCCAGGACTGCTGTCTCCTAACCACTTGCCTGCCTGCCTGATTGCCCCTTAAGTGCTCCCCTGCTGGCCTGATTGATGCCTAACTGCTCCCCTGCCAGCATGATCGTCCCTAACTGCCCTCCCCTGTTGGTCTGATTGCCTCCAACTGCCTTCCCCTGTGGGGCTGAAAGGACTGGGGGCTCTGGCTGGATGAGCCAGGGCTGAGGGGACTGGGCGTTGCCATCTTGTTGCTGTGGGTGCCACCATCTTGTGAGGGCATGGTAGTCAATTAGCATATTCTTTCTTTATTGGTCATGGGCACCGCCGTCTTGTGAGGGCGTGATGGTCAATTAGCATATCCCATCCTTAGTAGATAGGATAGCATCCTCGGAAGCAGACCTCAGCACATTGTCGCAGGCTGCCCGAGGCGCCTGTTAGCAGGATGGAAACTTAGATAACTCGGTGTCTCTGCCAAAGAATGACTCCTCCATCGCTTGCTTCTTTTCCAGATCGTCAGTGGCATCATCCATCACACCCTGGCTCCCAAACTGCTGAAGCGACTGTTTCTCTTCTCCTATGCAGCTGCTGTGCACAGCAACACACGTGAGTGTCTCGTGGGCTGGCGTTTGTAGAGGGCGGAGCTTCCAGGTTCCGCCTGAAACCGGTGGGAGAAACCCCTCCCACCCGTGGGCATTTCCCCTCGTCTCTGGCAATTGGTCACTTGGCTGGGATGGCACTTGCAGGGTTCTTTAAGTAAAAAAAGTTTCTGTTTTTTCCCTGTGATCTTTGTTGCTTTAACTCATCTTTTAGATTTGTTGTCTTTTTGGGAGGGATTATGGATTCAGTTGTTTCTTACGAAAGATAAAATCAGTGTATTATAACTGGGGATGTGAGACTATACAGAAAGAAAATTGAGACAAGTTTAAAATTGTCCTATTTGTCCCTGATTCTTTTTTCCACTTTAATATATGTGGTTTCATTTCATAAGACTCTAGAGCAGCGGTTCTCAACCTGTGGGTCGCGAACAGGTAGCAGGGTCTCCTAAGACCATCAGAAAACACAGGTATTTACATTAAGATTCATAACAGTAGCAAATTACAGTTACGAAGTAGCGACAAAAATAATTTTATGGTTGGGGACACCACAACATGAAGAACTGTATTAAAGGATTGCGACATTAGGAAGGTTGAGAACCACTGCTCTAGAGGGTGCCTTGCATTCTAGAACATTTTTTTTAATATTTCTATTTTTTAATCCTTACCTGAGAATATGTATTCATTGACTTTAGAGAGGAAGGGAGAGGGAAAGAGAAAGAAGCATAGATTGGTTGCCTCCTAAAAGTGCCGCAACCAGAGATTGAACTTGCAACCTGGATATACACCGTGCCTGGTATACACCCTTCAGTGCTCAGGCTGACGCTCTGTCTGGGAACCGAACCCACCACCTTTTGGTCGATGTGGGACTGTCTGGTAGGCACACCAACTGAGCCACACTAGCCAGAGCTAGAAAGTTTTTAAACAACCGAATATGCTTGATAGCAGATGCCAGGGTCGGGAGGAGGGGGAGTGGGACAGCTGTACGTAAAAGAACACGTCAGGTGACAGCCAGACGGTTCAGGGAGTGGCTTGAGAGGCAGTATCGACATCGCTGCCAGAGGCCTGGGTGTGAATCCCAAGCCCACCAGTTGCTAGCTGCGTGATGGTGAGCAAATTCCAAACATTTTCTGTGTCTCGGTTTCTTCATCTGTCAAATGGAGATCATAATAGTATCTACCTCACCGAGATGTTTGGGAGATTAAGTTAGGGAATATCGGTGAGGTGCTCAGGTTTGCAATTAGCATTATTAAAAGAACACATCGGAAACTAGCCTGGTTAGCAAATATTTTCCGTTCCGCTCACTGGAAGAGAGAGCGGCCGTTTAACTCAGAAGTTGGGTCATCTGAATTAGCTATTAATAAGGCCTTGCTCTGGAGTGTTTCCACAGATGTCTGTCTGCCCACTCTCGGCCTCTCCCTCCGTCTACCCCTGGCTCTGCCTTTGCTCCTAACGGGAAGTGGTCCCCGTGCCATGTGCTTCTCGTCCGGGGAGTGGCGTGTTAGTGTACTGCCCGTATCAGGCTTTCTGGAATGCAAGGTGTTTGAGCAGCCAGCACTGTGCAGTGCTCGCCGAGGGGCAGGCATGGGGTCTGGGGGTGAACAGGACTAAGCCCCTGTCCCCAAGAGCATCGCATCAGAAGCAGCTGGGGTGTGGCCTCTGATGGAAGGGGCTGAGGGGCAGGAGGACGCCCGACCACCTGGGGAGGGGGAGGGCAGGGCTGCCAGAGGCGCAGGCTGTGCCTGAGCTGACGGGGAGGATGGGAATGTGGTGGCAGAGAGGGGACAGCAGAGCTGGGGAAAGCTGAGAGCAGGTGGCGTTGAGGGAACTATGGTGATGTCGTAGAAAAGGTATGACTTTCGGGGTCTGTCCCACTCGAGTTTACATCCTTGCTCAGCTGCTTAGTAGCTGTGGGGTCTGGGGCCTCTGTTTTCTCATTTTATTTTTTATTCTATTATTTTTTTTCTTAAAATATATTTTATTGATTTTTCACAGAGAGGAAGGGAGAGGGATAGAAAGTCAGAAACATCAATGAGAGAGAGACATCGATCAGCCGCCTCCTGCACGCCCCCTACTGGGGATGTGTCCTTAACCAGGATACATGCCCTTGACCGGAATCGAACTTGGGACCTTTCAGTCCACAGGCCAATGCTCTATCCACACTGAGCCAAACCGGTTTCAGCTGTTTGCTCATTTTAAAAACCAATAGTGTTAATGCTCCCTTTGAAGTGTTGTGAAGATTATAAATTATTAAGTGTGCGACACAGAGGGGACGGTGATTACTGAGAGTTCATTGAGAGTATAACTGCATGTTACACAGGACGGGGTATGCTCAGAGAACTACGCTGACGTAAAATGTAGTTAGCACGACTATTAGGCTGAGCATAAAGTTTATTTCTTCATTCAATAAGTTCATCTTTTAGAGAGGGAGGGAGAGAGCCAGAGAAACATCAGTGATGAGAACATAGAAAGGCTGCCTCATGCACACCCCCTACTGGTGATGGAGCCCGAAACCTGGACATGTGCGCTGACCAGGGCAGGGCAGGGCAGGGCAGGGGCAGAGTGTCTTCACCGGACGCAGCCGTGGCCAGCTGGCCTGCCGTGGCTCTGAGTGGTTTGTGGCCTTTGGGAGCGAGGTGTGTTCTCAGTGAAGGAGGATTCGCACTCAGGACTCTGGCATGCTGTCAGTGAGTTTGCATCCCGTGCACATCTGGGAGGTCTAAACGCACCACTTTAGCATCTGTGCTGCGCCCGTCTCTTTAGTATCTTTCGGGATCTTTCTGTGTCATATAAATTAGCTCACGGTCAGTCGACCGAAAATGGAGCTGTAATGACTTTTGCCAGGGAAGGAATGAGAACAAGTCCTTTGTTACAGGATGAAAAGACGGATTTGTAAAGATAACGGATAAGACAGGTTTGTAAAGACTGTAACAGTCCCCGGCTGGAATGGCTCAGTTGACTGACCCGTGCTCTGAAGGGTTGCCGGTTCCATTTCCGGTCAGAGCACACGTCTGCGTTGCAGGTTTGATCCTCAGTTGGGGCACAAGTACAGAAGACAGCCGATCTGTGTTTCTCACATCAGTGTTTCTCTCTCCCCCTCTCCTCCTCCCTTCTCTCCCTTCATGTCTGAGCGTATCCTCAGGTGAGGATTGAAAAATAAAGAGCCGCGGCCATCATTTTGGAATAATGCCACAAAGGAGGAGCAGGGTTAGGACTGAGCAGTGCGCCCTTCTGCCTGGATGAGAACGGGCGGAGCAGAGGGAGCTGGGGCTGAGGATTCCCTGTCACATCATTGACATGCCAGTGCTTCATGCTAAGAGTGTATGTCCTTTACATTTGCTCTGTCAGCCGCCGGTCCCCAGGACCACACCGTCATGTTCGACACGCGGGAGGACTGGTGCTGGGAGCTGGAGCGCACCAAAGGCCACGTCAAGTACAAGGCCGTGAGTGTCAACGAGGGCCACCGCGTCTGTGAGAGGTGAGCCTGGCCTGCTGGGAGACGCGGCTTGTGAGATTCATTTGAAGCAGACGTGTTTTCAGATGTATTCCCACTTGTGCATCCACGACCCCAGCAGTTTCCATGGCCCCCGAGAAGCCTCATGCTCATTAGGGGTCTCCCCGCAGCCTCACCGCACCTCCGCCCGGCAGCCACTCAGCGGCTCGCGGTCCCTCACACTTGCCTGCTCTGGGCGTCCCACAGACTGGAGCGTGTACCATGTGGTCTTCAGGCCGGGCTTCTCACGTGGCACATGTTACTACGGCTCCTCCATGTGGTAGCATGTATTGGAGTGTCCTGCGTTTTCCTTGCTGAACCGTGTTGCGTGGCATGGATGTGCACATCACGGTTCATTCGCCCGCTCCTTAGCGGATGGCGTTTGGTTCCTTTCACTGTCTGGCCGCGATGAACAACGCCGCAGTGAGCTTTGGAGCCCAGGTTTTGGAGTGGGTGTCTGTTTCCGTGTCCCCGGTGAATACCTGGGCGTGGGATTGCCCGGGGAAAAAAGACCCTGAGTTGACGTTTTTGAGGAACCGCCGCTGTTTTCCACAGCAACTACCCATTTCACATTCCATCGAAAGGGTCCCCTTTCCGCACACACACACCCCTGAAGGGTCCCTTAAACATTCAAACGCGGATTTGTGTCTTTCCCCCGTTATTGTGTCTGTAATCAAAGTGAACATTTTTAAAATATATTTTTTATTTTTTTAAATATATTTTATTGAGTTTTCACAGAGAGGAAGGGAGAGGGATAGAAAGTCAGAAACATCAATGAGAGAGAGACATCGATCAGCTGCCTCCTGCACGCCCCACACTGGAGATGTGCCCGCAAGCAAGGTACACGCCCCCGACCTGAATTGAACCCGGGACCTTTAGTCCGCAGGCCGACGCTCTATCCACTGAGCCAAACCGGTCTCGGCGAAGTGTAAAATTTTTAGAGGCACCTCTAAATTTACATTGTGCATTTGCTTTCCTCTTATCACCCATTTTAGTTTATTCATTCAATGAAAACTTGTAGTGCCCACTCTGTGCCACTAAGGATGTAGCACTGAGCAGTGTAGCTGCAGGGGGAGCTGTCGCTGCATGGGGAGCAGAGGGGAGGGTGGGTGGGCATGTGCGGGGTGCGGAAAGGGAAAGGAGATTAGGGCAGGGGATGGGCATGTGGGGGTGCGGAAAGGGAAAGGAGATTAGGGCAGGGGGAGAGAGGGGAGGGTGGGTGGGCATGTGCGGGGTGCGGAAAGGGAAAGGGGATTAGGGCAGGGGGAGGGAGCGGGGCGGCGGGCAGGGAGGCTGGCAGCGGGAGCCAGGCCTGCGGGGGACGCTGGTCCGGTGTGAGGGGCAGGGAGGGCCCGGGCTGGGGAGGAGGGAGCCGGGGCCAGAGGAGGAGGAGGAGGAGGTGAGGTCGGGGGAGGGGGGGAGGGCGGGGTGGAGGTGACTCGGAGGGATTTGCAGTTGAGCGAGGAGGAGTCTGAGCAGAGGCAGGCTGTATCTGGCCTACATTTCCCGGGATGACTCTGCAGAATCCTCTTAGACACTCGAGTCTTACCATTTTGGAACGTGGCGCCCAGCACTCTGCCGACAGTGCATGAAGTCGGTACCGTTCTCTCCCCTTCCCCCCAGCTTTGCTTCCCATGGTCTTAGTTACCTGTGGTCAGCCGCAGGCCAAAATATTACATGCGAAGTTCCAGAAATACACACTTCATGCGTGCAGTCAGTGCTGTTCAGACTGACGGTCGCGGTGTCGCAGTGACCTCCTCTCTTCAAACATGGCCGTGAAGAGCGGAGCGGGCAGGCCGCCGGTCAGCACGGGCAGGGGAGTGAAAAGCTTCCTTCAGCGAGGGCAGCGTGCGGGGCGGGGAGACCTCTGATCTCTGCCGGAGAGCCCGGAGCCCGCCTCGCCCACCCGGTGCCCCCCGAGGAGGCAGGAGACGGGGGCGTTCGTTAACGAGACCCCGGTCAGCGAGGCCCTGTAGGGAGAGGGCTCTCAGTCTGGAGAAGAGGGAGCGATCGGTTCCACGTCCCCTCCCCACCGTCAGGGCTGCTGTCCCAGCTCCACAGTCGGTGCCTCCCTCCGGAGCTGCTCGCCCCCCCCCCCCCCTCCCAGGAAGGTCCGCAGGCCTCGGCCCTGTGCGACACGTACAGCAGGAGCCTGGGGGCAGACAGCTCAGGCCACATCGCTGCTCTCGGGTGTCCCCCTGGGTCGCTCCCCCCAGCCTGCCCGCCCCCAGCTTCCTCTCAAGCTCTGAGTGAAAGAGCTCCCAGCTCTGAGGCCATGGCCCGAGGGTCACAATCTGAAAGTCACAGCCAGAGGGTCACAGCCCGAGGGTCATAGCCAGAGGGTCACAGCCAGAAGGTCATAGCCCGAGGGTCATAGCTCAAGGGTCGTAGCTGGAAGGTCACAGCCCTTGGGTCGTAGAAGCGGCTGCCCCACTGCCGGAGGCCTGGAGCCCGCGGAGCTCTGGGCTCTGCCCTCTGGACCGTCTCCCACGGCCCTCCCAGCAGGGGTGCCAGTTGCAGACTTCCTCCCGGGACTGGGGTCAGAGTGCGGGGTCCGGCCCTCGCTCCATGAGCTCGCTACTGTGTGGTCTGAGCCGCGCTGGCTGTGCTTTCTCTGCCGATGGAGGTAGCCGCAGTGCGTGCCGCACGGGCTGTTGGAAGATGAAATAAGTAACTCACGTTAGGTCATCGGGACAGAGTGGCATACAGTACGCATGTAGATGTTGGGAGAGCCTTGGTAAAACGGGCAGTGGTCATCGTAATTCCTGGTTTCATATTCATCTGACCGAGAGCAGCATCATTGCTTATATTGTCAGAGGGTGATGGCAAAGATCGCTCCCAGTTTTGGCATTTGTGCACGTGTAGAGATCACATAGTCCAGTCCCTCCTTCTGTGGGTGAGGGCTGGCCCAGCAGGTGGGTCATTTACCTGCGGGGACACAGACTCAGGCCCAGCAGGTGGGTCATCTACCTGCGGGGAC
>JAAGEH010002531.1:80185968-80220433 GCA_011751065.1 Lasiurus cinereus
GGGACACAGACTCAGGCCCAGCAGGTGGGTCATCTACCTGCGGGGACACAGACTCAGGCCCAGCAGGTGGGTCATTTATCTGCGGGGACACAGACTCAGGCCCAGCAGGTGGTCATTTACCTGCGGGGACACAGACTCGGGCAGAGCTTGGCTTTGAACTTGGGTTCCTGACTGATCTGACCGGAGAGGGTTCATCTGTGCTGGTTCTTAAAGGGAAATAAGGCCATTTCCTACCACTCACTCAGCTTCCTGTGCTCATTGACGGCGAGCTTTGGGGTTCAGTGGATTGACTCCGGGGCTAAAGCTGCGCCCTCTCTCCCCAGGCTGCCGGCGTACTTTGTGGTCCCCGCCCCCCTTCCCGAAGAGAGCGTGTCGCGCTTCCAGGGCCACGGCGTCCCGGTAAGTCCTCTGGAAACCCTGCCAGCCCGGGCGGCTCCTCGTCGTTCTGGCAAAGCATCCTCCCGCAGCCTTGGGCGTCAGTACTGGATAGTTTGTCCTCCGTCCGAGAGCGGCCCCAAAATAGCGTAGGGACTCCCGAGGGGAGTGTCTGAGGTGGAGGCTCCCGGACAGGGTCCTGCGCCCTTACAGATGCTCGGCGTGCTAGCAGACATGTTCCAGAGCTCTGAGCGGGCTAGATGAAGCTGTGACAGACGGCCTGATGTGACCCCGAAATACCTGCGGGCCGAGCCGCCACTCTGAGAGCGGTGGGCTCAGGCCCTGCTGGCTCCCCCCTCTCTCGCCTTGCCGGGGCGAGGCGTCCTTTCCCCAGAGACAGCCTAGAGAGCTCCCTGCCTTTCACAGAATGACTGGCCGGGAGCCGCGTTCAATGTCTCTCCCATCAAAGACGGCGAGGCTCTGGCAGAGACTCCGGCTTCTAGCGGGCGGTCGGGAGTTGCCAGGCCTGGGGGAACTTCGTGAGGATGAGAACTGCACATAAGTGCTTGCGGTGGGCATGGCTGGGGCACAGAAAGGCCACCCGCTCCCGTGCAGGAGGTGGGTGTGGCCGCTGGGTGTCCTGCCAGAGGCCGTGCAGGCGGCATCGGGTGGGCAGCCTGACAGTGGGCCGGGTGCCGCCCCGTGCCAGCAGGCCTGCGCTGGGGAACGTGGGCCTGGTGTTGCCAGTGCTCTGACTGCTCAGGAGGGAGCACAGAGGGATTTCTGGGTGCGCTTTCCTGATGTCTACCCGTCTGCGTCTGACTCAAAAAACATGTCTTTGGGCCCAAGTTGGTTCCTGTCCCACCAGTTTGCAACTTTAAATTTAGAGCAGCAAGTCTCAAACTTCCTGGTCTTGGGACTTTTCACACTCTTAGAAATTACTGAGGGTGTCAAAAGAGTCTTGGTTTCTGTGGTTGTATGTGGTGACATTTGCCAGGTTAAGACTGAAACTGGCCCAGGCAGGGGGTCTCAGCTGTTTGAGCACCCTCCCATGCACCGAAAGGTTGCTGGTTTGATTTCCAGTCAGGGCACGCACCCAGGTTGCAGTTTTGATCCTGTTGGATGTGCATATGGGAGGCAACCAGTCGATGTTTCTCTCTCACATGGATGCTTCTTTCTCTCTCCTTCTCCTCTCTTTCTAAAATCAATAACACTTTTAAAAATATAAAACTGAAACATTAAAACATTATTGTCCTAGCTGGTGTGCCTCATTGGGTAGACTGAAGGGCCCTGATTCCATTCCAGTCAAGCAGCACATGCCTGGGTTCCAAGCTCAGTTCCCAGCAGGGAGTATGCAGGAGGCAACCGATTAATGTTTCTCTCTCCTATCGATGTTTCTCTCCCTCTCTCCCTCCCTCTCCCTTTCTCTTTCTCTGAAATCAGTAAAAATATATTTTTAAAAACCACAATGACATTGTTATGTTAGCAATAAATTCATTATCTGCTAATGGAAAGAACACATTTCTATGGGAAAAAAAAATAGCTATATTGTCCAAAATTTACAAAAGCTGACCAAGCAGCCGAGGACAATGGCGTGTGTCCAGAACAACACGGAGACTGCCTGGTCGCTCCCAGCACTTCGCCCTCTCTCGCCCTCCCTCCCTTTGCTGGTCCTGGCGTCCTCCCGGGGTGACCGCGCTCTGCCTTACGTCGGTGAACTCCCGTCCCTTCGAGGGTGAGCTCCGTGCTGTGGCCAGTGCTCCGCCCTCGGACCCTCTCGCAGCTCCGTCAGTTTCCCGCCCACGCAGGTCTCCTGTGCATGTGGCCATTGGCCCGCTTGCCATTCTCCCCACTGTGAGCTCTCTCTGCCGACAGCAGCTGCCCTTCCTGCCACCCTCACTCCAGGCTCTGGCCGTCCATGGAACTTGGGGAAGTGACTCGGTCTGCCAGCCTCAGTTTCTCCTTGTTAAGGGTGATGATGATCATACCTGCCCCAGTGCAGGCACTGAGCGGACTCACGCAGGGTCCTGCGCAGAAATCCCGGTGACGTGTCACCATCCTCCAGCTCCCGGCGGAAGGCCGGTCAGCACGTGTGTGTGACCACAGCAGGCCTGTGCGTGTCCATCTGACCTGCCTGGTTTCTACGCCGGCCAGTCTTTTGTTGTAGCTCTTCCTTAACAGCGAAGTTGAATATATGCAGCCATTTCGTATGGAACTCACACACTCTTCTCTGGCTGAACCTAAGGCCAGTTTTACCGGTGCCTGGTGGTCGTGCGTGTCATTCTCGAACCCTGGCTTCCCTCTGCAGATCTGGTGCTGGTCCTACCACAACGGGTGCGCCCTCCTGAAGATGTCGGCGCTGCCCAAGGAGCAGGACGACGGCGTTCTGCAGACCCACAAGAGCTTCTTGGACGGGTGAGCGCTGCCCGGCGTTGGTCTCGTCCCGCTCTGTCCTTGTTTCCCAGAGGCCGGGCAGTCCTGGCGGTGGCTCCCCATCTGCTGACCCAGGTAGCGGGGCGCTGCCGGCTGCCACCTCGAAGGGCCGCTTTTAATGACGCACGCCGAGCCCGAGGGGGCAGGGCAGGGTGTCTGTTGAGGTCACACTGCAGGTCACCATGCTGCATGTTTGAAATTTTCCAAATAAAAAGTTAAAGCCCGCCAAAACCGGTTTGGCTCAGTGGATAGAGCGTTGGTCTGCAGATTGAAAGGTCACAGGTTCAATTCCGGTCAAGGGCATGTATCCTGGTTGTGGGCACATCCCCAGTAGGGGGCGTGCAGGAGGCGGCTGAGCCATGTCTCTCTCTCATTGATGTTTCTAGCTCTCTATTCCTCTCCCTTCCTCTCTGTAAAAAATCAATAAAAAGAAAAAAAAAGTTAAAGCCCAAAGTACATGGATCAGGAAGCACAAACTGACAGTTACGGACGGTCACGTTGACATGGGGGAGGCAGAGGGAACGTGACCAGTGAGATTGCAGCACGTCTCTATGTGCCAAGAGGCACGTTGTGGAGAGTATGTGGTTGTCTAACCACTAAGTGTGCACCGGAACCAACACAAACAAAATGGAAGGACAAAGGAACGTCTTTGAGGTGATGGATGTCAACTTATGATACAGTCATTTCACTGATGTCGGTGTAGGTCAGGGTCTGAACTCAGACAGTGTTGTGTGTCCGTTCTCAGTGAAGCTGAAAAACAAGCACCGCAGAAAAGGCCGAGACTGGGGAGTTAAATGGCCTTAGTTCACACCACAAGCTCGATCAGTGTCTTTTTTTTTTTTTAAATATATTTTATTGATTTTTTACAGAGTGGAAGGGAGAGGGCTAGAAAGAAACATCGATGAGAGAGAGACATCGATCAGCCGCCTCCTGCACGCCCCCTACTGGGGATGTGCCCGCAACCAAGGTCCATGCCCTTGACCGGAATCGAACTTGGGACCTTTCAGTCCCCAGGCCAACGCTCTATCCACTGAGCCACACCGGTTTTGGCGCAATCAGTGTCTTAACGGCATACTCCCAGGCAGGAGGCTGCCCGCACACCTCTCATTCCTACGCGCCCCGCCGGGCACTGGCGGCCGCGCTGTCCGCCTTGCTCGCGGGTGCGGTCACGCGGGAGGGCGCCCGCAAAGCTCTC
The DNA here is from genome assembly GCA_011751065.1 of Lasiurus cinereus. Taxonomy (NCBI): domain Eukaryota; kingdom Metazoa; phylum Chordata; class Mammalia; order Chiroptera; family Vespertilionidae; genus Lasiurus; species Lasiurus cinereus. Next base: position 80,189,972 of record JAAGEH010002531.1, read on the forward strand.
ACCCAGGCCTGGGCCGGAGCCAGTGCTCAGGCCCAACCAGCCCCTCCGGGCCTCGGCTGCCTTTCTGAGCACCCGTCTCCTTCGATCCCTAGAGTGTACAGGGTCATCCACCGGCCGCCCTACGAACTGGTCAGGACCGAAGACCTGTCCAGCAACTTCCTGTCCCTGCCGGACATCCAGGCCGCGTACTCGAGGTTTAAGCAGCTGTTTCTGATAGGTGAGAGGCATGCTGGGAAAGGCACCCAGCGGGTCCCTGGGCCCCCTCCCTGGCTGATGCGGGACTGCCCGTCTCTGCCAGAGGTTCCCCCGGGACCTCAGGGCATCCGCCTCCGGCTGGAAGGGGCAGCTGTGCAGGGTAGACAGCTGTGGACGGTGGGCTCTGAGGCGGTGGGCTGGGCGCGGGCAGGGGTGTGCCGGCGAATGAGGGGTGTGTTTAGGGTTCCAGTGGAGAACCTCTTGGGCCCTCATGGCACCAGGATGTAGTTACTTGCAGGAGCCGCAGCCTGTCTGCCTCCCTCGGTCCGCCAGAGCACGCCGCTCGCTCTCCTCCTGCGCTCCGGGCGGCAGGGCTGTGCGGGTGGCGGGCACCTGCCTGACCGCCACCCGCTCCCGGCCTCCCAGCTCAGCGCCTGCCAGCGGGAGCCTGGGGGCGCCGGTTGGCACGCGGAGACCTGTGCCCGGGCGGCGGGCAGCGCGTTGACAGCGTGGTTCTGTGCAGGCGTGTGAGTGAGCGAGCACCTGGCCTCTCTCCTCTCCCCCCCCAGATAACAGCACCGAGTTCTGGGACACAGACATCAAATGGTTCTCTTTGCTGGAAAGCAGCAGCTGGCTGGACATCATCAGGTACCTGACGCCGTTGTTTGGCCGTGACTTCTGTCGTTCTCGAACTGCCGGAGAGCAAATTGGCAGGCAGGCTACGTGCCTTAGCGTCCACGGTGAAACGTTTTCCATCAGTTACTTATTATGTCTGTGCACTTTGGACAGGGCGGACAGACATGCTGCCTGCTCCCAGGAGACACTCCCCTGGGCCTGGCCCTGAGAGAGGTGGCGGGCGAGGCAGCGGTGCTGGCCTGGGGGGGGGGGGGCGGGGGGGGGGGGAGGGTGCTGATCGGAGGGTGCTGATCGGAGGGTGCTGATCGGGGATGCACACCGCTGCTCCGCCCCGGGGCAGCGCGGGGTGAGAGCCGCCGTCCTCAGCGGCCCTGCGCGCTGGGGGAGGGGCCTCCTCCCCAGGCTTGCTCACATATGTTTCGTGCTGCAGGTCAGAGTTGGAACATGTTCCGGCAAGCAGCGACGCGTGTCAGCCAGGCCCTCCTTTCCGGGGGGGGGGGGGAGGGTTAGCGTCCGCAAGCCCATGAAGGCGGTGGGTGGCGCGCTGGGCAGAGCCCGCCCGCGGGAAGCCCGGGGGGAGTGAAGGCGGAGCTGGCCCCGCGGCCCCGTTGCGGAGGGCGCCGTGAGCGCGTGTGGAGACGCAGGGCCTCTGGGCGGAGCTCTGCGCACTCTGGCCCTGGCAGTGACCTTGCAGGGAGCAGGCGGGCGTGCAGCGCCCAGGTTCTCACGGAGCAGTTCTAGTTTAGAAATCTCCCGGGAGCGTTTGTATATCCATGTTCCGAGTCCCTTCTGTGAAAAGTTTGTTTCACAGGCCGAGTGTCTCGTAGTATCTGCTGCTTTTGGGGGTTTTGGGGAAAGTGAGGAAGACAAAGCTGAAGATCAGCGGGGCCTGTCTCAGTCTCTCCCTGTTCGACGCCAGCCCAGAACGAAAGCCTCTTTCCTTGTCCCCGCAGACGCTGCCTGAAGAAGGCCATCGAGGTCGTCGAGTGCCTGGACGCCCAGAGCACCAACGTCCTTCTTGTAGGTAGGAGCCTGGCCCCCGCCTTCCCTCCCTGAGGCTCGTCCTGCGGGCCCAGCCGCGGCGGCAGGAGGAGGGCCCAGCGCGGGATCAGCCTGGCCGTCCCGGGCGCGGGCCTCCCGGGTTCCGCTCACACAGACTCCTTCGCGGCCCAGCGAGGCATGTCCCTGTCTTCCCCAAAGCTCGTTTCCAGTGCTTGGGGTTTCGGTTTAGATGAACTCCTCTGGTTAAAGCTAACATCTTTGGATCACCCCTTCGATAGAAAGAGCCCCAGGGATGGTGTAATCATTGTCTTTCCGTGTTTCTGTTGGACAGCCCTGGGCAGTGGCCATAGGAGCCTTGCGGTGCGTGAGTCCCTTTTCCTCGGCGCTTACCGCTGTGTGCGGGGCAGGCGGGCCTTCGCCGGTGTGAGAGCCGGTGGCAGCCGCCGCGTGCACCTGCCGGCCTGTGAGGTCGAGCCGAGCGCGTCTGTTGTGAGAAGACTCGGTTCTCACAGCCCCTGCGTTTCACGTTACATAGGTCGCCTCGTGCTTTCCTGCCTTCAAGCTCTTTTTTATTTTTTATTTTATTGATTTTTCACAGAGAGGAAGGGAGAGGGATAGAGAGTTAGAGACATCGATGAGAGAGAGACATTGATCAGCCACCTCCTGCACGCCCCCTACTGGGGATGTGCCCGCAACCAAGGTACATGCCCTTGACCGGAATCGAACCTGGGACCTTTCAGTCCGCAGGCCCATGCTCTATCCACTGAGCCACACCGGTTCCGGCCTTGCCCCAAGCTCTTACCGTGTCTGAAGGCTGCCTGGCTGCTGAGCGTCAGCTTTTCCGGGCAGACCGGGAGAAGTGTCTGCCGGTGGCTTCTCCCCCTCGAGGCTGCTCGCCGGCCGGGACGCTGACCCCGTACTGAGCACCTGCCTGTGCGAAGCTCCGCTTCCGCCTTCCAGGAGCTTCCGGCCTCCGGGCAGCGTTGGCCTAAGCACGTTCCTGAGAAAGAAACAGCCACAGGGCAGCCCTCACGGAGGCAGGGAGGTGGGGAGGCGGGTCTGAGGTGCCAGTCCGGCCACACTGCCCTCCTGCCCTCAGCCTTCCTACTGGCTGACCCTCACGCCGGGGCAGCATCCTCGGGGACATTTTAGAACAGCCGCTGGAGCTGCACTTCTCTTTGTGGAGGGGGAACCCCGGGTGTTAGACCCTGACTTTTAACATTTTAAAGCATCCCAAGACAGATGCACCGGTGCAGAGGCGTGTGTGACTGGCTGTGGGCCCTGAGTGAGCAGGTGTTGGATGGCGGCGCCGGGGAGTGGGCTGTGTGCGGTGCCCTCAGGGCTGGGCCGGGGACTCGGCCACGGAGAGCGGTCTCGGCAGGCGGGGGGCGCAGGCCCTCCACCCTTAGACCCCCGAGCGTGGAGCGCTGGGCGCAGCAGCGGGCGGAGCGGGGGCGGTGGGGGGCCAGCGAGCTGGGTGGCGAGACCTGGACCCGCAGCCCGGGCGGTGAGCTGTCTCAGAGCCGGCGGTCAGCAGGGCCTGGTGAGCCGGCCTCCCGGCGGCACACGGATGGCACGGCTTCCGGGCCGCAGGGCTGCGTTCCCTCTGCAGCGAGCACGGCGGGCCGGGCCGGTGTGCGGGCCCCGCTGCCGGCGAGGCGCCTCTCGCTCTCCGAACCGCTCCGTCTTCCGCGGCCCTGGCGCCGGGGCAGGAGCCGGGCTGGCGCCGGGGCCTGGGGGTGGGCACCTGCGCCGGCAGGCAGTGTGGGTGCCGGGAGGGTGACGCTTCCTCCCTCCTGCCCGGCCCCTAGAGGAGAACGCGTCCGACCTGTGCTGCCTCGTCGCGTCCCTGGTGCAAGTGATGATGGACCCGCACTGCAGGACCCGGGCCGGCTTCCAGAGCCTCGTCCAGAAGGAGTGGGTGGCGGGCGGCCACTGCTTCCTGGACCGCTGCAACCACCTGCGGCAGAGCGACAAGGAGGAGGTGAGGGTCCTGGCGGGGTCCCCCGCTTCCTGTCCTCGGGGCGGGGCTGCTGCGTGCGGATGTGCCTGGACCGCGCCGCAGGGAGGCGGTGACTCTGAAGGTTTAACCACATTGAAGCCCTTCCCGAGGAAAGAGATGCTCATGTTAGCGAGCATGCTCAGCGCGCTCTCTTCCGAAGGGCGTGCACCGAGGATGCCTAAGCGTGTCACGGTGGGAGGAGTATGATGTGTGACTTAAATGCGCGTCGGCTCCATGAGAGACACCCCTGTCATTGCTGCCAAGTTAGTGTTTGCAGAACGGTGCATACTCAGGGTGTAAGCTTCCCATGTAAAACACATGACACAGGGGCCATTGTCCTTGCACAGAAGCCTGCCAGAGTGAAGCAGAGGGTGAGGCTAGCGCCACCTGCTGCCGGGCCCGGTGGTGTGTCTGTGCGACGCAGCCTCTGCCTCGCCCTGTGAATTGCCGAGGGCAGGCGGGGCGGGAGGTCAGCTCAGAGTCCGTTCCGCTTGCCTCGCCGCAGCGGCACAGGCTCCGAGGCGGCGAGAGGAACGGTTACGGAAGGAGAAATGGGAACGGGCCCTTTCTCGAATGGCGTCGCCTGCAGAGCTACACATGCCGGTGGCAGGCCTCGTGGTTTCCCCACTCCAGACAGCAAGCATGTCTGTCTGCGCGCCCGTGTCCCGGGACCGGCCTCTCTCCCTGGGCCTAGCCTCTCTCCCTGGGCCTGGAGCTCCTCTCTTCCAGCCCGGGCTGCGTCTCCCTGAGCGGGTGGAGGTCTGGCTTCATTGCTGGGTGGAGTTGGCCTTTCTGGGAATTAGCTGAAAGCCTATGGGACTCAGATAACATGATGGGCAGAGAGCTGAGCCTGGCGGAAGAGTGTTCATGTCTGAGGAGCGAGGACCGACCGGCACCGTGCCCAGCGGAGAAAAGGCCCAGAGAATTCTGGTACTTTGATTCAGATGTGAGATCACACACTCACGTCTCCGTGGGCCGAGCGGTTCCACGCTCACGTCTACGTGGGCTGAGCGGTTCCACACGCGTGCGCTGTGGGAGAGACTTGGGCAGCCCCGAGGGGGAGAGGTGTCAGTGGCCTGTCTTGCCACCTGCAGGGCACAGGTGGCTCGGGATGAGCACAGGTGGGGGACAGGCCCTTGGACGCTGCTCTCTGCTGATAGTGGGCTCGCCTCTCTGTTGCTAATAAAGGAGCCGTCAGTTACAGAAATATAATTGTGTCAAAGTCGGTTTGGCTCAGTGGATAGAGCGTCAGCCTGTGCACTGAAAAGTCTTGGGTTCAAGGGCATGTACCTTGGTTGCAGGCACATCCCCAGTGGGAGATGTGCAGGAGGCAGCTGATGGATGTTTCTCTCTCATCGATGTTTCTAACTCTTTATCCCTCTCCCTCCTCTCTGTAAAAAAAAAAATCAATAAAATATATTAAAAAAAAATATATATATACATATATATATGTATATATAATTGTGAAAAATATTAGAAACTCCCTTTCCTGCATCTACCTTCTTTCCTGTTCTCTCTCTTCTGGGACCTCATTGTGGGGGTGGAGAAGGGGGTATTACCAGAATTCAAAAGAAGTAAATACAGCTTTTTAAATAAAGTCTAAGACTGAGAAGGAGAATGGGGTTCTTTCAGGGGAAGTAATATTTCACTTGATCAGGGTTCACAGTCCTAGAATGGCTGCAGGCTCTTCGCTACTAATGCTGAGTGTGTGAGGTTCCGCATAGTGCGTCTCTGTGTGTCACACAGGGCACCCCGCATCCCCCCAGGGCACCCTGCCGAGGGCGAGCCCGCCGGGGCCTGCGGCCCGGAGCTCCGCGTGGTTCCCGCTGCGTCCGCCGGGAGGCGCCCCCGCCGCTCAGTCCCCGTCTTGTTTCAGCAGGTCCCCGTGTTCCTGCTTTTCCTAGACTGCGTGTGGCAGCTGGTGCGGCAGCACCCGCCGGCCTTCGAGTTCACGGAGACGTACCTGACCGTCTTGTCCGACAGCCTGTACGTGCCCATCTTCAGCACCTTCTTCTGCAACTCGCCCCACCACAGGGAGGCGAGCGCGGTGAGTCGCTCAGGGCCGCGCAGGAGCCGTCCCCGAGGAGACGCAGGAGAATGCGGGGCGCCCGGCTCCGCGGCCTCCTGGGGAGTGGCAGGAGCCCCCCGCTGGGGAGCTGTGGCCCCGGCCCGAGGGGAGGCAGACAGGGGCGTCGCTCGCCTGGTGGCGCAGGAAGGCGGGCGGGAGCACCCGCTGGAGGTGGGACGCGCCAAAGCGACGCCGCCGTCCTGCCCTGCCAGACCGAGGCCTCCCCTGGGGATGCGCCAGGCAGCGCTGCGGGGGGTGGGGGGGTCGGGGGAGCGGGGGCTCTGACAGCAGTCGGCGGGCTCGGGCTTCCCTCAAGCCGCCCTTCGGGAGGTCCTGCCAGACCCACGGGAGGCGAGGACAGTGCTGCCGCCCCAGCTGCGTGCCCGCAGACCGGCCCTCGGCTTTCTGAGCCCCCGTCTCCTCAGAGGAACGCTCGCAAACGTAACGGACTTCCAGGTGGCGGTGGAAGTGCCGGCACCGTGGCTGGCAGGTCCCTCTCCCCTGCCCCCCCTCCCACAGCCTGGAGCAGGGGCCTGAGAGGCGGGGCGCGTGGGCACTGGCCTCGGCAGGAGCCTTCCCGTGCCTGCTGCCGGGGTCTGCCCCCCCCTCGCCCCCCAGCGGCCTGACCGAGCTTGCTTCGGCAGGGCAGGGAAGGCCCGGATGCGCACAGCACGCCTCTGCACCTGCTCACCGTGTGGGACTGGTCCGTCCAGTTCGAACCCCGAGCCCAGACCTTGCTCCAGAACCCTCTGTACACGGAAAAGCCCAAACTGGACAAAGGCCAGCGGAAAGGAACGCATCTCAAAGTAAGGTCCCGCGCCCGGCCCTGCGCCCGCGGGCGTGCGGGGGGATAGACGTTACGCTGGGACGGGGGCTGTCCTCGGCGCTGGGGACCCATGGGCTGCTCCCCTGTGGGGGGGAGTGCAGGAGGCAGCCCTCCATGACTCTCATCGCTGCTGGTTCTCTCTCTCCCTCTCTCTCCCTTTCCGAAATCCATAAAAACATATTAAACTAACAACCAAACCAACCAACCAAGTAAGGGTTAGAACTGGCCATCGCTGGGGTCCCTTACCCTCTGGCCTGGGGCAGGTGGGACCCTAACTTGGCTGTCACCGTAATTGTGCCTGTCGCCACCAGGGGGCGCAGCACGCACGCAGAAGCGAACCTCTGGCCATGCTGTGCGGAGCCCTGGGCTCTGGCTGGAAAGAGGGCAGCAGGGGGGACGGCCTCCCTGGGCTGAGCCTGGGCCTGAGGCCCCTCCAGAGGCCCCGCAGCAGCGGAGGTGACTGGCAGCTGGCCCCTGCTGGAGCCTGGCCTGGCTGCCCTGGGTCCCCGGCCACCGGAGGATGGAGCCACTGCCCACTTTAGGGGCGGGAAGACGGGACGAGCAGGGACTGGGGGTGGCCTGGCTGCCCTCCCCGTCGTGGGGTCTGTGGGGAGTCCTGGCCAGGAGCCACAGCCAGGCGATGCCATGTAACTAGCGTGTCCCCGAGAGAGCGGGGTTACTAACTGGTAAAGCCAGACCCGCCCCGTCTCCCCAGCGCGTTCCTAGCCGCCGGCACACAGCCGCTGCCGGCTGCAGGGAGAAGGGCGCGGAGGGAGGCGGTGACCGCGCTCACCGTTCCTGCCGGTGGGAGAGCATCGGGCCGGCAGCCAGTCCGCACATGTCTGCCCCCTGACCCGTCCAGAAGGACCTGCTGACTTGGGCCTCAGCGCCCCTGGCGCCGGGAAAGCACAGCTACTCCCCAGAGGGAGGCCTTCAGCTGGCGCCGCTCCCCGGCTGTCAGAGGACACGTTCCTTCCCCGCCAGCGGTCGGCAAACTCCTTCGTCAGCAGAGCCAACTGAAACCTCTATGGAGAGCCACATTTTTAAACTGAAACTTCCAACACCACGTCTTCAAAACGGACTCGCCCGGCCGTGGTGTTTTGTGGAAGAGCCGCACTCAAAGGGCCAAAGAGCCGCAGTTTGCCGACCACGGCCGCAGATCAGCGCCTGGCTTAGGGAAACGCGCTTTGCCCAGGTGCCGAGTGCCCGTGGCGGCCCTGTGTCCGTGGCGGGCCGGCTTCCCTCGGTGTCGCAGACTGCTTCGGCCCGGCTCCGGATGAGCGGCCAGCTTTCCTCACTCGCGGGGGACAGAGCCGCGGACCTTGGCACCGGGGAGCATTGTCAGGGACGGGCATGCCCCTGGCAGTGCTGGGCTCGGGGCTCGTTAGCCTGGATGGGCCCTTTCTGGGTGGCACAGCGGGGCCTGGGCGGTGGGGCTAACAGAGACTTTATTTGTGTTTCCTCTAAGCATCAGCGCCAGCTTTCTCTGCCGCTCACCCAGTCTAAGTCGTCCCCCAAAAGAGGGTTCTTCCGAGAAGAGACCGACCACTTAATCAAGAACCTGCTGGGCAAGAGGATCAGCAAACTCATCAGCTACGCGGACGAGCTGCCGGACGGCTTCCGCGAGTTCTACGACAGCTGGCACAGCAAGCCCCCCGACTACCACGGCCTGCTGCTGCCCCACCTCGAGGGCCCCGAGATCCGCGTCTGGGCCCAGCGCTACTTGCGGTGGATCCCCGAGGCCCAGATCCTGGGAGGGGGCGCGGTGGCCCTGACCAGCCGGCTGCTGGGGGTGATGGAGGAGGTGCGGGCCTTGCAGGAGAAGGTCAGCGCGCGGGCCCCGCCGGCCGAGGCCCCGGTCCCCCCAGCCCCCGCCCCGCCGGCCCGCGCGGCACGCCTGTCCTCCCTGTTCCCCTTCGCCCTGCTGCGGCGGCACTCCTGCAAGCCCCTGCTGCCCGCCAGCGGCTGGAAGGCGCTGGGCGGCGACGAGGACCTGGCCCGGCGCGAGGACGAGTTTGTGGACCTCGGGGAGGTGTGATGCGCGGCGCCGCGTGGGACAGGCCGCACCTGCACAGCAGGAACCAGGTGGAGGTGGGGGAACCCCGCAGCCCAGAGCTCCGGGCACCAGGCCAGGAGCAGAGCCGGCTCCCCGCGCCTGGGCCTGGGCCGCGCAGTTAGACCCGCCTCGGCGGCGTCGCTGCTCCCGCAGAAGCGTTGCGCGGACCGGCCGCGGCTGCTTGACTACTAAGAGGCTGGGGCACACTTTCTGGGGTCCGTTCTCCCGGCGCCGGGATAACTGTCCGCGCCGGCCCGGTCCCTGGCTGCCTGGCGCGTCTCCGCGCGGAGCAGGCTCAGCTGCGTGCGATGGGAGTGGCGACCGGGAGGCTCGGGCGAGGCCCTGGGAGTGGCATCCACTGGAACACGCCCCGCCCCGCCCCCCCCCCCCCCCCCCGCATCGCCTGACCCTCCGGCGTCCCCTCCTGCAGGGACTGTCACTGCGGGGTGCCGGGCCGCCACCGCGCCGCCTCTCCCGCATGCTGCCGCCTCCGGCCTCTGCCCGCTCCTCCCCACTGCCCGGCTGCGCTTCCCGTGTCCCGGGGCCGCTCCCCTGGAGGTGACACGGGGCCTCTGGTCTGCCCACAGGTGCTTCCTGTGGAGGCTCCGCCTGTGCGGGCTGCGGGCCTTTCCCAGCGGAGGCCAGCCCCGAGCGCTAGTGACCGGGAGCCTGCGGGCGGCTTCCCGCGTCCTCCGTCCCCGGCTGTGGCTTTCCTGGGGAGGGGGGCTTTCCTGGGGAGGCTGCCCGATGGCGCCTCCGCCGTGTACAAAGCCATGGAGAAACTCATTCCAGAGACGCCCAGTCCTCATTCCAGAAGCGCCGGGCGATGCTTTCCACCCCACACAGCGTGGGTGAGCGGCCCAAGGCCACGGCCCTTGCCATCGCTTGGCGCCCTGCGCACACTGCCGTCGAGCGGCCCGTGGTAACGCAGGCGCGCGCCCTCACAGGCCCGCGGTGCGTCCTCAGCGGCCCCGCAAACCCCCGAAAGGAGGGAGGGGAACGTCTGCCGTGGGGGCCTTTCGGCCGCACGTTTGCCTCCGAGCACCTTCGCTGGCCGCGCAGACCCGTCCAGTGCGTGTTGAGACGCACGTCCGTCCGTCCCGGGCAGGGAAGCGTGGAGCTTCTCGGGGGGCACGTCTTCTGTCCGCACCGGAGACCGTTGTGCTCCCCACGCGTGTAGACACGGGAGCCGGGCCGGTCTGTGAAGACGACCGAGGCGGGAGGAGGCGGGACTCCACGTGGGGCCAAGCACGCCAGCCCCGTCGCCTGGGGTCTCCCCGCGAGGGGGTGCAGGCTGGCGGCCTTCACCCGCCCCTGTTCCCTGGCCGCCGGCGCGCGCACTGACCGCCACGTCTCTGCCAGGGGCTCCGGTCCATGGGGAGCCGTTTTCGGTCGCCTTACTACCCCGTGAACATTTATGCCGCGGCCTCTTCCTCTTAGGGTCTCGCCCTCCTCATTCCAGAAACGCCCGGGTGATGCTTCACACTCCACCACGTATGGTTGAAAGGCACAAGGTCATGGCCCTTGTCATAGCAGCTGAATGTGCATTGAAATATTTTTCTATGACTTTAAAGAAATTACAGTAGAAGAGTAAGCTGTTATAACATGGAAGGCCGTGACAATTGATGTATTTATATTTGAAATCAGATTTCTATAAACTTGTATTTGTGTACAGAATTCTCAGTGGGTTTATATATTGTGACGTTTTTACTCAAAATGGAAATGTGGGTTATGCTTCACCGTTAAAACGGAAACCAGACCATTTGCTTTGAATGCTGCACTGCCCGGTGGGAAATGTGCGTTACCTTACCATGTACAGTGTCCTGACTTTGTTTATACCTCCAAGTTTTTACACTGAAGACAAATTAGCTTTAATTACCTGTAAAACTTCTTTTTTTATATAAGGGAATAAGCTGTTGGGCTAAATCTGTATAAATGTGCGCTTTATTTTTTGAACGTACAATGAAAGTTTACTTGTATCTCACTGCACCGTGTCCGATTGCGGAAATTAAAGCACAATTTACCAGCAGCACACGCTCAGTGTGGTTGTTAAAACATGGAACAGTTCCTTCCACACATTCTGCGTGTGTGTGTGTCTATGTGTGTGTGTGTGTGTGTGTGTGGTTGGAGGTGGTGGAAAATCAATAACCAAATATTTAAATTTCAGGTGGTGACAAAATTGACAAAAAATAAGATAGGGCCCTGACCGGTTTGGCTCAGTGGACAGAGCGTCAGCCTGCGGACTGAAAGGTCCCAGGTTCCATTTCGGTCAAGGGCAGGTACCTTGGTTGTGGGCGCCTCCCCAGTAGGGGGTGTGCAGGAGGAAGCTGATTGATGTCTCTCTCTGATCCGTGTTTCTAACTCTCTCTCCCTCTCCCTTCCTCTCTGTAAAAAATCAATAAAATACATTAAAAAAAAACCCCCAAAGATAGGGAGGAGCCTGCTGGAGTGGCTGCGGGACAGTTTCCATGTTGAAGTGAATGCCGGCCGCTGCTTGGGGGGCTGTTGAGGGTGAGGGTGTGTTTCCGGGGGCAGGGCTCTGGGTGCAGGGACCCCGTAAAGGGAGAGGCTTCGGTTTTCCTTCCCGAGGGGGTACCCGGGCCGGCGCTGTCTTGTTCCACCGCTGGGCGGAGGCCCGGCACCCGTGTGTGTGTGTGGGGAAGGCCGTGTCTCTGGCCTTTCCTGCCTGCACCCCTTTCCCTTCATCAGGACCAGGGGACGTCCCCTCTCTCCTGAGGTCACAGAGCCGGATCCTGGACCCCACTGCCGCCACGTCCTCGCGAGCGTCCAGTTCTGTTATTAAACTCCCAGGAGGGCCGAGACCGGTGTGGCTCAGTGGGTAGAGCATCGCCCTGCGGACTGAAAGGTCCCAGGTTCTATTCCAGTCGGGGGCACGTACCTTGGTTGGGGGCACATCCCCAGTAGGGGGCGTGCAGGAGGCGGCTGATGGATGTCTCTTCCTCATCGATGTTTCTGACTCTCTATCCCTCTCCCTTCCTCTCTGTGAAAAATCAAAACAAAACAAACATAAACCCCCAGGAGGGGCTGGCACCTGCCGATGAGCGGGAGGACCGGTTCCTGGCCTGGGCCCGGCCGCGTCTCCTGAGTTTCTTGTTCCCTGGCTTCCAGCTGCGGGCGGGAAGGACGGAGGGGTGGGAAGAGGGGGCATTTCCCTTGGGGGTGTGGGGGGACAGGCCGGGCGGGGCGGGGCCCCTGTGCCTTCCTGTGCCACCTCCAGCCCTGGGCGGTGGGCAGGGCGGGCCTGGACGGCAGCTGCTCCCAGGCCCCCATGGGGCCGTGGTCCATGTTGGTCAGCGGGAGGAGAGTCCGCTGTGCCTGCCCCGGGCTCCGGAGCGTTCAGAGAGACAGCCCTGCAGGACAGAGGGACAGAGGGACAGAGCCCCCGACCGGTCCCTTCGCCGTGCAGGGATGGCCTAGGGACTGAGGACTTCCACACACTCCTTCCTTACCCTCCCAACACACTCCCTCCCTCTCTCTCTCTCTCTCTGTCTCTCTCTCTCTCTCTCTCTCTCTGTATGTATATATATCGTCCTTAACATCTTAGGACGGGGTAGGCATGCGTCTCAGGCTCAGCCCGGGTAACACCAAAGACCTGGGACATGCCATTTCTACGTCGGGAAGTCATTCGTCGGTGCGGTGTTTCTCTTTGTCCTTAAAGGCACAGGCCTCTTGGCCTGTTTTGTGGTTCAGGCCCAGTTCTTTTTTCTTCCTATTTCCTGTTGACCCTCCCGTTACCCTGCCCGCCGCTGCAGTGAGAGCAGGTGGAGTGTATGCCACCTGGAAGTCTGTCCAGTAGCGGTTGACCTTCTAAGGAAAAGGTCCCAGTTTTGCTAGACAGCCGTTTTTTTTTTTTTAATATATTTTATTGATTTTGTACAGAGAGGAAGGGAGAGGGATAGAGTCAGAAACATCGATGAGAGAGAAACATTGATCAGCCGCCTCCTGCACATCCTCTACTGGGGATGTGCCCGCAACCAAGGTACGTGCCCTTGACCCGAATCGAACCCGGGACCTTTTAGTCCGCAGGCCGACGCTCGATCCACTGAGCCACGCCGGTTTGGGCGACAGCCGGGTTTTTAAGCCCCGTGTCCACAGCAAGTGATTGCTCTGGACAGTCCTTGCGCCTGTTGCAAAGTCACCAGAGACCCTCACGCTGCAAACCAGGGGCCACCAGGCTGTCCCTGCGTCCTGCGCGCCGCCGAAGAGGCTCCGAGGGGGTCGGACACTCAGAACTCCTCGGGACCGGCTGCCCGCAGACTCCACACGGGTTCCAGTTTCTGACACTGGCCCTGGCGCCTGCGCTCCCTCAGGGAGGCCGCTGCCTCCTGCCGGCCACTGGCACACAGGCCTGGTCTGGAGAGGCACTGGCCTCAGCGCCACTGATCGGATCAGGTCGATCAGGTCAACCGATTGGGCTGCGTGGATCGGCTCAGCCAGTTGGGTTAACTGATCAGATGAAGGAGATTGCGAGAGGAGGAGAGAAGCGAGAGAGGAGGGAAAACTGAGAGGAGGAGGACTGATGAGCCGATCAGCTCGGCTCCTCGGGGCGGGCTCAGCTCTCCAGAGGACCCTCAGCAGAAAATGCGAAGTTCCAGGCAGCCGCCGGCGACTCCCAATGGGGGCCCTGGGATGGCTCCCTCTTCGCCTCTCCCTCAGGCGATTCCTGGGGTGGAAGGCTTCACATGCTTCTCCAGGGTTTGGGTTAGATTAGGGTCAGGGTCAGGGTCAGGGATAGGGATAGGGATAGGGTTAGGGTTATGGATAGGGTTAGGGTTAGGTTAGGGTCAGAGTCAGGGATAGGATTAGGGCTAAGGTTAGGGTTAGGGTTAGGTTAGGGTCAGGGTCAGAGTCAGGGTCAGGATCAGGGATAGGATTAGGGTTAGGGTTATGGAGAGGGTTAGGGCTAATGTTATGGTTATGGTTATGAATAGGGTTAGGGTTAGGTTAGGGTCAGGGTCAGAGTCAGGGTCAAGATGAGGGGTAGGTTGAGGGTGAGGGTTGACTGTCATCTACGGGAACGCCAAGGAGCCACAGCTCCCCTGTGGCTTTGCAGGGACCGTATCAATGGTGACATTCTCCAAAAGCTGACACCCTGGAACGACCTGGACGTTTCTCCAGACAAACAGGATTGTCCACGGTCAGTTTGGCTACGTTGGGGCTCCCTGAGGAAGTGGACGAAGTCCAGGGAAAGCGAGCCGGAGGGAGAGTGGGAAGGCCAGTGAGCGCCAAGGCAAGTGCTGGCTGCAGACCACAGGCCCCGTATGAGCGTGTCGTGGAGGAGGCCGTGTCTACGTGGGCTCTGTCACTCAGAACTTACTGAATCCGGGCAGATTACGTCATCTCTCTGCGTCTCCGTGTCCTTAACCTTCAAAGTAGGCAAATTAACGCCGAATTCATGAGCTGTCTTCTGGAGAAAGCAGAATCTGGGAGAGAGTCCGGCCCAGAGGATGCACAACACCCAGAGGGAACCCCAAGATGAAGCATGGGCTTGGGGTGCTGTGGCCGGGTAGGTCCGTGCTGAGTAAGAAAGGGGAGAAGCTAGCGCTCAGGGGAGGGGTTGACCATGGAGAGGGCATCCCGTGAGAGCAAGCGGCTCAGGGAACCTCTGAACCCACCTCCCGATCTTATTGCAAACGCGAGACTGCGCCAAATTTTGCCTTTATTTAAAAGCAGAGGCGAAGGAGAGAAAAGGAAGAAAGAAGGAAGGAATAAAAGAGATGTATAATAATTGAAAGAAAAGAATACTTTTTGTAATATAATAGGGCAGAAGTTCAGACACACTTGAAAAATAATTTCAAGACACTCTTTTTTTAAAAATTTATTTTATTGATTTTTTTACAGAGAGGAAGGGAAAGGGATAGAGAGTTAGAAACATCAATGAGAGAGAGAGAGACATCAATCAGCCTCCTCCTGCACATCCCCCACTGGGGATGTGCCTGCAACCAAGGTACGAGCGGGCGGCTTCTCAAATACCTTTCCAGGGCCTAAGCCCCGTGATGCACTTCTCCGATGAGCCCCGTCTCCCCACCCGCACGGCCGCCGTCCACAGAGGCTCCATCACCTGGTCACTTTGCCTCCTGCCCACCCCTGCCCTCTGGGCCTACCCCACCTCTGGCCCTCCTCAGATTGAACTCCCCACAGCCCCTTCCCTGTTCTCGTCTCCCCTGAGGGCCAGCGTGTGACGTCGAGAAGGCCGCTGTCCAGGTCTTTCTGGCCGCCTGCCCTGGACTTTCTCCCAGGCCAGGTGTTACCGGGACCGACCTTTCGCTCCCGACAGCCCACGGCCGGCTCGCTTAGAACCCAACATGCACTGGCTTCCCTCTTGACCCTGACCCTGACCCTGACTCTCTAACGCAGTGGTTCTCAACCTTCCTCAGGCCGCGACCCTGGCATACAGCTCCTCATGGGGTGGTGACCCCCAACCATGAAATGTTGCTACTGTGATGCATCGTGATGTCAATATCTGCATTTTCCGAGGGTCTGAGGTGACCCCTGTGGAAGAGTCGTTTGACCCCCAAAGGGGTCGCCACCCATAGGTTGAGAACCGCTGCTCTCACAGACCGCCCCCCGGTTCCTGCTCCCGCTCATATTCCACGCCCCCCCAGTCTCTCCCGATGACCCCAGACAGGCCCGGTCCCTGCGGCTGAGTCTCACCCCCAGGAGGAGGCCCCAGCATTCCCCGCGGGCTGGCAGGCCTCAGGGAGACAGAGGCTGCCTCGGGGGGTGGGGGTGGGGATGGGGTCCCCCGCCCTGGCTCCCTCGGTTCTGCTGAAATGTTTTCAAAGAGCAATGAGGGGTGCCCCGGCCCAGGCGGTGGGGGCCTGCCTGTAGCTCATTGGCATCGGGCGTGCCCACAGCGGCTGGCGGCTCGCACCTGGGGTGCTCTGGGGAGGGCAGCCTGGCGGGAGCCCTCAGCAAGGCAGGAGGAGTTTGTGGGTCAACACCCCGCTTTCCTGGCCCCCCAAGTAGCACAATCTGAGGAGAGCTCTCCACGGCCTCCTGGGGTTTCCAGGGCCTCAGGGGTACCCTGCCCACCTGTTCCCCATGTGCCCTTCTCCCTCTGCCCGCCTCCCCCTCCGTTTCCCGGTCAGAGCGTTGGGAGGTGGACTTCCAGGTACACCGTTCACACCCAGCGCTTGTACCGGGGTCTGCTTCCGAGGAAAAAGTGGGTTTTCTCTCTCTTCGGTTCGCTTTCTTATCGTTTTCCTTTAGCCGTTGTTTGATGGACGTCCTTGAATCTTTTGAGAAAACAATCATGTCATTTATCCTGGCAGATTTGCTGGTAAGTATTTGTGCCTGGTGTCCTCTTAGAAACCAAAAAGTGTCCAAGTAGGTTCTTGGTTTTCGTTCCTGATCCTGT
Source organism: Lasiurus cinereus (assembly GCA_011751065.1). Lineage (NCBI taxonomy): Eukaryota > Metazoa > Chordata > Mammalia > Chiroptera > Vespertilionidae > Lasiurus > Lasiurus cinereus. Next base: position 80,206,138 of record JAAGEH010002531.1, read on the forward strand.
GCTGTTTTTTTACTTCGCTCTCCAGGTTTTTATAGGAATATCTAATTTTTTTTTTTCCCCAATGAATTATCTTGTAGGTCTGTTGGTCATTATTTCTGATGTTGGGTCATACTTGTGTTAGGTACTTCAGTGATTTTTTTTCTATTTCATTAATTTCTACTTTTACCTTTAGTAGTTCTTCCTTTTCAGTCTCTCCGTTTGCTATGTTTGTAACTTTTTGAGATAGTGGCCAAATTTGTTTATTCTCCATCTGCCTTTTCTTTTTTTAAAATATATTTTATTGATTTTTTTACAGAGAGGAAAGGAGAGAGATAGTTAGAAACATCGATGAGAGAGGAACATCGATCAGCCGCTTCCTGCACGCCCCCCACTGGGGATGTGGCTGCAACCCAGATACATGCCCTTGGCCGGAACCGAACCTGGGACCCCTCAGTCCGCAGCCTGACGTTCTATCCACTGAGCCACACCGGTTTCGGCTGCCTTTTCTTTTAACGAACGGACATGAAATGATACATTTACACCCAAGTATTGATTTAGGACGGCCAGTGGGGACATAATGCGCCTTTTTGGTCTGTTCGTTTTAAACATTGTTAGATCTTCACTGTTCTTTAGCGACACGATGTTTTATGTCCTACATGACTGTGTGTTTGTTTCCTTTTTATTGAATTGATTGGGGTGACCCTGGTTAACACAATTGTACCCGCACCTGCCATCTTGACCTTGAAGCCTATCTAAGTTGATTCTTAAATAGAAAATGTGATTCATTGGCATTTCCATTTGACTTCTTGAATTGCAAATGCAATTGTTTCACTTGGGATCAATTTCCCCGAGCAGTTGAGTGCGGAGTCTCGTTGCTCGCACGTGAAAGTCGCCCCCAAGATTTCTCTAAGCGTTGCCGATGATGACCTTGATGCTCTCACTGGGAAGGCATCGCTGTCCTCTGCCCCCCCTCTGCCCCAGCGATGCCACCGATGTAGTTCTGGAGGAGGCCGGTCAGAGGCTTGGCACGGCTAGCCATGGCACCGGGCCGATGCCCAGGCCTGCCTTACGAAGGGACTGGTATTGATGGGCCTTTACGAAAGCATCCTTGATCGCCAAGCAGGAAGAAAAATCACTCACTCTCCTCACTTGCTTTATGAATTGCTGTTATCACTGTTAATTATAGGATCCAAACACAGTGTTTCCTTCTGAGGTCTGTTCAAGTTTTCTCCATGAGTAAAATGGATTGCCCTGTCCCGGTAAAATGTATTTCTTCCTATTAACATTTCATGAACTTGATGATTGGGTAAAGGCTGTGGATGGATGACCCAAATACATACCTCATGGGGGAGAGGCTGTTTTCTGTGCCGTCCCACGGAGATGTTAAGATTCGAGCTCTTTTTCTTATTTTTCTTTCTAAAATGAAAAAGGCGCCAGGAGTGCTAAAGCTCCTTCAGCCAGACAGAGCTCCTTCCGCCGCTAACCATTCTGCCTGTGTTTGGACAGGTTTCCTTTCTTTGCCTCTGGATTATGATACAGGGTTTCCTTCTCCAGCGCTTCCATATTCCTGGCCCCTTCATCCTGTCAGGCATGAATCATCCGGGAAATGTTAGGAATCCATCCAACTGCATTTAAAAAAAATATATATATATATTTTATTGATTTTTCACAGAGAGGAAGGGAGAAGGATAGAAAGTCAGAAACATCGATGAGAGAGAGACATCGATCAGCCGCCTCCTGCACATCCCACACTGGAGATGTGCCCGCCAGCAAGGTACATGCCCCTGACCCGAATCGAACCTGGGACCTTTCAGTCCGCAGGCCAACGCTCCATCCACTGAGCCACACCGGTTTCGGCTAGAAAGATTTTTTTTAAAAAAAATGGTACATTAAAAAAAAAAAAAAGTTTGCTCGTTGCCTTTCATACTTCCAGGCTGGGAATTTTCCAGACCTCCTGGTGTAGACCACCTATGGGACATTTTCTTCAGAGACAAATGGCCGTCTCCCCGTTTGATGTTTGAGCAAAGACTAACATTGGCCGTGCCGAGCACTGGGGGCATTTAATCAATGCCTAATCCCGCTTAACGCTCAGACCCATCCTTTGCGATAAGGACTATTTATCATTTCTATTTTAAGGAGGAGGACACGGGGCTTGAAGGAGCTGGAGTAATTTTCCCAGAGTCCCGAAAGAAGCCGGAATTGAATCTCGGTGTCTCGGGCCCGGGCCTGAGAACATTGCCTCTACAAATAGCTCCTTCCTGGCAGATTTATATCGCGGCGTCTGCAGCCTCCGCCGCGCACGGCAGCTTCCCACGTCTCCTTCCGAGGAGCCTGCCACAGGGCCGAGGGTACTGCTCTCCACGTTCCCTAGAGCACGGCGGAGGCCCGGAAATGAGAACGGGATGGGAACTGTGTTTTCTGGGAGATGGATGTGTCTGTGATACAGTGTGGTACCTCCAGATACGAGTGTCCTCACATACGAGATTTTTGAGATGCGAGCCGTCGAGCGAGCGATTTTCGCTTTGAAACACGAGCACCATTTGAGACAGGAGTCATCGCGCGGATCGGCTGGCTGCACACGACCCACCAGTTTACCGCGACTCGAGCGTCTCACAGTTTCCCACGCCTCAAGGTGACGGAACGAATTAAACTCGTATCTCGAGGTACCACTGTAGTTAGAAACATCCGTCTGATGGGGCGTGATCACCAAGATTCCACGAGAGGCAGAAGATGTAGGACTGACAGACCTTTCCCCCGGGGACCTGCAGTTTCCTTGGGAAGGTAACCTGGAGACTCACTTCGGAAAGACCGAGGGACATTGATAAAAAAAAACACAAAACTGTCCGCTGAACCCCAGGAGGCTGTATCCGTATTGCAGCAGATCACGTTTGTTCATTCACAGCTGACCGACTGAATGAGTGCGTGGGTTTGACTTGGCCTTGCCAGTTAAATTTTTCAACGTTTATACCCGTGTCTTACCCATTTTTTAAAAAAATGGCTCACGATTGGCCAAAAACCGGTGTGGCTCAGTGGATAGAGCGTCGGCCTGCGGACTGAAAGGTCCCAGGTTCGATTCCGGTCAAGGGCATGTACCTTGGTGGCGGGCGCATCCCCAGTAGGGGGCGTGCAGGAGACGGCTGATCGATGTCTCTCTCTCATCGATGTTTTTGACTGTCTATTTCTCTCTTTTCCTCTCTGTAAAAAATCAATAAAACATATTTAAAAAAAAAAAAAGACACGCTTGGAGATATGACCCGATGAATCCAGAGAGATTTCACTCTCCGCCATCCCTGCACACTTGGTGGTTGGGATGCGGTCCATGGACGCTGTGCCAGCTTCCTGGGGATCGGTTCCAAGCTCCTCCAAGCTCAGGCCACGCGGCTTCCCTGAGCACCTGGATCTTTGCACATGATGTTGGAAGGGCCTTTGCCGCAAAGAAATGGCTGCGGCATCGCCACCCCAAGGGCGGGAACCTCTTCTTTGTGCGAATCTTGCTCCTCCTGCTGCAGCGTCTACGTCTGTGCACGACACAGGGTCTCCTCTTTCAGTCACTGCGTTCCAGAAACCATCTCTGTCCGAGTCCGTGACATCCACACCAGCATACAGAGCTGGGCCGAGGCACCTTGCTTAGCTCTTATTTGGTTAGCACATTTCTTTTTTTTATAAAATATATGTTTTATTAATTTCACAGAGGAAGGGAGAGTGGGGGGAGAGAGAGAGGGAGAGAGAGAGAGAGAGAAACATCAATGCTGAGAGAGAATCATTGATTGGCTGCCTCCTGCAGGCCCCACTCTGGGGATGGAGCCTACAACCTGGGCATGTGCCTTGACCAGGAATTGAACCGTGACCTCCTGGTTCTCAGGAATGGCTGGGCTAGCACATCCTATCTGATAAAGAGGGGATATGCTGATCGACTGTCATGCCATCACAAAAGATGGTGGTGCCCAGAGCCAATAAGGAAGGAATATGCTAATTGACTGCCACACCCTCAAATAGGGTGGTGCCCACAGCCATAAGATGGCAGTGCCCAGTCCCTCGGCCCCACCAGAGTCCCCCAGTCCTTTTAGTCCAGCTGGGGGAGGGGAGCGGATGGGGTTAGTGGCAGGCACACAGTGTGGCTGGACCTGCCCTCAGCCCCCCAGCTGCCCAGGGCTGGCCTGAGGCACAGGCAAGCTTTGGATGTCAGCTGCCCAGCCACCCAGGGCTGCCCAAGGCTCAGGAAACCAGAGCCCGGTGAGGCTTGCACTGCTGGCAGTGGCAGCAGCAGAGGTGCCTTCTCCTCATCACTGGGTCGCCTCCTGCCCCTGAGGGCTCCCAAACGGTGAGAGGGGGCAGGCAGGGCTGAGGGACCCCCCTCCAGTGCATGAATTTTCATGCACCGGGCCTCTCGTTTCTTCACAAAATATTTTATGCTTCAGTGGAGAACTCTGGACAAGGTCAGCTCAGGAAACATTTTCCCTGGCAGTTTCCTGACACGTAGAGACTTTTCTGTTAGTGTCTCCTTCATCCAACGAGCAAGCCCAAGTAAAAGCATTCACCAATAGGGTTGTTTTGATCAGGCTTTCAGGTGGTATACGAGGGAGCCCATGACAGGCAAATCATATTCAGAAAAAATAACAATTATTTCTTAAAAATCGGTGCCGAGACAGCGATGTGTGAAGTGGAAAGAGGTCTGTGAGATAAGCATGAGCCCACACTAACACCTTAACTACACTCCCCGCTGAGATCCCCATTGGATGATGGGAGGATGTCGTAAGATTCTCCTCCTTAGAGTGCTTGTCTCCACTGCAACACGTGTCACTGAGTGACAGTAGAAGCGGCCTGATGTAAAAAGACAGAACAGGCCTGGCTGGTTTGCTCAGTGCCGGAGGGTCAACCTATGAACCAGGAGGGTCCCAGTTTGATTCCGCTCAGAATGCGTGCCCGGGGAGGGGCCTCAGATCCCCAGGGGGGGGCGTGCAGGAGGCAGTGGATGGATGATTCTCTCATCAGTGTTGCTTCTCTTTGTCCCTCTCTCTTCCTCTCTTAAATCAGTAATAATAATAATAATAATAATAATAATAATAATAATAAAGACAGAACAAGTCAAAGCAACTGGGCATGGCGATGGAGGTTGAGCCGTGTGACTCTGAGGGCGCTAGGGAAGGGGGAGGGGCTTGGGGTTGCGGGTCCAGGGGATTCAGATGCTGCAGGGAAGCTTGTGGGGTGTCCTCGGACATTGCATGTTGGGTCAGACGGGGCAGAGGGTTCTCAGTGAGACAGCCGTGAGGGGAAGGCCCCGGGCAGGAAAGCACTGAGTCCGGAGGAGAAGCAGGTGCAGGAGGGGGCGGGGGGCGGTGCTCTGTGGGGGTGCAGAGTGTGTTGCCTTCCTGTTCCCCCCACAGCCCCTTCCAGCCGCTGCCTGGTCCCTCCCGCTGAGGAAGCAGCAGCCGGGCGGGAAAGGCAGGCCCTTCTGCAAGAAGGAAGTGGAACGCTGTCCTTTAAAACACACCCCGCCGAGGCCGTGCGGCTCAGCGGAGAGAGCGTGGGCCTGCGGACTGAAAGGTCCCGGGTTCGATTCCGGTCAAGGGCATGTATCCTGGTGGCGGGCACATCCGCAGTAGGAGGCGTGCAGGAGGCGGCTGATCGATGTCTCTCTCCCATCGATATTTCTAACTCTCTATCCCTCTCCCTTCCTCTCTGTGAAACATCAATAAAAATATATATATATTAAAAAAAACACACACACCCCTATGCCTCCCTCTCACTATTTATTTTCCGTTTTCCGTCTCCTGCCCACCCAACCCTTTCAGGAGCTGTCGAGACCACGGGGCCTGCTGTCTCTGCTCAGGGTGTGGAGAGGCTCAGGGTGTGGACATGCTCAGGGTGTGGACACGCTCAGGGTGTGGACACGCTCAGGGTGTGGAGAGGCTCAGGGTGCGGGGACGCTCAGGGTGCGGGAACACACAGCACAGACCTGTGTTCCTGGTCTGCTTTCCCAGGTGCTGAGCCTCGGGGAGAGGGCGAGGGGGCTCTCTGGCCCCAACAAGGCAGCTTGAGGCGGAGCAGAACCCCGACCCCCAAATTAGGACAATCAGAATCAAAACCCAATCCCAGGTACTTGCGTTCCAATGGGAAAGAGAGAAGGGAAGATAAGGAAAATGGAAAGAAGAAGAAGAGAGAGAGAGAGGGAGAGGGAGAGGGGGAGAGTTCGATCCTGCTAGAGTCCCAGGAATGCGGGGTGCTGTTGGGGCCCAGAACGCTGACCCAGAGGAGCTGATGCAGCCGTCCCCTGTGAAAGCAGACTCTTGCCTAACCGCTAACCGTAACCACAGGGTGATGCTCGCCGAACTCTCCCCTCTCCTCCCCCCCTCGCTTTGACCCATGCGCACGCCGCCCTCGTGCCGTGTGCCTGAGATCATGTGACCTCGGGGAGTGCCCCAAGGGGAGGTGATGCCATCCCTGAAGTGCCAGCAGGTGAAAGGCCTGTGGTGGGTGGGTGGGTGGGCAGGTGGGGGGAGGGTTGACAGGGAAGAGGAAGTCCTGGGAAGACAGAGCCTCCCGCAGACACCCCGGGAACAACACGGAACAGCCCCTAGAATCAGGGTCTCCCAGAAGCGCATGGAAATGCCCGCTGGAAAGGACTGGTCTGCATGCATGGAAGCATCACCAATGACCACAGACACTGAGGGGTGGGGTATGCCTGGGAGGGAGGGGGGGCAATGGGGAGATATGTACACATGTAACACAATAAACAAAAAGAAAAGAAAAGCCGGTTGGAGTTGAGAAAGACAGTAAAAGTCAAACCCATGCCCAACGCACCACAGGGCAGCGATGCTAGCTTTGCCTTCTTTATCGCGGTCCTGAGATTCCCTCGGGAAACACATGACCCCTTCACAGTCTGTCCTTTGAAAAAAATCAGGCTAAATCCGTCCTTCTAAAAATAACGGGACTGTTTTTAAAGTTATGCCCATCGTCCACGTTCTGACGGAAGATTTAACGTGCGGAGGAAGAAAGGAAAATGTCCCCCAGACCACGCCGGCCAGAGGTAAATGCTCTCACCACTGTGCGGTGGGTACCAGGCACGCTCCGCACCTAACCCTTCAGAGGTCAATAATCCGGTTCCCCGCGCGTTGAAGGTCAGGAGGTCCGCCCAGCTTAGAAGGCGGGGCTGAGCCTGACAAACTCGGAGTCACCATGCAGGCGTGACGGCGTCTTTGAGGGACAAAGCTGGGGGTAGTTGTGCTGGTTTTATGGTCAAGAAGCTCTTAGCTCCCTGGTTTGTACCAGCAATGGCCTGGTGAGCTGCTATCGATTGCTATCGTCTTCACTGTTTGTAGCAGTCACCAAAGACCGGGGTCGTGCTGAGTAACAAATTCCCTCCAGACGCCATGGCCTAAGCCAGCGACCTTTCATTCTTCTTTTTTTTAATTTTTAAAAAATATATATTTTATTGATTTTTTTACAGAGAGGAAGGGAGAGGGATAGAGAGTTAGAAACATGGATGAGAGAGAGACATCGATCAGCCGCCTCCTGCACACCTCCTACTGGGGATGTGCCTGCAACCAAAATAAATGCCCTGGACCGAATCAAACCTGGGACCTTTCAGTCCGATGACGGACACTCTATCCACTGAGCCGCACCGGTTTCGGCAACGACCTTTTATTTTCACTGGGGTGTCCATGCCTGATCTCGGCGGGGCTACCCGGGGCCTGGCTCCTGGATGCAAGCTGAGGCGGGGTCTGCCTCCCGTGTCTCTCCTCCCCCGGATCCAGCAGGTCCCCAGGTTATCGCTCCTCGTGGCGATGGTACAAGAGCGGGAGACCACGTCCAGCCACACTGGCGCATTTCAAACTGCTGCTTGATCGGACCCACGAGCAACCGATTGGCCCGAACAAGTCCCTGGCCAAGGCCAAAGGCAGGGCCAGAGTCACCCCAGCAGGGACTCCCTCCCGCACGCGGCTGGCAGCGGCAGGCAGAGTTCTCGAGGCAAACCCCGAGCATCGCGAGTTGCTCTGTTCACTCTCCAAGTCACTGCCTGTCGTCCAGGTCACTGGTACTTACCTCCTGATTGGTCAGACTCGGCCCTCCGACCGCCTTTTTCTGGATGACTCCCTCTCAGAGGCGGGAGGAGGAGAAGACGATCTGATTGAGGCCACCGCTCTGAGTTGTCCCGCAGCCCCTGGCCATGGCGGTACCATGTGGCGGCGCCATCCATTCCCCTCCCGGTCCTGCACAGCCGGCCTCTGTAGCTCTCCCACCGGGAAGGAAGACGAGAAGGAACGCCAACTGTGAGGGATAAAGACCCATCTCTGGGTACCATTGGCCCCTCAGAACATGCAGGGGGTCCCAGGAGCGCCCCTGAGAAACGCAGTGAGCGGGGGGGTTGAACGTGGCCTTTCCGCCAGAGCGAGGAGGCCAGCAAGAGACTGTCCTTACTCTCCCACCAGCTGCCCCGGACAGGGAGTGGGACTCCACCTGGGCCGGGCCGGTCTCAGCATCACTTCACCCGCTCGGCAGCCTGGGTGGCCCACCAGGTGGACCCTGGCCCCCGGCGGGCTGCTGGTCCGCTGTCGTGGTCCTGGCAGGAGCGCAGAGTGGCGGGGAAAGTAGCCTCCCTCGGCCACGGGGTTCCGGGAGCCGGAACGCTGGACGGGTGAGGTTACGGGAGGCCCGTTTCCCTGCCAGCCGCGTCTGAGAGGTGCCAGGAGGAAGTGGCGGTGGGAAGAGGGGAAATGTGGGTTGAGTCCCCAATTCGGTGCCCTGTGCCCCTGAGGAAGAGGGGAGCTTAGAGGTGCGAGGGCAGCTGGCACATGCAGAGCAGGTCCCTGTGCAGAGCCCCCCAACTCCCCTGCGACGTGCGAGTCCAGATGCTGGGTGCGCGGGGGAAACGCAGGGAGAACCAGTCCGTCGTGTGTTGGTGTGAAGGAGGGGGGGTTCTCTCCGTGGCTCCTCAATCGTTGATTCTGACTTAGCCAGCCCTCTCTTCCTCTTCTCACCTAGTCCTCTTCTCGGCCGTTCAGGGACGGGACCCCCATGGCTCTCGCCACGCTCCAGGCGAGGAAGCAGGTCTCGTGCGATAACGAGGTACCTGCTCCAGTGCCGAGTTCCACCACGGTGCAGGGTCAGAATCTGACCCCGTCTCACCTGAAAGCCCACTCATCTCTGGCCTTTCCTTGGGATGAGCGTTACAATGGTCTCATCATCGATATTAAAAAGAAGAAAAATAATCTCTCTTGGGAGTTCTTACCCCAATTAAAAAAAATATATATATATATATAGAATTGAAATGACACAGAACACAATTCCCTGGCAAAAAAAATAAAAAATAAATAAATAAAAATAAATCAGGCCATAAACAAAAACTCCAAATGTTCAGTCCTAGGGAACTTTCTGGACATGCCACAGGTCCCTCTTCGTTAGGCACGGTACAGCCTCCAGGTAATGAGGGAGAAACCTCTTTAACTTGATTGAATCCACGTTTCCCCCAATTGACTTAAATCTGGAAACTTCTGGGGGAAATCTCATGGTTTCATGTTATCCCGTGAAACACGTTTGGGGGCATGCTTCTCTGTTGGGAATAAAGCATAACATGCCCAAGGTCATCGCAAAGTGAAATCAGGCGATGAATGTGTCTTTACTGATCAATGTGTCTTTACCGAGGACCACGGTGTACCTGTCACTAAGCCAGTGGCAGTTGGGGCAGTGGAAACAGAGTGAGTAACGGGCAGCCTGAAAGTCGGGGAGTCTAAAGCACAGGAGTAGAGGCCGCCAGACTTGATGGCAACTCCCTAACTACCCACGTAGCTTCTGTGCCTTCTGGTAAATAGCGTCTACCGTGAGCTCCCGGTGGTTACCAAGGTGAGCAAAGCCACTTCCTGCCGTCCAGGAACTCACAGGCTAGAAACGAGGAGCTCACGGTAGAGGGGATACTGGTGAGATGGGGAACCAGGAAGGGTTGTTTGAAGGGGGTAGTATTTGGTCTTAAGGAGATCACATTTTTTTTTTGTTTTCATTCTTTTTAATAACAAAAAAAAAACTTAAACTTCTATGTAACTAAAAAGGATCTCTAATAGAAAATGGTCTGCTCTCCAGAATATATAAAGAGCTTTTCTGAATATGTCATAGAAAGCCAGTAAAACCCAATAGGGAATAGAGAGAGGATATGGCGGGTAATTATACTCACACTTGAATACTCCAAAGACTACACAAATTGCCAATAAACACTTGAAAAAATGCCCAATCCCAGTAATAACCAGGGAAAGGAATAAGATGAATATTTTCTTGGTGTCCAACTTATTATCAAACGATCTCAAGGCCGGTGGTATCTGTTGGTAGGAATGTTGCAGGGAACTGTGTTCTCTGAAAAACGCTTGGCGGAGTAGAAAATGATGAGGTCATCTTGAGAGCAGTTTGCTTGTACCTATCAAATGTTTCAATTGCCAGCCCCTGGAGATCCAGTTCCCCCACCCCTTAACAGTCCACCCCAAAGGAACTGCTGAAACTGTGCAGAAAGATGTGTGTTTGTTGCAAATTGCTTGAATCACAAGGCATTTGAAAAGCCCATCATGACTATAGAGATATGCTTAAAATATGTGATGGTTTATTATCTATTCAATAAAATTCTCCCCCGAGGCTAAAAGGTCTGAGCTAGATGTCTTTGCGTTGCCATACCAAGTTCTCCAAGACAATGAAAAAAAAAAATCAAGTTGCAAAACAACAGGTATGATGTGGTTCCTTTTTGAATTGTGTGTATGAATAAATCTATGAACATATGGGGTCTCTCCAAAAAAATGTATACACAGGTTGGCAGCTGAGAGCTCAATTTAAAAAATGACATCTCTATGCATATAAAAGCCTAAACAACTGGCCGACCAGTAGCTATGACAAGCACTGACCACCAGGGGGCAGACACCTAACGCAGGAGCTGCTGGTGACTTGGCAGCTATAGTTCTCCGGTGACACACCCAGAACCAGAGAGGAGGGAGCCTGATTCCGGGGTGCATCACCCGAGAACCACCTTCTCACAACCTGAGACCCCTCGGGGGATGTCAGAGAAGCGGTTTTAGCCTGATCCCTGCAGGCCAGGCCAAGGGACCCCACAGGTGCACGAATTCGTGCACCGGGCCTCTAGTATTTTAATAAACACCGCCATTATAATTACTCGAACTGTGTGCATCCATGTCTGGGACACCCAGTAAGTACATTTGTGTGACTATATGAATGCAAGAATGCGAGAATTCTCTCCTAACTCTAAATGCTAGTTAACCTTTGGGGTGAGGCGTGGGTTAGGGATTAGGATGGCTGGACATGGTGCTCCCTGGACTCATGTATGTTTTAAGCAGTTTTCCCAGGGAAGAGATTCTTGCAGGGTTTATGCACTTTTCAAAAGAGAGGGAACCAGAGCTATTCAAAACGAAGCGCAGGTGAGCCGTTCTCAGCTGTCCTCTGACGCGTTCTCACCAGCTGTGGGGTCATGCTTTCCAAACTGGGGGGGGTGGACCTTTTGACTGGCGGGTGTGTGTATCAAAATGACCATGAGAACACACTGAGCGGGATGGGTGACAGCACGGGAAGGCAGGTGTTGGTGCCAGCGGGGGCTGGAGAGGGGTGTGGGGAGAGAGGGCGGGGAGAGACGTCGGGGTGAATGAAGGAGGCCTGGGCGGGGGACAGAGCCGTCAGGTTCCACGCCCCCCTGGCTCTCGTCTCGGGGAGCTCAGGGGGCGAGTATAGGCCGTGGCATCTCACCCCGGCCACCGTGCCGCCCCTTGGGACCTTCGGTTAGGACTGAATGGGAACGAGTTTCACATCAGACCTCCCAGAATTCGCCTCCGTTTGGCCAAGTTGGTTCGGGGTGACCGTGGTGTGCTCACGCCCTGGCCACTGGGCCCTCCGAAGAGGTCAGGACACCCCGCAGGCCGCGTTTCTCCGGAAGCAGAAGTGCCAGCAGCTCCACCCAGTGAGGGTGGCCCAAGCTCACGCTGTTTGAGGAAGCCGTGGGCTCAGCAGGCGTTTTGGGGTGTATGGGCTCCTTGCCCTCAGAGAAGCGTGGCAAGAAGAAGTTCTATTCCCCCTGATGAGTGCAAAGACCTCTGGGGTCCCCTTGCTCCCCACGGCTTCCCGTCTCTCGCACTAAAACCCCCCTCCGAGGTCTGGGTGACTCTCCCCATGCCAGCCGCCCCGTCCCTGTCCCTCTGAAGCTGTCAGAGGCCAGCCGTCACGTGATGTCTCCACAGCCCACGGAGGCTGCCGGGCCCTCCCAGGGGCCTTGGCTCCTGACCGCTCCCCGAGCATCTGGGAAAGGGGGGCCGTTCCCTTTGCTCACCCTGCTTCCTGCTTCCCATCCCTTTTCTGCGTCCCCGGGGACTTGTTCGGGGAAAGCAGGTCAGCCCAGGAGAGGGGAGTTAGGCTGTCGCTAGGAGGGGCCGGGAGGGGGCGTGTGTGGGTCCTGGGACCCCCTCTTCCTCTTCCTGCCTTTGCTCCGGGCCTGCTGTGCTGGCCGGCCACTGGCCTCCCCACTGAGACTTGGAAACATTTACTTTCCTTCAAGTTCTATCCAACTACTGGAAGGTTCGAGAGAGGCAAGACCCGAGATGAGTTCATGAATCCTTTTGTGCTTTGCCGGAAACCAAACCCGGTCTCACTCATAGGAAGATGGGGGGCAGGAGGCCAGCAGGCTGGTCCACCTTCACTGCTCTGACAGGTCAGCGCCAACCACTCACTGTTCAGTGGAGACATTGTTCGCTGAAGCAGCCTCCACCTGCTTGTCTCATGTAAACTGCTGTTCTTGGAATTTCCCGCCTAAAGGTCATGGTGTACCCCATGGTCTTAATAAAAGGGATGGCAAGGCAAGAGCAAGGGTTGTCTTTCCCCTAGAGCAGTGGTTCTTAACCTATGGGTAGTGACCCACTTGGGGGTCGAATGACCCTTTGACAGGGGTCGCCTAAGACCATCAGAAAACACAGATATTTACATTTCGATTCATTAACAGCAGCAAAATGACAGTTATGAAGTAGCAACGAAAATAATTTTATGGGTGGGGGTCACCACCACATGAGGGATGGTATGAAAGGGTCATGGCCTTAGGAAGGTGGAGAACCACTGCACTAGAGGAAGGCTCCCGCCTGGCCCCCCGATATCGCCAAATTAATACTTTTCTAGCCTCTCTTTTCAGGCGGCCTCCTCTAGAACCCGAACCCTGAATGGGAACCCTGAACCACGCGGGACGTGAAAGAGGTTCGTTCCCACAGTGCCTCAGCTGCCTCTTTTGTCCAGCGTGAGGACTCGGGACAGCCAGCCCACAGGGCGAGGGCGCACTGCAACGAGTGGCTGTCGGTAGGGCATTGCGGGCGGTGTCTGGCCGCTCTAAGAGGCGCTGGAGCAGAGCGGGCTACTCCCCACCCGAGCTGCAGGCCCACTTCCCGCCCCTTTCCGTCTGCAGAGGGTCGTCAGCGAGGTGAGCCGTCCCAGCTGTCCTCTAAGAGCTCCACCAGGTGGCTTGGGGCTGTGCTTTGTAAACTGGGGGGCCTTCTGACTGGGCCCAGCTGTCCTGCACATAGACAGCTGTCTGGCATGCACACCACAGAGCTCGCTCACGGTGAGTGATGGGCTTTAGTGCTTTAACCAGGGGGGAGGGAGGTGGGAGAGGGGAGGCAATGGGAAGATATGTATGCATGTAACACAATTAAAAAAATTGAAAAAATAAAAAATAAATAAAGGCCACTGGGTGCCAGTGGGTACCCCAGACCCCCAGGGTCTTGTGGTCATTAGTTATGCTTATATGCATGCATACCAGTCCTTATATGCCTGCATATCCAGGGCCTAACACCGACTGTCTGTGTCCCTGTGTGTGAGTATGTGTGTGTGGTGCATGCATACACTTACTCACACACACCACACACACACACACACACACACACATGCATGCACACCCATGACTTTTTTTTAAAAAATAGATTTTATTGATTTTTTTTTACAGAGAGGAAGGGAGAGGGATAGAGAGTTAGAGACATCGATGAGAGAGAGACATGGATCATCCGCCTCCTGCACGCCCCCTACTGGGGATGTGCCCCCAACCAAGATCCATGCCCTTGACCGGAATCGAACCTGGGACCTTTCAGTCCGCAGGCCGACGCTCTATCCACTGAGCCACACCTGTCTCGGCCACACCCATGACTATTGAGGCAAGGATGTAACCTCCTCGTCTCAAAGGCTCCTATAGTCTTTAGTAAATAACCTAAATGCTTACCCCAGAGCCGGAGACGGGACCGGTCAGTGGGACCCTGGGTCGGGGCGGAATTGGAGAGGATCAAGCCGTGAGGGCCCAGCACGGAGCCCC
>JAAGEH010002531.1:80230433-80252096 GCA_011751065.1 Lasiurus cinereus
TGTGTGTGTGCATGTGTGTGCGTGTGCAGGAGGGGGGTCAGGTTCCCCCCGTGCTGGGAGGAAAGCATTGGGAAGTTGCATGGAGCTGGAGCATCACGTCGCTTCCTTCCTGAGGGGCAGAAGGGCACCTGCAGGGTGAGCCGTGGGCAGGCCCTGAGCATGCCTCTCTGTGTGGAGGGGGTAGTGTTGGATCGTGGAGCCGTGCCTGGCCGTCTGCACTTATGAAGTTGAGGTTTACCCCCCGGGGAAGCGGGCCCCCACTCCGCTTCCCACCCAGGACCCCAGTTCTGCACCCCGCTGGCTGCATCGGCCCCCCAAGCACCCCGAGCTGCTGCCCCAGAGCTGCCCCAGCATGCCCGGTGCCCGGCGCCTGGGCTCTGTGCCGGCTGCGGCCTGCGCCTCCGACGCTGGCATCACGTGTCTCCTCCTTGGCCAGGGGGACACCGAGGAAGGCTGTCAGAGCGCTCGCCTGGCTCTGAGGACCTGACACTCGGTCGCCTCTCGCCACATTCCAAGAGGTCTCCGAGCCGACGGGAACATGCGTGAACGCACGCATTGCCCAGGAGGCTGTCTTCTGGTCGCGGGGTTTCTGAAAGCCTGGGATTAACGCGGATCTTGGGGATGCGTGGGGTCTGCGCTGCAGTCTGCGTCCCCAAAAAGCTTTAGCTCCAGCCATGGTCAGGGCCCCCTGTCGGCAGTTCCCCTAAACCCCAGGATTGTGTTTTGTCTTTTTACTGTATATATATATATATTTTTTTGGTCTTTTGCCCCCCATTTTTAAATTGATTTCATTGAGGTGACATTGGTTCATAAAATGATACGGATTCCAGGTGTACACTTGTATAAGACAGCGTCTGTATATGGTATGGTGTTCAGCATCTCAAGGATTGATTCGATTTACTTGTTGAACATATATAATATTGGGAGAGAATAAAATCATAGTTCGCCTTAATTTACCATCATCTTTGTGATTGTGACCAAAAAGAAAAATTAGAGAAGATTCAACTAAATGAACACTGCTCCTACATTTACTATGCAGGGGATGTCGGTGTATGACTAATACGCCTGGATATTTTTAAAAAATATGTTTTTATGGATTTCAGAGAGGAAGGAAGAGGTAGAGAGAGAGAGAGAGAAACATCAATGATGAGAATCATTGATCGGCTGCCTGCTGCACGCCCTCCCACTGGGGATCCAGCCCCAAACCTGGGCATATGCCCTTGACTAGAATGGAACCCGGGACCCCTCAGTCCACAGGCCAACGCTCTCCTCTGAGCTGGGGCTTCTGGGATTGTTTTAACAGTTAAAATACAGGCGTGCCTCTGAGATATTGTGCATTTGGCTCCAGATCACTGATAATGAAGCGAATATCGCAATACAGCAAATGACGTGAATATGTTGTGTGGGTGTGTGTGTGCAGGAGGGGGGTCAGGTTTCCTATATCCCAGTCCATAGAAGCTATGTCTGCACCCCACTGTAGTCGGTTAAGTGGGCAATAGCATGGTCTGTCTGCCTCCATTGAAAAACTGCTTTGTTGGCAAAGACATGTTAGCGGACACCTCAGCCTCCTCACGCCCTGAGGGTCTCCTTCAGTCCAAACTGAGTAAAACTCGGTGTCTGCGCAGTGCAGTGCCCCCAGGAGGCCTGTGTCCCCAGCATGGAAAACACCCCCATGCCAGCCGGTCCGTACCAGCTCGAGCGGTCTGTTGGGTAAAGCCCCGGGTAAGCGTTGCAACGCACTCGCTTTATTATTATTATTACTATTATTACTTATAACACATTTTTATTGCTGACAGTATTCCCTTTATTATTTTCCGTTGGATGCCTCCGTTCTTTTGACCTCAGTTTACTCATCTGTCCAATGCGAGGAGGATGTCCTCCCACTTAATCTCTCTAAGACAGCGGTTCTCCACCTGTGGGTTGTGACCCCTTGGGGGGTCGAACAACCCTTTTTACAGGGGTCGCCGAAGACCCTCGGAAAATGCAGATATTGACATCACGATGCATCACAGTAGCAACATTTCATGGTCGGGGGTCACCACCCCATGAGGAACTGTATGCAAGGGTCGCGGCCTGAGGAAGGTGGAGAACCACTGCTTTAAGACCTGTGAGTGGCCCCAGCTGGTTTGGCTCAGTGGATAGCGCGTCGGCCTGTGGGCTCAAGGGTCCCGGGTTCGATTCCAGTTAAGGGCACATGCCCAGGTTGCAGGCTCGATCTCCAGTAGGAGGGCAAGCAGGAGGCCGCCGATCCATGATTCTCTTTTGTCGTTGATGTTTCTGGGTCTTGCTCCCTCTTGCTTCCTCTCTGAAATCCATAAAAATATATTTAAGAAAGAAAGAAACACAGTACCTGTGAGCAGGCACTGCAGGAAAAGGCTTTATCTGAGAATGAAGGACCGGTGTCCAGGAAGCCGGTGGAGGCGCCGAACCTCGGGGAGCCAGGCCGGGCTGGCGAGGGACTGACTCCGGGAGGGAGAGCATCGTTCTCGGCCGTGGGAGCCAGCGCCGTGGCTGCTCTGGAAGGAGGCGGTTCCTTGCGGTGTCACCCCGCCGGGGCTCTGCTCACGGGCGCCCCCAATGTAAATGCTGGGGCGAGGGCCGCTCAGGGGCACGGCCTGGTGGCCTGGCTGCCTGGTCTTCTCACAGCTTTTCTGCAGAGCAGGCCCTGTCCCCGGGGGTCCTAGTGGGGTCACAGGAGCCCCTTTCACGCCAGTCCCTTTGGGGGGTGTGTGGCTAGGAGCAGAGAAGTCCTTGTCCCCCCCCCCCCAAAAAAAAAATAAGAGTATAAAAAATATGTTGTTCTAACCGCATTAGAACCTGATACGTATCCGGTGCTTCTCATTGCGACGTGTCGATGGCGCTTTGAAAGGGAAACCAACCTCGCTGCCTTTGGATGTGATGTGCTTATCGGCCTAAGATGTTCAATTACTAGCCAAGTGCTTTTGGGGACATTAAACGTACGTCGCCATTAAAGGAGTTTTGTGGAGAGGTAGGGCCTGATTATCTTTAATTCTGTGTAACCAGCGTGTCATCTGAAACATTCAGGAATCATTTCCAATCCAAGTTAAAACGTAAAACGTAAAATACCCTTTCCTTTCCGACACCCCCCATCCCCCCCCAGCATGCGTCCACTTTGTTCTGAAGGAGAGGGTTGATATTCCATGTTCCCGCTCAAAGAAAGTTAACAGCATTTATTTCACATGTGCTGTGTGTGTGTGTGTGTGTTTCTGTGGGTTCAGAGAAAATGCCAGGAGGTGACCGTGTCAGGCCTGGCTGGTGGGTCTGGTACATTGGCCTTGCCTTTGGAGGTCAGCCGAGGGACACGGTGCCTGCTGACTGCAGGTGAGGAGGATGTAGGCGGGCAGACGGTTAGCTGGAAGACCAAGTTCATGGATGCTTACCCTAATCGGCAGCCTCATGTGTTAGTCTTCTCGCCTTGGGATGTGCAGACTGAGGCTCGCAGAGGCTGAGAAACACGCTCAGATGGACCGCGTTACCGGACAGAGCCGCCTGGTACACCTGCTCTGAGACCCGTGCTCTTTCTGAACATGCGTGTCCTCAGGCCCAGAGCAGGGGGCGCTGGAACATCCAACAATTAGGCCGAGGGTTACTGGAGTACATGAGGGTCACTCTAGGGCAGCGGTTCTCAACCTTCCTCATGCCACGACCCTTTCATACAGCTCCTCACGGTGTGGTGACCCCCAACCATAAAATTATTTTCGTTGCTACTTCATCACTGTCATTTTGCTACGGTTAGGAATCGTAATGTAAATGTCTGATATATAGGATGTCTTAGTCGACCCCTGTAAGAGGGTCGTTCGACCCCCAAAGGGGTCGCGACCCACAGGTTGAGAACCGCTGCTCTAGGGGCTTTTGATGGAGAAGCAGTGAGAAAGGAAGCGTTAAATGTGATGAACTGATGGTCACTGCCGTCTACATCTGCCTGAGAACTTGTACCCTGTTTCCCCGAAAATAAGACAGTGTCTTCTATTAATTTTTGCTCCCAAAGAGGCGCGAGGTCTTATGTTCAGGGGATGTCTTATTTATCCATGAAGAAGAAGACGGTACACATTTATTGTTAAACAAACAAACAAGAAAGGAAATGGATGACCTGTCTGCGGTCCGGTAGTCGTGGTCACCACAAACCAGCTCCCTGAGGGGCCGCAGCGCAGCCGGAGCTGTTCAGGCAGGGCGAGGCCTCTTTACATCAGGAGTCAGACGCCTGACGGTAGCTTCGGGGGCCTTCTATTCCGGGGAGGCCTGATGTTCGGGGGAGGCCTGATGATCGGGGAGGTCTTATTTTCGGGGGGGGGATGCCTTCTATGACAGCGAGAGGCAACACTGGAAGTAGGTCTTATTTTCGGGGGAGGTCTGACTTTCGGGGAAACAGGGTATGTGCTGGGCAAGACTGACTCCTTCTAGCCGTGGCCCTTGTAGCCCCTCCGCTTCCTGGTCTCCCCCTGGAGTTACCCCACAGCTGCCCGTGGCTGGAGCTGGCCAGAGGCTCCACCGGGGGCTGCCCCCCGGTTTCAGGGCTGTGCCAAGACCCCAAACCAGGGCACTCCGCGGCACACGACCTGTGAGTTTACACAAACGTCATTCTCCCCGGGACCGGATCCTGCTGGGATCTCCCGCCTCGTTCTTGGTCCCTTGCCGTTGGCATGACGACCCCAGAGTCAGGGATGCCGGCCCTTCTGGTCACTTGCGGTCAGACGTGCAGTCAGTGATGGCAGAAGTCAGAGGGATCCGGTGGGCGGTGCCAGCTGCCGAGGGGAGGGGGCGAGAGGCTGGGCCTCTGGGCCAGGGCTGCACACACACAGCAGGCCCAGGGGACCCCCCCCCCACCCCGGGGCCCGGCCCGCCCCGCCCCTGCGGAGGGCCAGGTCAGCACGGGGGTTTTGTAAACACACAGACCGTCGTCGTGGCTGTAAAAGGACTTAGAAAACCGGAGAGACCAAGAGGTGATTTCTCCACCTTCTGTCGGCGTACGAGAGTCCACTCTTTCAGAAGCTGCGTCTGTCTGTGTGCCCGGGAGGTGGATGTGTCCGAAGACTGTGTCCTGTTTTTCCCGGCCCTCGGCTGCTCTCACCCATCGCTGTGCCCGGGCCTCCTGCTCAGACCCGCCTCGAGAACAGAGACAGGCTTACGGAGTGGGGAGCGTCTCCAGTCCAGGGGTGGGCTCTGCCGGGGGAACCTCACGTTTGTGTGTGACGTGTCGGTCCTTGAGTCACCGGCATCCGCCAGGGCCTCCCCGTGGGTGGGAAGAGACAGCCTGCCGGGGTCGGGGCAGCGTGGCATCGCGAAGCACGCCCCCCGTTGGAGGAGCGCCTGTCCTCCGGGTGTGGGGGAGCTCGACCGGGACACCGCGGTGTCCTGCTCTCCCCTCGCTCCCGTTTCGCTGGGCACCGGAGGCCCGCCACCTCCTCCTGCCCGCCCCGGCCTCCGGAGCCCGTGCCCCGGAGGAGCCTCTCCTGGCTCGGGTGCGGGATTGCTGAGAGCTGTCTGCGGGCCTTGTCGGCACCTGCTCGCTGGGAGCCGTCTCGGGGAGCCCTCTGAGTGGTCTCGGGGAGCCTCTGGGCTGTGGGCCTGTCCTGGGTCCAGCCCCTCCGGACGACTACCGTGTACCCTCTCGGTGCCCAGATCTGCATGAGCCCCCGATGTCTGCTCAGAGGGCTCTGGCAGGGGCGGGGCAGCGGCCTGATGGCGGTGACCAGGGTGGACAGCCCCGGTGCCCAGGTCGGGGACATCTCCCCAGCCGCCTCCCCAGCCTGTCCTCCGGGCCGCAGGCCCTTGTGTGGGTCGCAGGGAGTGGGGGGGCCAGGGGCTGGTGGAGAGCTGGACTCTGCAAGCACTCACTTCGGCTTTAAACAAGCGGCGCTCTGGTGACCAAGCAGATTTTTTTGGGGGGGCAGGGGAGGGTGGGAGAATCCGCCTGGGCCCCTCACGGTGCCGTTTCTTGCTCCTGGGAGGCCAGGGAGGGGACGTCCTTGCTGGCCAGAGTGCACCTGTGCCCTTTCGGCTTTCTCGGGAGAAACCCCGTGCGTGGGGGAGGGCGGCCATCGGTTCCCGCTGCAGCGTGGGGGGGAGGGTGGACCGGGGGAGCACACGCTGGTTCTGGGCATCTGGAAAGAGGCCGTCACCTGGCAGCCCAGGACCCTCACTCGCGGTTTCGGGAGGGCGAGAAGGGTCGGTCAGGGATTGGAAAGGAGCCCGTTCCTCCTGGCAGTGGGGCCTGCTCATGATAACACCATCACATCAGTTATTCTCCAGAATAATGACCGGGGACCGGCCTGGAAGCTGGGGGACCGCGGGCAGCGTGGGGGGCCCTGGATGAGTGCGTCGGCTTCGCACCCCTTTCTCAAGCACAGCTGCTCTGCCTCTTTCCCGCTCTGTATACAACTTTTATAAAAAAAATACATATATTTTACTGTTTTTTTACAGAGAGGAAGGGAGAGTTAGAAACATCCATGAGAGAGAGACATCGATCAACCGCCTCCTGCACGCCCCCTACTGGGGATGTGCCCGTAACCCAGATACATGCCCTTGACCGGAATCGAACCCGGGACCCTTCAGTCCACCAACCGACACTCTATCCACTGAGCCAAACCAGTTTCGGCTGTATACAACTTTTTCTTTTTTTTTTTAAGTTACACTGTTAAACGAGTTTTAAAACCGCTGGCCAAAAATAACCACCACATGTAGCACAAGGACAGCTTTAGGGAGGCTTCTGTGTTTTTAAAAACACGTGTTTATTAGTTGCAGAGCGGAAGGGAGAGGGAGGGAGAGGAAGAGCAGTGATGGGAGGGGATCACCGATTGACTGCGTGCTGCGGGCCCGGGCGGCGTCTGCGTTAGCAGCTCATCCAAACTCGGGGTGCTTCAGGGGCTCAGCGTGTCGAGGGCAGACGGGCTGCTTGCCATCCTGTGTTTGCCAGAAGATGGGGCAGGTCTTTGTCAGCTGCTGTGCGTCTCAGAGCGACAGGGGCGGAGGCGTGGGTGATTAAGTACCTCACCCTTACTAGTGGGGGGGAGTCGCGGGGTGCAGGTGACCTGGGGCAGCTGGGATGTTTGGGACGAGAGGGACCGGTGGACGCCAGGGCAGACTGGAAACCTGCCGGGTGCCAGGCCGAGGCCTGCGCCCCGGGCTGGCATCAGAAAGAGCTGTCACCTGGCTGGGCAGCCCTGGGGCACACACCGGCCATCGGCTTACACCCCGCCCGCCCCTCTGCGGCCCTGAGAACAGAAAGACACAGGGACCGCCCTCTGTCCTGACGGCGCTGTGCGATCCTCGCCCGGCTCCGCTCTGGGGGGACGGTGCCGGGGACATCCTGCTGTAGGGGGGCTGCCAGGACTCGGTATGCCATTGCAGTCAGGGTGTTGCTGGCTCATCTTCCTCTTACTTATTCTCTAAGTTTCTGCGACTCCATCCCCCGCGCACCCCAGCAGAGGCTGAATAAGCCAGGCTTCTGGGGATCCTGCTCGCCGTTCCGTTTTCTGGCCACGTGATTTGGGATTTCGGGCGTCTCACCGACACGCCGGACGCTGCGGTCGGCCGCCTGACAACCACCACCGTGTTCTCTCTCCAAGCAGCTTCTCCCCCCGCCTCTCCCTGCTTAGTATCCCGTCTCCTGAGCCAGACCCCGGGACACGGGCTTGGGTGTCGGGTGCCAGCTTCCCCCCTCTTTCCGAGCTCTGCGGGCTCTGGTGGAGACCATCCCGGGCGTCCTCTTCCCTCCCAGGCCGCCAGGTGACGGCGTCCATCACTTTATAACGCAGCGTCCGTCCGTCCTCTCTCTCGTTCGTCGGTGTTCTTGTACCCGAGCTCTTGCAGCGTGGATTTAACCGCGGCCTTTATCCGCTCGGGAGCCTTGGAGGGCAGCCAATCTAGACCCTCCTCCTGGCTTCCGGGAGCCACCTCCCCGCGACCCCTCGTTTACATTTTTCAAGCTTCTAAGTACAGTGGCATCTCGAGATCCGAGTTCAATTCGTTTCCGTCACCTTGAGGCGTGGGAAACTATGAGACGCTCGAGTCGCGGTAAACGGGTGGGTCGTGTGCAGCCGGCCGATCCGCGCGATGACTCCTATCTCTACTGTGGCTCGTATTTCAAAGCAAAAATCGCTCGCTCGACGGCTCGTATCTCAAAAATCTCGTATGTTAGGGCACTCGTATCTCCAGGTACCACTGTACCAGCTTCCTGCGCTCTGCCCAGCGACCGCCTCCCCTCCGCCCTCAGCCACGGGGCGTGGAATGGAGGGCCGTAAGCACACCCCGCCATTCGAGGTTCACTGATTGGCCACATCTCTGCCGGCTCACGCCCGTGGTTCTGAATATCAAGATCCCAGGTTGATGATCACCAAGGCCAGCTTGTTTCAGCTCGCCTGCGGTGGAGAGGGCGTCTCTGGACACCTGTCACGGGTTTATGGTCCGGGAGTGGGCAGAGTGGGGGGGGGGGCATAGGACAACGTGAGGAAGGGGAGGCAGTGAAATCCGAGGAGGCGGCGGGAGGAGCGGGGAGAGCTTATACATGGGTAACGCCCGGTCCGTTACAGAAGGACAGGAAATCTGCAGGTCCGTTTATCGGCACCCCAGTGACACCCCAGTTTGTGGCCCTCGGCTTCTCGCTGTGTTTAACGGAGGGTGAGGGTCAGGCAGGGCTCAGTGGGAGGGGGAGGCTCGCTTCAGCCTGTGCGTGGGCCCATCGCGTCTCCCGGGTCAGAGGTCACTGGACGGAGAGGCGTCGGCTTCGTTGATAAAGTGCAGTTAGGAAATCCATCCTGTGAAACCATCCTCCGCCCAGAGACCGAATGAGAAGTTGACTAAAGTTTTCTTTTCTTTTTTAAATATATTTTATTGATTTTCTACAGAGAGGAAGGGAGAGGGATAGAGAGCTAGAATCATGGATGAGAGAGACATCGATCAGCTGCCTCCTGCACGCCCCCTACTGAGGATGTGCCTGCCACCAAGATACATGCCCTTGACCGGAATCGAGCCCGGGACCTTTGAGTCTGCAGACTGACGCTCTATCCGCTGAGCCAAAGCAGTTTTGGCTGAAGTTTTTTATTTGTTTTTTAAATCCTTAGCTGAGGATATCTTTTTTTTCCCATGGATCTTTGGGAGAGAGTGGAAGTGAGGGAGGGAGGGAAGGAGGGGGAGAAACATCCATGTGAGAGAGACACACGGATTGATGGCCCTCCATCTGTGCCTCGGCCAGGCTGGGGACCAGCCTGCAGCTGAGTTACCTTGGTAACTTACATCGTGGCTTTAAAATGCAGCTAGTTCCCTTGAAGAAAACCGCACTCTTAAATAACAAATCCATTAGTTTTATCCAAATGTGGATTTTTAAACGATGCTAAAATGCTAACTATTTTACGTTCCCAGAAATGCTAAGAACTATGACAGAAAGTCTATGCCTGTTACAGAAACATAATGTGTAATGCCATTGCCCTTTTCAAAGGAAACCAATAGCAGTTGGTGCCCTCACTATGTCTGTGGCTGCATACTGAGCTTAAACATACACACAGTGGAGAAACTCCTCGCTGGCTCACAGATTTGCATGCATAAATCTGCAACAATGGAAATGGCAATAAATTTGAAGCCTCCCTGAATCATGCAGAGATTACATTGTAAATGATACATGCAGACATTAAGAAACTCATGTTTTATTTCCCTCTCTCTCTCTCTCTCTCTCTCTCACACACACACACACACACACACACACACACACACACACACACACGCTCCTACCTATTG
The DNA here is from genome assembly GCA_011751065.1 of Lasiurus cinereus. Taxonomy (NCBI): domain Eukaryota; kingdom Metazoa; phylum Chordata; class Mammalia; order Chiroptera; family Vespertilionidae; genus Lasiurus; species Lasiurus cinereus. The sequence goes on from JAAGEH010002531.1 coordinate 80,240,184, forward strand.
TCCTCAGAGATGGGGGGGGAGGGGAAGCATTGAGACCTGAGTTGCCCTGGAGACATTTTTCAAGGCGGAGGGCGGGGTGTCAGTCGGCAAGGCAGTCTACACTCTCGCAGACGCCTGATACCACGTGCAGCTTCTAGAACCACCGCCGAGATGCATGAAATGCGTAGTGCCGGAGCGAGGGCTGCCCTTACAGATTCATCGCCGTCTCCGTATGTCCCAGGCTGAGGACATCGCCTTTGTGTTTTCCGGAGGACAGTTTGCACACGTGCGTGAAGCAGTGAGGTTGTTTTTAGACGCTGTTCACAGCCCGCACCGTGGCTGCCTGGGACGGCGGAGATGGAGGGGTGACTGGGATTCCTTTGAACCAGCCAGTCTGATGGGCCCAGCAGTGCCGCTACCCGGGCTTGGTGGGACCATCTGTGAAATGGCCACGTGATTCTGCAGGGTTTGCAGGACAGGGTCAGCTGGTGTGAGGGCTGGGTCAGCTGGATGTGCAGGGGTGGTTAGCTGGGTGTGCGGGGCCGGGTCAGCTGGGGGTGCTGAGTCAGCTGGGTGTGCAGGGGTGGTCAGCTGGGTGTGCAGGTGTGGTCAGCTGGGTGTGCGGGGCTGGGTGAGCTGGGGGTGCAGGACTGGGTCAGCAGATCTGCTGGGAAGGGCTCCTGAAGGCCACTCTGGGCTGGAAGGTTCTGCAGAAGGAGCCACAAGCCGGGGAGCGCCGTGGTCTCTGATGTCTTACGGTGACAGCGGAACTCGGTGAAAATCAGCCAGAGGCCCAGACTCCCGGGCCAAGGGCAGGCGAACGGGGCAACGCCTCCCGGCTTCCGGTCAGCAGCCTCCCCTGGATGCTCGGACTCCCCCAGCCGGGACGGGGGTGTAGGGGGGCAGCACGGGACGTTGCCAGCCGGGAAGCTCCCTCGCGCCTTCCTGTCCAGGGCGCTGTGAGGGGACGGCCACAGGCGTGTGCTGCGCTTGGAGAGTGAACGTGGCTGCTCAGATGTCCCCCTACATCACACTGGGAGCACACCGGGGCTGCACGCACGCACGGCCCGGGACCGGGGCCACACAGATCACCGGGTCAGCCAGCGTGTGCTCGGGCTCCGAGCTCATTTCCCAGGAACCGGCCGAGGGCCAGCCCTCAGCCCCGCCTTTCTGGGGAGTGTGCGGGCCGGAGCGGCCAGGCCCCAGCCCCCCTGCCCTGCACCTGCTGATTGTGCTTCTCTGCATGCAGACCAGTCCTGTGGTTGATCTCTTATCTCCCCCACCTCTCCTTCATCTTCTTGCTGTCATTGGACAGGCTGTTGCGTGCTTTCCTGCCTCTGTGTCTATCCTTTTGTTCATCGGTTTACCATGTTCTTAATTGTCCACCAATGAGTGGTATCATGTGGTGCTTCTCCTTCACTGACTGGCTTATGTCACTGAGCATCAGGCTCTCCAGTTCCCTCCAGGTGGCTGCCAGTGGTAAGAGTCCCTTCTTTTTAATAGAGCGAGCCCTTCTTTTACTTAATTAACTTCCATAGATAACTTCCCCCTCATCATAAGGCATAAGGAATTAGAGTTGCAACTAAAAAGAATATGTGACCATATATATATAAGAATCAGCCCTAACCAGTTTGGCTCAGTGGATAGAGCATCGGCCTGCGGACTGAAAGGTCCCAGGTTCGATTCCGGTACTTGCCCTTGCCCAGAGTCGAACCCGAGACCCTTTGGTCCCGGGCGGAGGCTGTAAGCACGGAGGAAAACTGGCCAGGGCGGTGCTTTCTATGGCTGAAACCTGTTCGGTGCGTTTTCCTGCCTCCGTGCTCGGTGGTGTGGCTGTCACTCCGCACCCGCTGAGGGGCCTCGGCCACAGGCAGCCTGCGCGCGGCAGGTGGCACCATCAGTCCTGGCAGTGGCAGTGGGTGCAGGGTTGGACTTCTGCTGTTTGATCAAACCTCTGCCCTTAGAAACATGTCTTCCCCACGATCCGTTCATCTTCTTCCCGCAGGTCTGGCCTGGGCGTAACTGTGTGGAGGGAGGGAGGAGGGAGGGAGAAGGTGGCTGTGTCTGGACTTGAGTACGCACTGCAAGGTTTTCTGCAAGAGCGCGAAAGGAAACATTTTGCTCCACTAATTTTTAAAAAATATATTTTATTGATTTCTTTTTTACAGAGAGGGAGGGAGAGGGATAGAGAGTCAGAAACATCAATGAAAGAGAAACATCCATCAGCTGCTTCCTGCACGCCCCCGACTGGGGATGTGCCCGCCACCAAGGTCCATGCCCTTGACCGGAATCGAACCTGGGACCCTTCGGTCCGCAGGCCAACGCTCTGTCCACGGAGCTACACCGGTTTCGGCTGCTTTACTACATTTTAATGGCGTCCTCTGGTTTATTCACGGACACGGAACCTGTGCAGTTCGTGTGTTAATGTTCATCCTGCCCGCCGGAGAGGAAGTACGAGTGCTGCTTGGTGTGGTCCCTGCCTTGCTGCTGTGTGGCATTTTAAGTATCGGGACTTGGGCCCTGACCGGTGTGGCTCAGTGGATAGAGCGCCGGCCTGCGGACTGAAGGGTCCCGGGTTCGATTCTGGTCAAGGGCATGTGCCTTGGTGGTGGGCACATCCCCAGTGGGGGGCGTGCAGGAGGCGGCTGATGGATGTCTCTCTCACCGATGTTTCTGGCTCTCTGTCCCTCCCCCTTCCTCTCTGTAGATAAATATCAGGTGAGTTCGGCGAAAACCCGTGGCCAGCGGCCCCGGGCGCAGAGAGGGCCGTGCTGGCTGGTGTCTCTAATCTTTCCCGTGTGCAGCGAAGCCGGGAGGCGGTGGACTGTTTTAAAAGCCCGGAATCGGGTCACACAGACGCGGTGTCAGACGGCCGATCCACAAAGCGCGTCCTGCTGGGCCGGGGCCGGGGCCGGGCTGGCGCTGCGTCCTTGCTGAGCGGAGCGTCTGCAGGGCTGAGCGCCGGCGGCGAGGCTGTTCTCACGCGTGAGCCGCCTGCATCCCGTGACCTCCCGCCCGCCCGCCCGTGGGCCGCTTCCTCCTCCTCCCCTCCGAGCTAGTACTGGAGCCGTGGCCTGAGCCGCGTGTGTGCGTGTGTGAGTGTGTGTGTGCATGTGTGTATGTGTTTGTGTGTGTATGTGTGTGTTTGTTTCTGTGTATGTGTGTTTCTTTGTGTATGTGTATGTGTTTGTGTGCGCACATGTGTGTATGTGTGTTTGCGCGTATTTGTGTTTGTGCGTATGTGTGTTTGTGCACGTGTGTGCACATGTGCATGTGTTTGTGTGTTTGTGTGTGTATGTGTGAATGTGTGTGTGAATGTGTGAATGTGTGTGTGAGTGTGTTTGTGTGTATGTGTGTATGTGTGTGCATGTATGTGTGTGTTTGTGTATGTGTGTGTATGTGTGTGCATATGTGTGTGAGTGTGTGAATGTGTGAATGTGATGTGTATATGTGTTTGTGTGTATGTGTATGTACGTGTGTATGTGTGTGTTTGTGTGCGTTTGTGTATGTGTGTGTTTGTGTTTGTGTGCATGTTTGTGTGCGTGCGTGCGTGTGTGCGTGTGTGTGTGGAGGGCTTCCTCCGGACAGGACGCGGTGGGTTGGGGGGAGAGGGACGGGAAAGGGATGGAAGGAACAGGGGGTTGGTGCGGAGCTCAGATTGGCGGCCACACTCAATCCCAGGGACAGACCCTGAGGAGCTGGGGGAGGGGTCCCGGCTGAAGGCGTGGGGGTGGGGGTGGGCTCACCTAGGGCTCGGTCTGCAAGCCGATCGCAAGCCGATCTGCAAGCCGCGGCCCCGCCGCAGGGTCCGTGCTCCGTTAACCCGCGGAAGACGCCGTCCCCTCACCGAGGCCGCCCGTTTTCGGGTGGAGCGCACACAGGCCCCTGGCTGCCCGACACACGTGGAGGGTTAATTACGGTGAAAGCAACAGGGCCTTGCGCTCCCAGGGGGTGGGGGTCCGTTGTGTCATCGTCTGTCATTCACCTCTCACTCATCCGCTTCCCCGATGTGGGTGGGAGGCCAGTGAGGAGGGAGACGCCAGCCGGGGTCCTCGCCGGGACTGCGGGGAGGGGTGCGGGGAGGCTCGGGCCTCGTTATGTTGTCGGCTCGCGTCTTGTTTTTCAATTCCCCGTGCTAACGTGAGTGATGGGCAGGCAGGCGCCGTGGCCGATCTCAGCGGGGGCCGGTCTCTGGCCAACATCGCTGACCGTGTGTTTTCACTTGGCGAATCCGCTTTTCCTGTCTGCATCTAAACGTCCCCTCTGCCTTCTACGGTCAAAGGGAGCCCACCCAGCTCTGTTTGCCTGCGTTATACTCGGTGCCATCGGAGCTGCTGTTCTTACCAGCGAACCCCACAGATGGTACGAGCCACCGAGATAGAAGCCTTACTTTTCCCATTCAAAGGCCGGATCGTCGATGGGACATGGAAGGTTGTTGTAACCTTATACCGGTATCTGGAGTGCTACCAGAGAGAAACTTTAAAAAAGGAGGTCTCTAGCCCTGACCGGTGTGGCTCAGTGGATAGAGCGTCGGCCTGCGGACTGACGGGTCCCAGGTTCGATTCCGGTCAAGGGCACGTACCTGGGTTGCGAGCACATCCCCAGTAGGAGGTGTGCAGGAGGCAGCTGATGGATGTTTCTAACTCTCTCTCTCCCTTCCTCTCTGTAAAAAATCAATAAAATACATTAAAAAAAAAAGGAGGTCTCTAATAGCTCTATCCCTTAATTAGCACTAAACAAGCAGACATTACACCCTCCTCCCCCGTTTGGATTAAGATGTATTCATGATCAAAGACACACATCGAGACATTGCCAGTGGCATTCAAGGAAGGGCTCTTGCAGCAGAAACAGACGCATCGGTTTCCAAAGGGCTGGTGGCGGCTTCCGGCTTCAGTGGCTGGGGGCTGGCTGGTTCTCCTCGCTCACCGAGGGACGGTCCACGCTCACCGAGGGACGGTCCACGCTCACCGAGGGACGGTCCACGCTCACCGAGGGACAAGGGCACACCCCGACGGGCAGCCTGCCGCGCTCAGCGCTGACTCCGGTCTGAGCCGGGAAACGCAGACGCATTCACCACGGGCGCTGACTCTGTCCTTCGGCTGTGACAGCAAGTCACGTCTCAACTCCCTAAATTAGTGCAGAGAGGAGAGTTTCTCATCCTGATTAGTTCTCAACGTGTGTGTGTGTGTGTGTGTGTGTGTGTGTGTGTGTGTGAAAAGGCCATACAGGGGTACCTCGAGATACGAGCCCTAACCTATGAGATTTTTGAGATACGAGCCGTCGAGCGAGCGATTTTTGCTTTGAAATACAAGCAACATTAGAGATAGGAGTCATCGCGAGGATCGGCCGGCTGCACACGACCCACCCGTTTACCGCGACTCGAGCGTCTCCTAGTTTCCCACGCCTCAAGGTGACAGAACGAATTAAACGTGTATCTTGAGGTACCACTGTACTAGTGCCTGAATCAGCAACCTTTGTCACTGCCAAGTCCGACAGGGAGATTGGATGTCTGGCCAAGTCCAACAGAGCGATGTGCAGGTCGGGCCAAATCCAAAGGAGAGATTGGCTGCCTGGGGCGGGTGCAGGAAGCAGGAGTCGCCACAGGCCTGTCGTCTCGGTTAAGCATCCGTGAAGACGTAAGCGTGTTGGACTTCCGTGGAAAGCACGGGCTGGGAGGAGCTGGGTGGAGAATGACCACCGGGGAAACCAGAGTTTCCTGTGTGTTTAGGAGCTCCATGGTACCGTGGGTCAGCACGCGGTCCTTACAGGTATTTATAGATCCCGTCTCTCTCCACCTTCCGGAAGAGCATCACAGAAGACGCGTGTGGTCTGAGAGAGGAGCAGCAGATCCGCCTGCCTTCCTGATTGCCCCTAACTGCTTCTGCCTGCCAGCCTGATCACCCCCTAACCACTCCCCTGCCAGCCGGATTGATGCCTAACTACTCCCCTGCCAGCCTGTTTGCCGCTAACTGCCCTCCCCTGCAGGCCTAGTCACCCCCAACTTCCCTCCTCTGCTGTCCTGGTCACCCCTAACTGCCCTCCCTTGCAGCCTGGTCCCTGCCAACTGCCCTCCCCTGCTGGCCATCTTGTGCTGGTCATCTAGTGTCCACATGGGGGCAGTGACTTTGTGTGTTGGAGTGATGGTCAATCTGCATATTACTCTCTTATTAGATAGGCCTTGGACCGAGCTCAGGGTTGGCCTGACAGGAGGGACACGGTGTCGGAGTGATGGCCGGGCGGCCTGGACCGTCCTGTTGAGAGAGGGACTTGTAAGCTGCTCTCAGCAGAGGGCTCCTCTGTGTCCCGTGGCAGGTGTTTCTGTCCCCCCTCCTGTGCCCTCCCCAGAAGCGGGGGTCGGGGGGGTGCCTGCCGGGCCACGGGGGCGCCCGTGTTTCTGCCGCATCGCCATCCGGTGCGGGTCAGGCCAGGTCACCTCTCTGCTGCCCATGGTCCCCGCTGCCGGTGGCTCCGGACTCGTCGGTTCCTTTTCCAGAAAAGCAGGTTTCACGATGCTCCTATCACCGCCCCAGCACGCGGGTTAGTACCGGGACTGGTAGTTGGTTAGAGGCCGGGAGGAGCCAGCCAGGCTTTCTGGAACGTTCAGCTCGCAGTCCCTGGGCTGGAGAACCGGCCACACCAGGACTCGGTCTTCACGTCGGAGGCCAGGAGGCCTGGCTTTGCCGACGCCGGAGCGGCGGGCTCGGAGGGGCCTCACGCGGAGCGGGCGGGCCGGGTTATCTCAGGCGATGGGCAGCGGTAGGTCGGCCGTGGCTTCCAGGACGTGGTTTCTTTCCAGAAGCCGTCTCGTGCCTTCCGGCGGCCTCCTGGGGTGCGAGGCGGCTGTACCCCCTACCTCTCCCCCAGAGCTGTCCTCTGCCATGTCCAGGCCAGAGAGCTGACCCTTCCGGCCTAAATTCTCCGTCCCATCGCTGGAGTGGGGCACAGTGAGCTGTCCCCGCATCCGCTCCCCCAGAAAGGCACCAGAGAGGGACGTTTCTGGGACAGAGGGGACACAGGTTGGGGTGCAGCCACCACGTCCTCCAGAGAGCGTTTCCCTTCCCGTTTCCTGGGGTGCTTTCCTGTCTGGCCTCGGGACGGGCAGGGGGCAGCTGGGCCCGCCTTCCGCGCACACAGACGCAGCTGGGTGAGGAGGCCTCGGACCCACGGGAAACACCGCCCGGGTGTGCGTGCGCCCAGGGCCCGCTCCGTAACGGATCGCCGGGCTTTGCCATGAACCCCAAGATCCCCGGTGAGCAGGCGTTGCGTGGGGCCGCGAATGTCCAGGAGGCAGAGTCAGAGGAAGCAGAGGGAGCATGTCACGTGAGGCACCCACGCCAGTGCCGGTGGTGGGTGTCACATGGGCAGACGCCGTGCCTTTGGTTAACGCGCTACATCTGAACTTCGATGGGTGACGCGGGGTTCAAACCCACCGTGTGCCATCGGGTGTGTGTGAATACTTTAAACCAGCGGTTCTCAACCCGTGGGTCGCGACCCCTTTGGGGGGCGACCGACCCTTTCACAGGGGTCGCCTAAGACCAGCGGAAAACACCTATTTCCCATGGTCTTAGGAACCAGCACACCGCTCCTCGGTGCAGCAAAGTGTAGCCATGTAGTTGACTGTTGTCCTAGGAAGACTGTTACCCATGCTACACCACGATTCAAGACAAAATTTCACTTATTTGTCATTAGAAAGAAATATTTCACAATATATAATTACGTATTGTTTTTGTGATTAATCACTGTGCTTTAATGATGTTCCATTTGTAACAATGAAAATACATCCTGCCTATCAGATATTTACATGACAGTTCATGACAGTAGCAAGATGACAGTGATGAAGTAGCAACGGAAATCATTGTATGGTTTCCCCATGACAGCTCCCCCTTGAGGAGCTGTCTTACAGGGTCGCGGCCTTAGGAAGGTTGAGAACTACTGTTTTAAACCAGCAGTGGTCGGAATTAAAAATCAAGTGATTCTCATTCAAGCCTATCCAAATCTAATCAGGGAACGTTCCCGTATTTCCATAATGCCGGGAAGCTCAGGCCAGGTCGCTCTTCAGGTGTTGAAGAGGCATTTACATTCTTTGCGGCGAGAAAAGCACCTGTAGATGAAGTGGCTTCATAGCTTTATTCCTGTTACGACACAGCCTTGTCAGCTGAGAGAGTTCGGATCCTCAGGATGTCTTATCGGCTGAGCTGCGGCCCAGCGCACTCAGGCCAGAAAATGATCCGTTTGGTGCACTGGATCGTGGACACCCCGCCGTTCAGAGCTGCTTCCGGTTTGCACAGAGGGCGGGTAGGGTGGGGGAGCGGTGCAGATCTGGGGAGGTTTTCCTGTCCCGTCCTTCGGGGGATGCTCCATTGTCGCCAAGAGGTCCTACCCTGCTGTCTGACCCTCTAGCCCAGCGGTTCTCAACCTTCCTAAGGCCGCGACCCTTTAAGACAGCTCCTCATGGGGTGGTGACCCCCAACCATAAAATTATTTTTGTTGCTACTTCATCACTGTCATTTTGCAACTGTGATGAATAGTATCTGTGTTTTCCAATGGTCTTAGGCGACCCCTGTGAAAGTGTTATTCGACCCCCTCCCCAAAGGAGTCTCGACCCACAGGTTGAGAACCGCTGCTCTATCCTCTTGGAGAAGCGAGTCTTTAGGCCACAGCTACCCAAGGTGCGATTTTGCAGAGGGCCGGGCAGGTGGAAACGTGAACCTGGCTTCTTGGTCCTTTCTTGTCAGACGCCACAAACTTTGCTTTTCTTGGCCAGCCTGAAGTTGGCCACTTTCTGTGAGTTCGGCCTATCAGGTGCACCGGTTAATAATGTGGATTCCTCCCCCCCCCCCACTAAATCACATATGTGGACATATATGCGATTTGATAGGTATGCTATTTTGTTGTATGGACAGCAAGCTTTACAACTTCCTATGGCAAATTTTCTGAAGGTGTTACCATCATAGATGTTTTTACGCTTAAAAATGTCAAATTTTGTGCCAAAAAAAAAGAGAAAAGCATTTGTGGGAAGTTTTAATCCATTATTTTGAAGGAAAGTGCTGCTGAAAGTTATCGGATACTTCGGGAAGCTTATGGTGCACCTGCTCCATCTCAACATACGTGTGAACGCGGGTTTAAATGCTTTAAAAGGGATGATTTTGATGTGAAAGATAAAGAATGTCCGGGTCAACTAAAAAAGTTTGAAGACCAAGAATGACAAGCATTATTGGATGAAGATGAGTGTCAAATTCAAAAACAACTGTAGAAAGATTAAACGTTGCTCAGCAAACAATTTCCGATCGTTTACAAGCAATGGGAAGGGTTTTAAAGGAAGGAAAATGGGTGTCACATCAACTGAATGAAAGACAAATGGAAAACCGACAAGTCATCAGTAAAATGTTGCTTCAACGGCATGAAAGAAAGTCTTTTTTTTTTTTTTTGCATTGAATTGTGTCTGGCGATGAAAAGTGGATTTATTTTGAGAATCCCAAATGCACAAACGCATGGGTGGATCCAAGTCAACCATCAACATCGACTGCAAGGCCTAATTGCTTCGGGAAGAAGACAGTGCTCTGTGTTTGGTGCGATCAGGAAGGTGTGGTGTATTGTGAGCTTCTAACACCAGGTGAAGCCATTACTACTGATGGCTACTGACAACAAATAATCAATGTGAACCACGCTTTGATCATGAAACGACCAGGATGGGCCAGAAGACACGGCAAAGTAACTTTGCTTCATGATGACGCGCCATCACACACTTCCAAACCAGTTAAAGACGCATTAAAAGATCTTGCCTGGTCGATGGCTTTCTCTCATCGATGTTTCTAACTCTCTATCCCTCTCCCTTCCTCTCTGTAAAAAATCAATAAAATATATGTTAAAAAGAAAAAGAATGCTAAAAAAAAAAAAAGATCTTGCCTGGGAGGTATGAACCCACCCTCCGTGTTCACCAGCCCTCCCTCCTTCAGGCGACCACCTGTTCTGATCGATGGCACACGCCCTTTCTGAGCAGCGCTTAAAAACATATGAAGAAGTGGGCAATTGGGTCTCTGAATGGTTTGCCTCAAAACAAGAAAAGTTCTATTGGAACGGTCTCCACCGATGAGCTGAGAGATGGGGAAATGTGTAGCCAGCGATGGACGTTACTGTGAATAAAGCACTTGGATGTTTCTCTTGAAATCACCGTGTTTTCTTTGATCACAAAAGCCGCATCGTTAACCGGCGCGTCTGGCTGTTCCACTGCAGTGACCGAGCGACTGTGCAGCTCGAGCCCTGACTTCCCTCCGCTCGCTTCTCCGGGTCCATCGCTGTTGGCGGGGGGCTCCGTGTGGTCAGTGGAGGAGACAGATCGAGGAGCCTCCTTCCCTTCGTTCTTTCTTTTAAATATTTCTTTACTGATTTCAGAGAGGAAGGGAGAGGGAGAGAGAGAAACATCAATGATGAGAGAGAACCATTGATCGGCTGCCTCCTGCCCGCCCCCCACTGGGGACCGAGTCTGCAACGTGGGCATGTGACCTTATTTTATTTTAATATATATATTTTTAAATATATTTTATTGATTTTCTATAGAGAGGAAGGGAGAGGGATAGAAAGTCAGAAACATCGATGAGAGAGAGAGACATCGATCAGCCGCCTCCTGCACACCCCACACTGGAGATGTGCCCACAAGCAAGGTCCATGCACCCGACCGGAATTGAACCCGGGACCTTCCAGTCTGCAGGCCGACGCTCTATCCACTGAGCCACACCGGTCTCGGCTATTTTAATATTTTATTAATGTATTACATGTTACCTGTCTTCCCATCGCCCTCCCCCTGATCCCACTCCCATGCATACCCTCACCCCCCAGTGTCTTGCGTCCGTTGGTTCTGTTTCTACGCATGCAGACAAGTCCTTGCGTGGATCTCTTATCTCCCCGCCTCTCCCTCACCTTCCCGCTGTCATCGGACAGTCCGTTGGATGCTTTACTGCCTCTGGGCCTGCGACCTTGACGGGAATGGAACCTGGGGCCTTTCATTCCGCAGGCTGATGCTCTGTCCCCGGAGCCACACCGCCCAGGGCTCGGAGCCGCCCTCTGGCATTGCTGGACGCGAACCTGCTCGTCCCTGCCTCGGGGAGGGAGAGAGACCGGACAGTCCCCCCAGGCTGTGCGTAGCTGAGCCCGAAAATGGCCACGCTCTCCCTCCTCCACGTGGCGGGCTCACGTCAGTCACACACGCCTGCGTGGTGCGGCGACGACGTGACGGCCTGGGCAGCAGAGGGGTCCTGCCTGGCACTGCTCCCCCTGCTCATCCTTCTCTGCCCCAGAGGATGCCCCCTTCCGAGCACGTGGCGAGGCTTTGGGGGGCGGGTTCGTCCCCTCGCCGGCACCCCCCCCCCTGGTACCAGGGCCTCTCGGAATCCAGAGGCCTAGACCTCCTGGGGTGCATGCCCCTCACACTCCCTTCTCGGCACGCACTCCTTTCCGTCTCAGAAAGCAAGCGCTCTGCCGAGACCGGTGTGGCTCCGTGGATGGAGCGTTGGTCTGCGGACTGAAGGGCCCCGGGTTCGATTCCGGTCAAGGGCATGTATCCTGCTTGCGGGCACATCCCCAGTGGGGGGTGTGCAGGAGGCGGCTGATGGATGTTTCTCTCTCATCGATGTTTCTGGCTCTCTATTCCTCTCCCTGCCTCTCTGTGAAAAATCAATAAAATGTACATATGTATATATAAAAAGCGAGCGCTCCTGCAGACACAGCCTCCCTGCCCCCTCCTCCCGCGCCTGCGTGCTTTCCCCCCTGACAGGTGAGCTGTCTTCTTCCTGTAGCACCCAGCTCTCCTCTAGCTCTCCCCTCTGCTCTCCCCTCAAACTCTCCCCCCAAACTCTCCCCCAGCCGCCCCAGGGCTGCGGCGACACTCCATCACTTTCGGGCCCTGAGCTCTGCTTGTGCCAGCTGCCCCCCCTCCCC
>JAAGEH010002531.1:80252496-80275896 GCA_011751065.1 Lasiurus cinereus
GCCGGACGCCCTCTGTCCCCGGCCGGACGCCCTCTGTCCCCGGCCGGCCGCCCTCTCTGTCCGCCTCTCGGTGTGGCCTCCGCCTCCCCCCGGCAGACTCCCCCGGAGAGCGCTCCTGTGTCACCGCCGCCGTGGCCTGCTCGTTCGCTCCTGTGTCACCCCCGCCGCGGCCTGCTCGTTCGCTCCTGTGTCACCGCCGCGGCCTGCTCGTTCGCTCCTGTGTCACCGCCGCCGTGGCCTGCTCGTTCGCTCCTGTGTCACCGCCGCCGCGGCCTGCTCGTTCGCTCGGGCTCCAGAGCGCCCTGAACCCTGCGGTGTCAGCCATCTAAGCAAACACCGCCCAGGCCTTAGCAGACGGCGCGCTCCGCACTGCGGCTCCAGCCACAGGACGGCTTAGGAACCACAGAGCTCGGGGCCGGCGTGTCGGGGGATGGCGGGGTGGGAAGGGGGCGGACCGGAGCCGAGGGGCGATCTGGGAGAGACAGTCTGCGCCTCCGCAGACGGGCTGATGCACTGCCAGCTGGCGCCTGTGTCCTGCCTCTGATGTCGGGGGCGCTGGGGTGACCCGGGCACGGCCTGGGAGGGGGGAGGGACACGGGACCTCGCTGTACTATCTCAGCTTCACACGGACTGTTCCAAAATAAATTCTTTTTTTAAAAATATGTTTTATTGATTTTTTTACCGAGAGGAAGGGAGAGGGATAGGGAGTTAAAAACATCCATGAGAGAGACATCGATCAGCTGCCCCTTGCACGCCCCCCCACTGGGGGATGTGCCCGCCACCAAGGTCCGTGCTGTTGACCGAAATCAAACCTGGGACCTTTCAGTCCGCGGGCCGACGCTCTATCCACTGAGCCACACCGGCCGCGGCTAAATTCTGTCTTTAAAGAAAATGTCTACCACACCCCTTGCTTCACCGTCTTTGCTCCCATGGGGCGGTGTGCAAAGCCAATGGCCGGGGCTTCTCCGCGGAAGCCTTGTTCGGCCGCACACGCGCTCGGCTCAGCCCGGGGCCTGGGTGGGGTCCTGGCCTGGTGGGCTCGGTGTCGCAGGGACTCGGGTCTGTGTGACGGCACGGGTGCGGGTGGGTGGTGGCTGGGGAGGCCTCTCTCCAGGGCAGTGACGTGACCTGTCTCTCCTCTCTTCTGTTGACAGTGTGTCGTACGCCGTGCACGTGTCTGAGGATTACCCAGGTAGGCCTCTTCTCCCAACTTCCCCCGACACCGACCTCACGGCCCCCTCCGCGCGGGTCCGTCTTCCGGAGACGGGAAACGCCACCCTGTATCTGGCAGGGTGGGGGGAGCGTTGGTGGGGTGACGGGGAGCCACGGAGGAGTCAGCTGATGCCTGTGAGGCGCACGCTCTAGCCTGGGGTGCAGTCCGCCGTCCGGACGGTGTCCCCGTGGGAAGCGGGGTCCTGGGCCCTGGACAGCGCCAGCCTCCATCTTGGCCCCCTTGCAAGGAAAAGAAGCATCTTTAGACCTGGGTGAGGTGCTGGTTTGGGAGCATCATGTGACTTCTCAGAATCCTGTCTAATGAAAGAGTGATGTGCAAATGGACTGTACCTGCGCTCCCCTCGCAAGCCACGCCCAACAGCCAATCAGAGCGAGTATGCACATTAACCCAACCAAGATGGCTACAGCCGCAGAGAGAGCAGGAGGGAGGCTTGGGTTGCCCCTGGTGATGGAGGAAGCCCAGCTCTCCGTACACCCTGGCCAGCACTTAAGGCAACAAAGTTTCAATTGTAGAAGATAAATAAATCCCAGATAGCAGGGCCTCCGCTTGGGTTGCCAGGGGGTGTGGGGGGTGTGGCCGGCTTGCAAAACTACCATAGGCCCCTCGCCCAGGCCACCCCGTGCCTTAAGGGAGCACCCACCCTGATCCAGGACACCCTTCAAGGCAAACCAGCTGGTCCCCACCTGAACAGCAGGGCCTCTATCCTATCTAATAAAAGAGTAATATGCAGATTTACCATCACTCCCAACACACAAAATCACTGCCCCCATGTGGACACTAGATGACCACCACAAGATGGCCAGCAGGGGAGGGCAGTTGGCAGGGACCAGGCCTGCAAGGGAGGGCAGTTGGGAGTGATCAAGCCTGCAGGAGAGGGCAGTTAGGGGTGACCAGGACAGCAGAGGAGGGAAGTTGGGGGTGACTGAGCCTGCAGGAAGGGCAGTTGGGGGTGACCAGGCCCACAGGGGAGGGCAGTTAGGGGCAATCATGCTGGCAAGGGAGCAGTTAGGCCTCAATCCAGCTGGCAGGGGAGTGGTTAGGGGGTGATTAGGCTGGCAGGCAGAAGCAGTTAGGGGCAATCAGGAAGGCAGGCAGGGGAGCCGTTGGGAGCCAGCAGTCCTGGATTGTGAGAGGGATGTCCCACTGCCCGTTTTAGGCCCAATCCTACGTTTAGCCTGATCCAGGTATGATTGGACCTAAACGGGCAGTCGGACATCCCTCTAGGGGTCCCAGATTGGAGGGGGAGCAGGCTGGGCTGAAGGACACCCCCAGCCCCTGTGCATGAATTTCGTGCACCGGGCCTCTAGTGTAAAAATAACAGTGTCACAGCTGCAGTAATCGTGGTGGCTGAAAGTAATAACCCTTTCCCCATCTCCATCAGTCGACACATAGCCAGTCCGCCCAGCTCTCCTGTGCCCCTGTCTCCACAGCCCCCCCACTTTGCAGGGGAACAATGGCCTGGGAGGGAGAAGAGGGACCGGGGTTTGGACCCAGGAGGCCAGCGCCCGTGGCTGCCCCGCAGGGGGCACCTCCGCAGGCACAGCTGCCCTCACTGTGTCCTGACACACAGGACCCGGCCCACACACGTGTCATCCCCAGAGACAGGCTGCAGGAGGAGCTCCACGGACCCCTTTTCTAGAGAGCCAGCGAGCATCTTCCTCGTGGGTCGGCCGGTCCTCTGGACGCCCTGTGATGACCTCACGTCACGGCGACGTGGGGAGGTCACCCAGATGCTCCTCACGCATGACCCCCGGACGGTGGTCTTGAACGGGAGCCGACGCCAGCACTGTTGACGTGGTGTGGGTCACATGACGGGATTCGCTTACCCCCGTGCCAAGGGCGTCATGCAAGAATCTTTTTATATATATATTTTTTAAACTGTTTTTTTACAGAGAGGAAGGGAGAGGGATAGAGAGTTAGAAACATTGATGAGAGAGAGAGACATCCATCAGCCGCCTCCTGCACGCCCCCTACTGGGGAGGTGCCCGCCACCAAGGCACATGCCCTTGACCGGAATCGAACCTGGGACCTTTGAGTCTGCAGGCTGATGCTCTATCCACTGAGCCACAACGGTTTCCACAAGAACCTTACGCAAAGCATAGCCGATGTTCACTGCCCGTTTTTCACGTATGCAGGGCGGGGCAAAAGTAGGTGCATGGGTGTGGGTTGGGACGACAATGCGAGGCGCAATAAGTGAGAATACAGTGGTACCTTGAGACACGAGTTTAATTCGTTCCGTCACCTTGAGGCGTGGGAAACTAGGAGACGCTCGCGTCGCGGTAAACGGGTGGGTCGTGTGCAGCCGGCCGATCCGCGCGATGACTCCTATCTCAACTGTTGCTCGTATTTCAAAGCAAAAATCGCTCGCTCCACGGCTCGTATCTCAAAAATCTCGTATGTTAGGGCACTCGTATCTCGAGGTACCACTGTACAAGCATACGCTCTGTGTTCCGCGCGCTCACGCCTGCACACCGGCCTCTGCCCCACGCTGTGTAGACCTATTTCACTCCCGTGTTCTTGCTGAGCGCCACCGGATGCTTAGCGGAGTCCCGGCGTGGCCTGGCAGGGTGATGCACGGGAAACAGAAGTCCCGCCCCTTCCCAAACCCGGCCCTTTCATCCCCAGGCGCTGGGTGTGACTGCCATCCCACTTTCCGGGTAAAATGGCCGGATTGGTTTAAGTGACTTGGGTTCTCTATGCGTGGAGTGTTTTAAAAAAAGTAGTTTATAACGCGGACGAGGATGCTGTGAAACTTATTTCCGTAGCACTTAACGCCGGGTGTTGTCCGTGGCGGTTCGCATTTGCGTTTTTGAATTTGAATCTGGTCAGATCACAGTCACCTTTTAACGTTCTGCAAACCGCCAACTCCTGTCTGAGAACAGGAGGCGCTTTGTTTCCGACCTGCTGGCTGGTGTGGTCTGTGCGTGGAGCGTAGCATTTTTGTCGGTTGTACCGTTTTCACAAGGGGAGTCACTCATTAGGAGAGATAAGCCCATTTTTTTAAACAGGAGTATAAAAAGTATCCCGGGAGGATGTTAGTGGGAGAACCAAGAGAAGATAAATTTGTCAAGAAAAAATGTTTTTTTCTGCAGATGATTTTGCAATCAGCTCTTACTTATGATCTAGAGAATGTTTTCGATGCTAAGTGTTTGGCTAAGCATGCTGGGAAATTAAAGATTTCCCCCCCTCCCCTCCCCCGCTTTGTGGTAAATGTTGTAATTATTGTGCTTCTCGTCGGAGGCAGCCAGGAGCGGGCAGGGCTAACTTCAAGGGAGAGAAAGGAGGCCACAAATCAAACCCCGGGTGGAGGCATGCAGTCCTGTGCACACAGGGAATGTGCTGGAAGCCGCCTGCAGTGAATCAAGGGAACCCATGTTTAGCGCCCTCTTGTGGCCAAGCCATTATTTCTCCTTTTCTCACCCAATGGAAGGAACCCCAATATTGGAAATACAAGATTGGAAATACACTATAGAAAAACTGAAATGGAAAGAAATAAAGCATTGGTTTTCATTTGTGCTTTTTAAACCTTGGTTTCCTTTCTTGGGGCAGTTGGTGGTGCGTTTCCAGGGTGATTTCATTTATAAAATAAAGAGACGCTGTGTACATGCAGCCCACAGACGGGAAGGCGGTGTGTTCTGGGCTGGGAGTTGGAGTCGGGCCATGCGGCCGGCACACTCTGTGGCAGGTATTTTCGTGCCCACAGTGGGACTGACCGGACAGGCCCGTCTTTGTGGAGACAGAACTGTCGGGACGTTTGATCCCGGAAGCAATGTGCTGAGGGACGTGCAGTCGTGTTTCCCAAGGACGTGCTGTTGGCTGGTAAAACCAAGTCTGTGAATTAAGCTCTGGTTCCCGTCGTGATGGAGAATAAGTCGTCGTATTTCCATGGAGCTGCTTTAAAAAAAATATTTCATTGATTTTTTTACAGAGAAGAAGGGAGAGAGAGAGTTAGAAACATCAATCAGCTGCCTCCTGCACACCCCCTCCTGGGGATGTGCCCACAACTAAGGTTCGTGCCCTTGACCGGAATCGAGCCTGGGACCTTTCAGTCTGCAGGAGCTTCTTTTAAAATGCATATCATTAAATTTAATCTACATTTACAGTGGCACCTCGAGATACGAGTTTCATTCGTTCCGTCACCTTGAGGCGTGGGAAACCATGAGACGCTCGAGTCGCGGTAAACTGGTGGGTCGTGTGCAGCCGGCTGATCCGCACGATGACTCCTATCTCAACTGTGGCTCGTATTTCAAAGCAAAAATAGCTCGCTCGATGGCTCGTATCTCAAAAATCTCGTCTGTTAGGGCACTCGTATCTCGAGGTGCCGCTGTATGTGCATTAAGAGTACAGTTCACGCGCTTGGTTTCTCAGGTAGATGACACTATTTAAAGCGCACATGCCTGCTTTTCCTTTCCCCTGCCCAGACCTGTACTTTTTCTCCTCCTCCCTCCGTGAGGGCGAGGACAGCCAGAGTAACTTTAATAATGAATGTGGACGTTGGCAGCTGCGCTTGCGATGGCTTTCTCTCAGAGAAGGAGGATTCCTTTCCTCACTTACCGCGCTTTTTTTTTTTTAGTATTCAATTTTTATCAACTTCTTGTTTGCCCTTGATTGAGATATCCTATATGCTTTCTCCTTTGAACAACAAGATGACAACTTAGATCAGCAGATATCTTAATTAGGAATCTCTAAGAATTATGTGCATTGTGTCATGTACTTGGTGACTAAAGGCTTCAAACTGATAAAGGAATTAAATTTTCTCTTGGCATTTGCTAGAACTTGCAAAAAAAAAAATCTTTCCGAGCCTGGTATCCTTTGAAGGTTCTAGAGCAGCTGTCTTATTTTTCTGCCGTGACTGATCATTGTTCTGTTCTGTGTTTCTGTGTCTTCATCATTTTTTTTAACACGTGTTCTTGAAAGCCCACCGTGTTGGTGACATGTCCAGGGTTTTAGCAAGAAGATTTGTAGCATCCGGTCTATCCCTGTAAGGTCTCCCTCATCTCTGCCTTGATTTCTCCTTTCTCCTTCCTCTTGTTTTGTGTTTGTTCTTGTCTTTTTTCCGCCTTTGACCGGTTCTGCTGATTTCCCTCAGGCTCTTGGGTTATATGGTTCAATGATTAGCTCATCATCTCAGTTTAAAAATAGGGACTTTTCTCTGCCCGGTGGAAATGTGTCAGCAGATTTCTTCAAGTCCAGGATTATGTTGCCCGGTGTGTTTTTTAGGAACAGGTTTGCCATTTTATCATACTCACACGGTAAGTAACCTGTGCCGTGTACTGAAACTCCTTTCAGAGTTCGTTTTAGAGAAAATGAACACGGAGGGGGGTCTTCATTGAGCCCCAGGTATACACAACAGCGTGCACATGAGCGGAACACTAGCTGCTGTGCTGGCTCTTCCAGATACCGGGAAGAGAGGGAGCAGCCTCTGGCTCCCTGACTTCTCGCTGGAGTCCGCATTGCGGCTTGTATTCAGAAGGTGAATGTCAGTCGCAGGTGATGGGCTGGCTGTAGTGGACAGCAGACTCTTTCTCTCACCTCCTCCCTCTAGGCTTATGGATTCTTTCATCCCTTTTTAAAAAATATATTTTATTGATTTTTTACAGAGAGGAAGGGAGAGGGGTAGAGAGCTAGAAACATCGATGAGAGAGACATCGATCAGCCGCCTCCTGCACGCCCTTATTGGGGATGTGCCCGCAACCAAGGTCCATGCCCTTGACCGGAACCAAACCTGGGACCTCTCAGTCCGCAGGCCGATGCTCTATCCACTGAGCCAAATTGGTTTCGGCCTTTCATGCCTTTTATATGCTCTACCAGGTATTGCAATCGTTGAGGGACAATAATTGCTACTAAAAAATGAAGCACTGATTTCTGGACTCAGTCAGTGTCACCACGAACTGTAGTGTTCACATTTTAATTACATAGTTGGAGCAAGTTAGCTTCTCTGCGCCTTGGTTTCCTCACCTTTAAAAGAGGACAACACATCATCTTGTTCGCATCAAAATACGTTGGCCTAGCGCACACCAGCGTCATTCCGGTCAAGGGCGTGTACCTTGGTGGCGGGCACATCCCCAGTGGGGGGCGTGCAGGAGGCGGCTGATGGATGTTTCTCTCTCATCAGTGTTTCTAACTCTCTGTCCCTCTCCTTTCCTCTCTGTAAAAAATCCATAAAATATATTTTAAAAAAACTTGCAGTGAAAACGAGGCAGCCCTTCCTGGTTTGAATCTAACGCCGACGCCCGCACTGTCCTCTGTTCTCAGAGTCACCGCAGGGGCCTCTGTCTGCCGAGCCTTGTGTGACTGTCTTGCCTCGCTGCTCGGGGCCTAAAACAGCACCGACGTTTCTGTGGAAAGGAAGTGATGACTTAGTCATCTGTCACCTAGAAACCGTGGTCTCCCTGTGGTGACACACATTACGAACACGTGGCTGGAGAGCTTTGTGCATCTAGACAGTCATCTGCATAGTTCTGTTTGCTGTGCGTAAGGGAGACTCTGCACGTCTCTATATTTATAATTCATGCATCGTTCAGTGTCGGGTGGGGCTGTGACTCCCGAGTTGGTAACGTGTTTGTTCAACAGCTGTCTCACTCACGTTCTGAGATCACCGGTGAGCCAAGTGCGATAGACAGCTCTGTGTTCCCATGGCATGGGCATGACCTTGAATGTCAGGATTTTTATAAAAAAAACATGTTTCCAGTGGAAACAAAAGATGCATAAGAAGCGGAGAACCCGTGGGGTGATGACGTGTCCTGTGCGTTTAACGTGGGCTGCATTTTTTAGACGAAGTTCAGTTGTCGAAGGAGGACTGGGAGGCTGGGCACCAATTCGAGAACATACCTTACTTCGGTAAGGCCTCTGATGGACGGTCCGACCCCTGTGCCGCACACCTGAAGCCCATACGAAGTCATAGGAAAACGAGCCAGCATTGAAAAGGGAAAACGAAGAAACAGAAACAACACGTGTGTTCGAGTGACACGGGGGATAGGATTTACAGCAGAAGTTTAGCTCAGACTTTTTTAAAAAAAAATATCTCTTATTGATTTTTCACAGAGAGGAAGGGAGATGGATAGAGAGTTAGAAACATCGATGAGAGAGAGACATGGATCAGCCGTCTCCTGCACGCCCCCTACTGGGGATGTGCCCACCACCAAGGTACATGCCCTGGACCAGAATCGAACCTGGGACCTTTCAGTCCGCAGGCCGACGCTCTATCCACGGAGCCAGAGCGGTTTCGGCCAGCTCAGACTTATTAATGACTTGATTTGCAGTCTTTTGGGGACCCCTGGGGTCCTGGTGAGCTTCCTCCCTCCGCTCTGCTTCCTGGGTAGAGAGAGACATGAAGGAAGGCCCCTGCTCAGTGAGTTGGGGCAACCTGTTGTATCCAGATGACTCCTTGCCACCGCCGGGCCATTGTAGATGTATGTGGGCAGTGACTGTGCCAGAGTCTGTATTTCCCTTGGAGGAGCCATTCACAGTGAGTTTGCACACACGTTGGCGATTGGCTTCATTGTTTTCTGACTTCCTGGAACAACAGTGGGTTAGAGGGGATACGGATATAACTTTTTATTTTCATAAAGGACGCAGTGTTTCAAGTTACCCATTGCCTCTAACGGTCTGTACTTCTTTGCAGATAATACGTATGTGTCCAGTTCAGAAAACGATGAAGATGTGTTAGTCACGACAGAGCCAATTCCGGTCATTTTTCATCGGCTAGCAACAGGTAAGAGGAAAAGAGGCAAGCGCTATTTTCTGTCTCAGGTTAGTATTTATTTGGTGATTGAGTAGCTTTGTGTTTTGGTTTCCTTTAGCCAGTATAACGGATAATAGATCTTTAGCATTGAGAAATCTGGTTCTCCATCCAAATTGCCTATCGCAGGTGCTTTAGTTTGCCTTTTTTGACAGCTGTTTAAGCGCATACATTTATGGTACTTTAAAAAGTCCTATTTAAAGGCATTGTGTTGATATTTGTTCCTTTGAAAATGTTTTCAAGCGTAATGACGCTGCTAGACAAACTGAATATTTATTTGACAAGCATACTTGTAGCTTTGTAGATCACATGATACATATATATATTGAGAGCTGAAGGAGTCTGTATGGTGGCATTCTAGTTTGACCACATTTTTATGAGCAATGAAAAATCAGAATAGCTTGTCTATTATGTAACTTCCCAACATAACATCATTTCAGAATCCTCCTTAATTTTCTGGCAAAGGAATCACCTCAGAGGTCTTTTTATGTTGAAACTTACGAATGTGTGTTGACGGTATACTATGAACTGAAATGATTTTTTTTTTTTAATTTGTAACTTGCAGAATTAAGAAAAACAAATGACGTTAACGGTTGCTTATCCATAAAATCCAAGTTACAGAAGGAAAATGGGGAGGTATGTAAACTGCCTTTTGAATTTATGTTAAGCGATGAGATTTATTTTACGCTCGCTGTGTATTTGCGGAGCCGACCTCGTCCTTGTTGTTCCGGTTACGATTGCAAACGGGGAGTGAAACTCCAGCCCCGTGCCTTCGGGGCTGACGGGGTGGGAAGGGAAGTGGCCACAAGGAGCTTCTTTTATGGCGGGACGGCAGGGACGTGGGACGTAAGGACCTCAGGGATTGACTTCCGTGCCAGGAGAAAGCACTCGCTCTCCTGTGTGAGTCTCAAAGCATCCTTTTTCTGGGGACACGGCACGAATTCCACTCCCGCCAGCGACGGACTAGACGAGGACCCGCTCTCCCCCAACAACTGCACGTGGGGTCACTGGTGACCGTGACTCCTCAGCTGGGGCAGCGGAGAGCGAGGGGACAGGCCTCTGTATGCCCAGCCCGTGCCAGCCCAGCGGACGGCAAGCGCCCCTGTCCTCCCCTTCGAAGATGTCACCGGAAGCTGCAAATACTGAGCATTGAACTAACCACCTGGGTGCAATGGAGCCTTGGCTTTTAAAACGATGCACCCCCTAGGATGCTTTTATTTATTTATTTAAATATATTTCATTGATTTTTTTATAGAGAGGAAGGGAGAGGGAGAGAGAGCTAGAAACGTCGATGAGAGAGAGAGATATCGACCAGCCGCCTCCTACACGCCCCCTACAGGGGAGGCGCCCACAACCAAGGTACATGACCTTGACCGGAATCTAACCTGGGACCTTTCAGTCCGCAGGCCGACGCTCTGTCCACTGAGCCGCACCGGTTTCAGCTCATAGGATGCTTTGAAAGCGGTGGGGTTCATCCTGTTGGTCCTCATCCGCTCTGAGCACCCCTGCGTTGGCAGTACAGTGGTACCTCGAGATACGAGTTTAATTCATTCCGTCACCTTGAGGCGTGGGAAACGATGAGACGCTCGCGTCACGGTAAACTGGTGGGTCGTGTGCAGCCGGCCGATCCGTGCGATGACTCCTATCTTAACTGTTGCTCGTATTTCAAAGCAAAAATCTCTCGCTCGACGGCTCGTATCTCAAAAATCTCGTATGTTACGGCGCTCGTATCTCGAGGTGCCGCTGTACTGAGGCTGACCCCAGAGGCTGCAGCATCTCCGCAAACGCGGACTCTCCCTCCCAGGTGGCAGTTGTCCTGAAGAGCTTGAAAGTGGCCTGGAGAGGCAGGGCTGGTTACGCAACGCCGGGTCAGAGACTTCTGGCTGCAGGGAGCCGCCTGCCTTATTATCTCAGCAGAGCTGGGAACAGGGACCCGGTAGCTATTGGCAACCGTGCGTGCATTCAGGTGGATATCTCCACGGTGTGTACTTGAGACGCATTACGGAGATGGTTTAGTTAATTAGAAACTCAACCTCCGGGTTCAAGCGGATTTAATTAAATGTCCTTCTGAGCCTGAAATGGAAAGCAGTATCTGTGTTCTGCAGAGGTTTTTTTTTTTCTTTTCATCATGTGATTCATATTTATTTTCATAATTGGATTTTTTTTAATGATGGGATCCGAGCGTCTTTTCTTTCCTGCCATTGTGTCGAGTTGGGCAGTGGGAGTGAGGACCATCTGCGATAATAATAAGGCTGAGAACCTGTTTAATAACAAAACACATGAATCAGTGCAAATGAGAGCAATACACAATAATATTGAGTGCAGACTGTAATTGAACAACAAAAAATTAAAAAAAAATTGAATCCGCATGAGCCCGTCGGCTGTTTCGCCAGAACGAACTCCCAGCTGCCATTGCTTATCTGTGGTTCCTCGCGTAGACCTAAAACATCACACCGCGCACATCAGGACGAGCAGAGCAGAACTTCAGACGTGCAGAGCGCTTCCTGAACGCCCCGAAACGCCTCCTGCTGTCTGTCCTGTTCTTGGCTCGTTCCCCCCCCCCCCCACAGAACATTCTCGCGGGAACTCCAGGGGCCGTGCAGAGACCCACCTGTGACGGCCGCTCGCTGCTTCCTTTGCGGGGGGCAGACTTGGCTGACCACTGAAATTGTCTTCTTGCTCTGATTCTTTGAAGGAGTCGAGACAGAACAGCACAGTGGAGGAGGACTCGGAAGGGGACAACGACTCTGAAGAGTTTTATTATGGAGGACAGGTAAGTGCACGGGGCCTCCAGCCCCGCTTTCCAAGGAGCAGTTCCTCCCAAGGGCTAGTGGACGTCAGGGCTGTGGCCGTCGGGGTCTGTGGCTGCCCAGGGCATCCATCCGCTCAGCTCCTCGTGGTCTCCTGTCCTACACTTCTCAGGAACGAAGGTGGCTCTGGCAGTTCTTGGACGGTCATCGCTCATGGAATTGTCACCCCTTACCCTGTGCTGGGGACTCTCCACCCAGCACTTCCCAAACTTCTGACTCACATTCTTAGGAACACGGTGCTCAGCTTGTATTTTTTTTAAAATATATTTTATTGATTTTCTACAGAGAGGAAGGGAGCGGGATAGAGAGTTAGAAACATCCATGAGAGAGAGACATCGATCAGCTGCCTCCTGCACTCCCCATAGTGGGGATGTGCCTGCCACCAAGGTAGTACATGCCTTTGACCAGAATAGAACCTGGGACCCTTCAGTCCGCAGTCCGACGCTCTGTGCACTGAGCCAAACCAGTCTTGGCCATATATATATATATTTTAATATATTTTATTGATTTTTCACAGCGAGGAAGGGAGCAGGATAGAAAGTTAGAAACATGGGATGAGAGAAAGACATCGATCAGCTGCCTCCTGCACGCCCCCTACTGGGGATGTGCCCGCCACCAAGGGAGTACATGCCCTTGACCGGAATCGAATCTGGGACCCTTCAGTCCGCAGGCCGACGCTCTATCCACTGAGCCACACCGGCTTCGGCTCAGCCCGTGTTTTGAGACGATGACAGGTCTCACAGAGCGGGACTGGGCGTCTGAAGGAGGAGAGGTTAGCCTTTCTAGAAACCGGGGGGCCCTCATCCCTGCGCGCCCCCAGCACCGGCATCCCTGTCTTCCTTTCTCTTACCCGGACGCCAGGTGCTTGGTGAAGACCTGGGAGGAGGAAAGGGCACATAGTTCCCGGACAGGGAAATGCCCAGCCATGTGGGCACATAGAGAGAGGCCTGCGTTCTGCTGTTCAGGGGAGTGCCAGGATTTTCACAGCGATCGGGTTTGGGACGTGGCTGCAGGCGGGGGCCTGTTCTGCCTCTGTCAACGTCTCGGTCACCGGGCTTTGGAACGTGGACAGAACAGTTAAATATCTGTTTTCCGATGGTCGTAGGCGACCTTGCTAGCAGTTTTCAACCTGTGGGTCGCGACCCACACGTTGAAAACCGCTGCTGTAGAGCCTAACACCATCAGAAAACACAGATATTTACATGATGATTCATAACAGTAGCAAAATGACAGTGATGAAGTAGCCACGAAAATAATTTTAAGATTGGGGGTCACCACCACATGAGGAGCTGTATTAAAAGGTCATGGCATGAAAAAAGGCGGAGAACCGCTGAGTTAGACGGTAGCGGGTTAAAAGGCGCTCGAAAGCCGGCGTGGTGGTTACGTGGCAGAATGCAGGCCGGCTAGTTCCTTCAGCGCGAACGGCCAGTCGTGGTCTGCGGGCGCCTGAGCATCGGGGCGAGGACCAGGTGAGCAGCGTCTGTCCCAGGCCTGCCTTCCCGCAGAGAGGGCGACTCTGTGCCCCGCCGGCCCTGACCCTGGGCCAGCTCACCCCTCAGGCCCCCGGGGCCACACAGCTCCTTCCCGGGGGTGGTGGGCACGCCTTTCTCTAGAAATCCAGGCCAGCCGCGTCTCAGGTCCCCTGCCAGTCCCTTGGACACGCGGACTTTCTTCCCCTCTGAGGGACCTAAGTGGACTTGCGAGCGCAGGGAATTCTACTCGACGTGTGTGTGCCTCGACCCTTGGGAGGGTGCCCTGCGGGTCCTCTGTGTCTGTGAACGGGGGCGACGGAGGAAGGGCCACCTCCAGATCTGCTCGGGCGGCTCTGGGGGTGGCGTCCTCACCCGCGCCCTCCTCCCCCCCTCCTCCCCGCAGGTGAGCTACGACGGGGAGCTGCGCAAGCACCCGCAGCTCGAGGCCGACCTGTCGGCGGTCCGGGAACTCTACGGGCCGCACGCCGTTTCTCTCAGGTAAGGCCGCGCGCGTGGGGGGTGGGGGAGATGGGGGTGACCTCCGCTCAGGAAGAGGGGGCGGTTCTGGGGGTGGGGGTGAGTTCAGTGGACGTTTCCTGGGGCTCAAGGACATTAGGAGATGTTTGGCGATCCCAGTGTGCTCCCGCTTCTGCAGGAGATGGCTCCGCATCGCCCTGCGGGGGTGCCTTTTGGGTGCGTGGTGTGTGTGGGGGGGGCGGTGACGGCCTGGGCGTTGGTTGTTGGTGAGGGGTGCGTTAGGGGAGCTCGTGCTGATAAAGCATCCGTCTCGAGCCGTGTGTGTCAGGTCCTGCTGGACACGTGGGCAGGGGAGGGCGAGGCATCAGGCCCGGGCCTCCTCTTCCTTGCGAGCTTCTAAGCCTGTGGCGCACAGGCTGTTTGAGGAGCTGGTCTTCCCCTTAATGGAGGTTGATAAGAAGGTAATGGGGTCTGAAGAGCAGCAGTACCTCCGTAGGCGTAAGAGGCTGTTGGGTGTCTTTCTTCCAACGAGGTGGGCAGCCAGCCACGTCTGCGCTCGCTGCGAGGGACAGCGGCCTCCGCGGAGCCAGGCTGCCGGGAGAGGGTGCGGCAGACAGGGACAAGGGCCGAGGAGGATGCATTTGGGGGAGTCGGTTCTCTCCGCGCCACCCAGCCGTGTCCCAGGGCGGAGCTGGCTGTGCGGTATCCTCCTCGAGAGCACGGGTGACAGCGCTGACTCAGGCTCCCCTGGGGCGGGCGTGGGTCTGTGCGAACGTGGTTAACCCGGGACTCGCCTGCGTAGGTCTCACCTGGAGGTGTTTCATGTTTTTCAGTGTGAATGTACCACACAGGCATCTATCCTGTCTGATAAAAGAGTAATAGGCAGATGGATGTACCTCCGCCATGCCCACCAGCCACGCCCACCAGCCAATCAGAAGTGAATATGCAAATCAACCCAACCACCATGGCTAAGGCCGCAGGGAGAACAGGAGGGAGGCTTGGGTTGCCCCCGGCAGTGGAGGAAGCCAAGCTTTCTGCACACCCTGGTGGGCCCAGGCCTCTGCTTAAGGCAACCAAGTTTCAGTGGCTGTGTGAGCAGAAGGCGTGGCTCCGCTCCAGGCTACAGAGTTTCGATTGTAGAAGACAAATAAATCCCAAATACCAGGGCCTCCGCTTGGATTGCCAGGGTGTGGCCGGCCTGCAAACCACCACAGGCCCCTCACCCAGACCACCCCATGCTCCAAGGGAACCCTCACCCTGATCCGGGACACCCTTCAGGGCAAACCAGCTGGCCATCACCTGTACACCAGGCCTCTATTCTATCTAATAAAAGAGTAATATGCAGATTGACCATCACTCCAGAACACAAGATGGCTCTGCCCCATGTGGTCACAAGATGGCCACCACAAGATGGCCAGCAGGGGAGGACAGTTGGGAGGGACCAGGCCTGCAAGGGAGGGCAGTTGGGGGTGACCAAGGCTGCAGGGGAGGGCAGTTAAGGGTGACCAGGCCAGCAGAGGAGGGAAGTTAGAAGTTACCAGGCCTGCAGGGAAGGGAAGTTGGGAGGGACCCAGGCCTGAAGGGGAGGGCAGTTAGGAATGACCAGGCCTGCAGGGGAGGGCAGTTAGGTATGACCAGGTCCACAGGGGAGGGCTGTTAGGGGCAAACAGGCTGGCAGGGGAGCAGTTAGGCATCAATCAGGCTGGCAGGGGAGTGGTTAGGGGGAGATCAGGCTGGCAGGCAGGAGCAGTTAGGGGCAATCAGGAAGGCAGGCAGGTGAGCAGTTGGGAGCCAGCAGTCCTGGATTGTGAGAGGGATGTCCCACTGCCTGTCAGACATCCCTCCAGAGGTCCCAGATTGGAGAGGGTGCAGTCTGGGTCTGGGCTTAGGGACACACGTCCCTGTGCGTGAATTTCATGCACCGGGCCTCTAGTTAATATATATATATAAGCACTCTTTTCACTTGGTGGGTTTCCCTCTTTGTATTTTATGATTGAAAGGTATTTTAGTGCCCGTACCTTTTGGCACTCCACCTGCTCAGGAAGTAGTATATCAGAACATTTCCCTCCAGATACGGAATATTTCCATATCCGCTTTGCTCGTCATGGGTAATGGTAAAAAACGGTGTCAGTGTGTGCTGTGCTTGAAGTATTTTCTTCATCTTCAGTGTTCACTTCCCCCCGAATTTCTGCTGTCACGTACGTTTTCCCGGTGAAGGTTGCACACGCTGCAGTC
The DNA here is from genome assembly GCA_011751065.1 of Lasiurus cinereus. NCBI lineage: Eukaryota > Metazoa > Chordata > Mammalia > Chiroptera > Vespertilionidae > Lasiurus > Lasiurus cinereus. The sequence continues at coordinate 80,268,466 of JAAGEH010002531.1, forward strand.
TGAGGGGTGGCTGTGGTCCCGGTTCCCTCACCCTAGGAGTGTCTGGAATGTCGTCAGCAGGCTGTGTCCCTCATCACACAGCCTGGTGCGCTCTCTCTCTCTCTCTCTCTCTCTCTCTCTCTCTCTCTCTCTCTCTCGCCTCGCTGTGCCTCTTCACTTAACGTTTACGAATGACGTGCCGCAGGTCAGGGTCAGGACACGGTGGCCACTGGCTGCGGGCCCTGTGGGACAGACCCTGAGCTACACATGGTGCCGCTCTTTTAACGGGTGTGGGGTGAGGTGGGGGGGAGACACTCAGACAGCAATAGGAAGACGTGCAACGAGTCTGTGCGGCCCGAAAGCCTGGGGCAGCTGCTATCTGCCTTTCCTGAATCCAGAACAAGAGGCACCAGAGGAATGGTTCCTGGGCTGGCCCCTGTTTCCGGTCTGTGTTTCTGTGTAATTGCACAACTCAACGGGCGCGTTTTTATAGCTGAATCTGCATCAGGTTATAAAGGTTCTTACTCTGAAAAACACCGAGGTTGAGACCCAGGCTATTTGAAAATATTGCCGCGTGGATCATCTTGAGCCTTTCTGTCAACCTTTAGAAGTCTTACTGGGGAAGAATGAAAAGAACCATTTTTTTTTTAAAATGATGAAAACGTGCTCAGTGTTTGCATATACAGTGGTACCTCGAGATACGAGTGCCCTAACATACGAGATTTTTGAGATACGAGCTGTCGAGCGAGCGGTTTTTGCTTTGAAATACGAGCGACACTTGAGATAGGAGTCATCTTGCAGATCGGCCGGCTGCACACGACCCACCCGTTTACCGCGACTCGAGCGTCTCATCGATTCCCACGCCTCAAGGTGACGGAACGAATTAAACTCGTATCTCGAGGTACCGCTGTATTGTTAAGGGGAGAAGGAAGGACGCGGAGAGGCTGCGTTATTCTATTTGCAATGCTGCCGTTTGTCCTAGACGTCAGAAAGACCGCCCGATTCTTTTATTCATGGAATGACACGAGCCACTCAGCCGTTAAAAATGCTTCCTCCGGATCCTGTGGGAGTGCCACAGTTTTGTATTGTGTGAGCGTTGCTCAAACATACATGTGATACGTGGGCATTTTCTTTTTTTAAAAAATATATTTTATTGATTTTTTACAGAGAGGAAGGAAGAGAGATAGAGAGCCAGAAACATCAACAAGAGAGAAACACTGATCAGCTGCCTCCTGCACACCCCGCACTGGGGATGTGCCCGCCAGCAAGGTACATGCCCTTGACCGGAACCGAACCTGGGACCTTTCAGTCCGCAGACTGACGCTCTGTCCACTGAGCCAAACCGGTTTTGGTGGGATGTGGGCATTTTCATCAGGCACTGAACTGTGTGCCCGCTGCTGCACTCCACAGGGTGGAGGTTGGGCGTGAACTCAGTGCCTGGCGTTTCCACGTTTTTTTTTTTTTGAAGTTCATCATATTACAGGGGTCCCCCTTTCTTCCCAGTGCCCCCCCCTCCCCCTGCACCCCTTCTCCCAGGCCTCACCACACTACTGTCTGTGCCCACGGGTTAGGCGTGGAGGCAGCTAAGGTCTCCACTGACTTCTTCTCTGCCCTCTGGCCCCCTGCTCCTTCCCAAACCTCAGTGTCTCATTGGCCGAGGAGGGCGGTGCTGGCGGGCTTGTGGGCAGCTATGGAGGGGCCCTGATGAGATCTCCCTTGGTGTCAGACCTGGCGTGTCCAGCACAACAGCTAGTCCATTGCCTGTGGAGCCGACGAAGCACCTGCCCCAATAAGTAAACAGGACAAAGGCATTCCACCCCAGCTCCGTGCAGAGGGCGGGCCGTGGCTTCCTCACTTGGGGCCTCGGTCAGTGCACCTGTGACCTGTGCATGCGAGCAGGTGCGTGTGCCATGCCGAGAGCAGCGCTGGCATCCGGTGCTCGCCAAGTCCTGACCATCAACGTCTATCGCTTCTGCGCTCTCTGCGGTCGGCGGGGGATGGATAGCATTTGTCACCAGACGGTTAGAGAAACATAGAAGAGAGATAAGGGTATGCAGGGCAGGTAAAAACCACTGTTTTTGTGCTCTTTTGTTAACAAACAACCACGCTGGGTTGTGTCTCTCCCTGGGCTGGAAAAAGGTTGGTCTTCGTAATGTCTTAGCGCGGAACACACCTGCTACTGGTTTTCATTTTTTTTATATATATTTTATTGATTTTCAAAAAATATATTTTATTGATTTTTTTTACAGAGATGAAGGGGGAGGGATAGAGAGTTAGAAACTTCCATGAGAGAAACATCCATCAGCCGTCTCCTGCACGCCCCCTACTGGGGATGTGCCTGCCACCAGGGTACATGCCCTTGACCGGAATCGAACCTGGGACCTTTCAGCCCACAGGCCGAAGCTCTATCCACTGAGCCAAACCGGTTTCGGCTATTTTATTGATTTTTTTACAGAGAGGAAGGGAGAGGGATAGAGAGTTAGAAACATCGATGAGAGAGAGACATTGATCGGCTGCCTCCTGCTCATCCCTTACTGGGGATGTGCCCGCCACCAGGGTACGTGCCCTTGACCGGAATCGAACCCGGGACCTTTCAGTCCGCAGGCCGACGCTGTGTCCACTGAGCCACACCGGTTTCGGCTCCTGGTTTTAGAGTGGATGTGCCAGGCGTTCAGAGCTGCCTGTGAAAACAGGCAGACACCTCGGCCGGTTTCAGAGCCACTGGTGTCTGCGTGGGAGGAAGACGCCTCGACACGGGATTGGGGCGGCAAACCCTCCCACCCCCTTCCTGCCAGAAACGCCCTTCGGCCTCTGGAAGCGCTCTGCCCCTTAGGGAGCACAGACACCCCGGGGGCAGACGGTCACTTGCTCCAGAGAACAGGGGCGTTCGAGACTGGGCTCTGGGTTTGACACGCACACGTGCTGGTGGCCAAAGGCGGAAGGTGACTGGCTGGTTCCAGCAGGTCCTGGGAGAGGCAGGCCGCCCACGCGGGGTCAGTTCACGCAGGTCCACGGCATTTCCGAGCTCTCTGGACACCGGGGACGAGAGCTCGTGATTCCGTGTTTAATTCAAAGTGACCCAGGACCCCCCGTCTCTTAAGGAAATTGAAAATATTGACGCGGATCTCTGCTTCCAGGGAGTACGGAGCCATTGATGACGTAGATATCGATCTGCATGTCGATGTCAGCTTTCTTGATGTAAGTATATGTTCATGCAACGTGATGGCTGCCTTTGAAAAACGCTCGTTTTTATCGGAGGAAATCTGATTTTGGGGATAAGGCTGTTAGTAATGTATTGGCTGTTTCAGAATGATTTATGAAAAATGCTATGACTGAAGAAACAGATTTTATATCTATATATGTGTGTAATATATATATGTATGTATGTAATATATATGTATGTAATATATATGTATGTAACATATAAATACTTGTGTTGGTTTTTAAATTATACTCTGAAATTGGCAGTCTCTTAGTTCCGGGCTTCAGAATTTCTTAAGTTTTCATTTTTATTTTCACGCGAAAAGGCAAACATGAAAAGTGCTCCGGTTTTCTTTTCACAAAGAAATATTCTTGCGATAATGTGTAGGCCTTCATGGCTTGTGCATTTCCTCAAAAGAAGTTTAAAGTGATTTTTAATTGAGGAGGTCCGCCGAGGCTCTACGAGATGACTGATTCGTCTTCACAATCGTTTATTTGCACAGGAGGAGATCGCGGTGGCTTGGGAAGTGATTCGAACGGAACCCATCATTGTCCGGCTGCACTGCTCGCTTACCCAGTACTTGAATGGCCCAGGTGGACTTCATTTCTCTCTTATTCCGAGTATCGAGCGGTGCGTTGTGTGTGTGCGTTCAGCGAGATGACTGTGCCTTTGGTAATTCTGAGAGTGACTGCGGCTGTGTGCATGGTGATGTCTCAGTGCCCTCGCACCCCGACAGAGATGCTTCACTGCCGTTATGACGGCTAGCGAGAGAGACGTGTGCCATTTGGTTGTGTAGGTTTCAGAAGTCGACACGTGTCTGTGAAAGGAGCACATTCATTCCTGAGAGAGAACTTGGCGAGTAGCAGATCCTGCGATTAGATTTCAGTGGGTGCTTCTCTCACCTCTGAATCCCGGTGACCGGAGCCTCAGTGTAACGTATTTCGGGCTTTGGAAATGTGGCTCATCATCATGGTTTTTGTCTTGTGGCCCCTTAACCGCTGGCGTGGCTGTATCTCAGCTGACAGAGGCTCTTCCCTAAATCTCTGCCAGACTCGCTGGGTTAACCTCTTCCTCTCCTGCCTGCTGCCCCAGGCGCACCTGCACACGCACACACACACACACACACACACACACACACACGCACACACACACCCCTGGGTCTCTTCACATCGCTCCGGTTCCCTGCTGCCACCGAGCAGACCACTCCGAACCTAGTGGCTTAAGACACCTCGCCTCCCGCCATCCTTTAGAGTTCACCTGGGCAGCTCTCGCTGGGGGTCCCCCAGGGTTGGCAGTCAGATAGCTGGTGAGTGAGACCCGCGTCATTCAAGGCTCCACGAGGTTGGATGCCCAGGACGCCGGCCTCTCTGGTCGGGAGCAGGTGCAGGTGTCACCGGGCAGCTCAGCTGGGCTCCTGGCTGGCGTGTCCGCCTTGTGCGGGGTTCTCCGTGGGGCGTGGGCTTCCCGTGGCCTGGTAGCGGGTCCAACGCAAGGGGTCCCGCCTGGCAGCAGGCGCTGGCTTGTCCTCTGTTCTCCGTGCCCCAGGGGAAGAGCCCTGTCCGGGCCGAGGGACAGGGCGAGGTGGCCTCTGTCCCGGTGGCTGCCATCCCTCACCTGCCAGGCAGGCTCCCCGTGGCCTCGGCACCCTGTCCCTCAGGCTCGGCCAGGGCCTCGTGCCTACGGCTCCTCCTCACGCCAGAAAGAGCCGTCCCTTCCAGCTTAGGGCGCGCACAGGAGCCGCGCTCATCCTGCAGATGCTCCCACAGGCACCTCTTCGCCTTTTAAAAAAGCGTCTTGATTGATCTCAGAGAGGAAGGGAGAAGGAGAGCGAGAGACACATCAGTGATGAGAGAGCATCCTCGATCGGCTGCCTCCTGCACGCCTCCCACAGGGGGATCAAGCCTGCCACGTGGGCCTGGGCCCTGACCGGGAATCGGACCGTGACCTCCTGGTTCCCAGGCTTCCGTTCGTCACTGAGCCGCACCGGCCGGCCGCCTCCTGCCAGAGGTGTCCGATGCGTTCCGCTTCAGCGATCAATCCTCCGCACCAGCCGCAGAGCAAGCTGCAGGCCTTAACGTCAGGCAGAGACAGATGCTTTTCATTTCGCTCACGTCAAATTCATAGAACCGTGGTACAGAAGAAAAATAATGACTCCCCACCCCGCTACCCTGAGGGAGCGGTGAAGAGTTTGTGTTCTGGCACGAAGGCGGCGAGGCGTCGGTAAGGAGCTAGGCATGGTCATGCCGGCCCGCCCTCGACCCTCCCGCCGTCGCTGAACCGGCTGAGACGGGACGATCTGTGGCATCTGCACGGCGGTCCCCCTGTCGCTGGGTGTTCTGCTTTCTGCGGCGGTTGACATGCCACGTGTTTTCCCTCTGATGGCGGCGAAGGGAGAAGCAGCCCCGGGCAGAACGTGTTTGTCTCCGAGTTAGGGGGGTTGGAGACAAAACGGGGTCCGTTCACCGGTTCCCCCAACGCCGCGCGGGGATGAGAGCGTGGCGTGCCTTGACGGAATCTGACCGCCGCTGCACATTTTTAAACACGATCTTCTACGCTCGGCGGGGTTTTCCCTTCACGCCCTCTCTTTGGGGACTTGTCCCGATGGCACGGTCTTAGAACTATGTGCACAATTCTGTGTCAGTGCATGGTTGGGTGGTGTTACTGTTCCGTGTCACTTAGCATTAGAACTCCTCCATTACTTAATTTTTTCATCTCGGTTAGTTGACGGACATATTTATATGTTTTTTTTTTCTTACATTTTATTGATTTTTTTTTTTTTACAGAGAGAAAGGGGGAAGGATAGAGAGAAACATCGATGAGAGAGAAATATCCATTAGCTGCCTCTTGCATATCCCCTACTGGGGATGCGCCCGCCACCAAGGTACGTGTCCTGGACCGGAATCGAACCTGGGAACTCTCAGTCCACAGGCTGATGCTCTATCCACTGAGCCAAACCAGTTTCGGCTAAATATGTTTTTATATTTGATTTTTTACAGAGAGGAAGGGAGAGGGATAGAGAGTTAGAAACACCAATGAGAGAGAGACATAGATCAGGCGCCTCCTGCACTCCTCCTACTGGGGATGTGCCCGCAACCCAGGTACATACATGCCCTTGGCCGAATTGAACCTGGGAACTCTCAGTCCACAGGCTGATGCTCTATCCACTGAGCCACACTGGTTTTGGCTGACTTACATGTCTAATCGTTTGTAAACCAAAGGAGCATGAGGGGTATGCTTTGTCTTTTCATATCTGAGAGCGACCCCTTGTTCTGTGAACCAGACCAGCTTGTCCAAGTATAAGCTTATGGGGTCCTAACAGTTCCCCCCAAGAAGCAAAGATGCCCTAGAAAACATAATGCTGGTTTATCTCTGGAAAGTGTTTTAATGTTGTTTCTTGGTAAGAAAACCATGTTGGTGCTGTTTGTATTTGTGATGTGTACTTCCTGGACTATTTTTTCTCCTTTATTTTTAAAGTGTATTTTTATTGATTTTTTTACAGAGAGGAAGGGAAAAGGGTGGGAGTTAGAAACATGGATCAGCCTCCTGCACACCTCCTACTGGGGATGTGCCCGCAGCTCAGGTATCGATGCCCTTGACCGGAATTGAACCTGGGACCTTTCAGTCCGCAGGCCGATACTCTATCCACTGAGCCACACCGGCCAGGGCTGTTTTGTTCTCTTGTGTATGGTTTTGAAATCGATCGACTGAAGTCTGAAGTCGCCCCAACAGCTTTGATGAGGTCACGGTTGTTTCTCTGGTATCTGCTCGCCCTGATGCACGTCCGACCCTCTGCCTTCCATGCTTCCGTCCTCTCAGTGCTCCGTCCTTCCCCGAGAATTTATAACTTTATTTCAGTAAGTCAGAGTTCTCAGGACCCAGTCTTTGCTGGAATGTCCCCTTCGGTGTTTAATTCAACCCCCCTCTTGACCGATCCTGTTTCCCCTTCCCCATGAATCGCATCCGCTTTATTGACGCACCGTTACCCTGAAGTTTGTGGGGCACATCCATCACGATTCCTCCCGGACGGGTTGGTGTGTTCCCAGAGACGGGCCTTTGCTCTGCTCCGTGTGGAAGCAGGTGCTGAGCGGCAATTCTTTCAGAAACGAGTGGGGTTTGGGCCTGATTTCTTCCACGAAGAAGACGGAAGACAGAGTCCACCCTCCCTGCTCTGTGGGCCCACGGGCTCTGAGCTCTGCCAGTGGAGGGGTGTGAGCTGTGCCAGTGGAGGGGTGTGAGCTGTGCCAGTGGAG
>JAAGEH010002531.1:80275906-80299836 GCA_011751065.1 Lasiurus cinereus
TGTGAGCTGTGCCAGTGGAGGGGGTGTGAGCTGTACCAGTGGAGGGGCTGGGACTCTCGCTGTTGGTGCTGCACCCACCTCCCTGCACTGTCAGGCTCCCCACTGCCCGCTCCCCGGACCCCCCCATCAGACACAGAACCGCTTTGTCGCTCCCTGGACCCCACCGCTGCCCCGCCGCTCTGGTGTGACGGATGGGAGAGGGCCTGACCCTCTGCCTGCCTTCCTCCCCCCTCCCCACCTCCATTGGTTTCTCCTGGGAGCCAGGCCAGAGTAAACCCCTCACCGCAGTCTCCACTCAGGGGCTGACCGGTCCTCGATGTGGGTCCCGGGCAAGGAAGAGGCCGCCTCTGCTTTGGAGGCAGCTGGCAGCCTGCCCTGGGCCCCTGGCCCCGCTTCCCACCTGCCCCCTTTTGGGGAGACGCGTTCCCCATGGTCCTCCTTAGCCTCCTCCTCTTTCAGAGAATGGGGCGTTCCACCCGCTCTGTGTGCGGGAAAATTCCGGAAGCGTCTCGCACGGGGTGGCGTTCTTTCCGGCTTCTGCTCCTCGGCGTGCTCTCTGGTGCCCTAAGGGCCAGGGCGAGGCGGGGGGCGGGCGGGGGCCTTCCATTGCCACGGGGTCCGTACGTCTCCCCGGAGGGCTTCTCCCTGAGGGCAGACATGAGGGGAGCGGGCATTGAAGGGAAATGATGACGTCAGCGGGAGGCAGGGACACTGGAGAGAACACAGCGCCTCTCGTTCCGGAGGAACATCAGGCCCCATCCCCTTCTGACTTGGGGTGCTGCAGAGAAGGGAGAGAGGAGCGAGCATCTCGGGGCTGCTGCGGACGGAGCCTCTGAGGCTGGCGGCCTTTGTAGTGAAATTAACCTGCGGGGAGGGTACAGCCGATCCCAGGCGCGGGCTGACCCAGTTTCCAGCTCCTTTTGGAAAGCGTGAGGGCATGTCTGAATGCGACCGGTGGGGACTCATAGCTGGGAGGGAACAGGAGGGATGAGAATTGAAGAAGGGCCCCTCTGGACATCAAAGACTATTTTCATTGTGCACCAGGGAGACACACTTTAAAGAGACGCGCGTGTGGTGATGTCTACGATGCTGTAGTGTATTTGCTCCATACTTGCTGGAATATACGCCTGGGTTCTGGCCTGAAGGACAGGGAAGCTTTTACTTTAAACAGGCGAACAACTGACTTGGAATGTGTGGGAGTCCCTTTCCACGCCCCGCGTGGTTCAGGGTTCCCGGGTCAGGGTTCGGGTTCTGAAGGAGGCTGCACGCAAACGAAGAGAGAGAGAGTAGAAAATATTAATTTGGCGATATTGGGGGGCCAGGCGGGAGCCTTGAAAGGACTGCCACTTGCTCTGGCCTTTTTCTCCCTTTTATTAAGGCTTTGGGGCACACCCCTCGCCTTTAGGCAGGAAATAACAAAAACAGAAATGAACATGAGACAAACAGGTAGAGGCTGCTTCAGCCAACAATGTTTTCAACCAAACAGTGAGTGATGAGCTCTGACTTTTCAGAGCAGTGAAGGTGGACCAGCCTGCTGGTCTCCTGTTCACATCCATTTAGTGAGAACAATGTTTGGTTTCTGGCAGAAATGCTTTTTTTTTTCCCTCTGTGCAAATCATTGTTTTTAGTGCTTCAGTGTTTACACGATCAAGGTATTAGAATAACTTCCACGTATTGTAAGCAGCCCTTCCCAACCGACATTGTAAAAGGACAAGGAAGCATTGAATAACTCTCACCTTCTGTGACATAGGAGGATGCTTTATGGGTGTTACCTGTGAAACGCTCTTTAAAACCACTGAATGACGGGTGGTGGGAGAGGTTATTACTTTCATGCCCACAGGGATGAATGGCCGTAAAGGCATGTTTCTGGTGGAAATATGAAGCCCCTGACAGGGCCTGCGGCGGGCGGAGGTCGCCTGAGCCCCGCTCCGTTATTTTATTCCAGACAAACGTGTGTGGGCATCCCTGGCAGGTGGCTCGGTGGGTTGGAGCATCATCCAGACACCACCAAGGGTGCCCGGTTCAATTCCTGGTCAGGGCGCATCCCTCGGGTGTGGGTTCAATCCCCCGGTAGGGGTGTCTATAAGAGGAAACGGACTGATGCTTCTCTTTCACACTGACCTCTCTCTCTCTTTCTCGACCTAACTCTGTCTCCTCTCTTCTCTCTCTAAAAATCAATAAAAACACATTCTTGGGCGAGGATCTAATAAAAAGGTGTGTGCACCTCTCTCTTCCGCTGAAGGAATAGTGTTCACTGTCCCACACATTGCTGTTTATAGTGAACATGTTGTTTGAAGACCAGTCTTCATTACTGCACACATTGCGCATTTTTAGGTATTTATGTATTATGCCTTAGTCTATAACATCGTGATCAAAGGTGATCTTCAGGATGTCTGTAGAGGAAGCATCAAAGAGAGGGGTAGCTCCGTGTGCCCTATTTCTGAATGTGCGTCTGTTGCATGTTCTGTAAGGTACACACACGTGTATGTATCTAGCATTTCTTCCACGCACACGCCCGCACGGATTTACATCTTCCCTCCCAGTTCACCGGCTGGTGGACTCCCGCCTTCCCGTGGTGACTGGTGTTTTCCTTTTCAGTGCCCACTGTCGATGTCTTTCAGATTTCCACCAAAGAGCGATTCGGATTGGGACAGCAGCTGAAAAAGTGAGTGTGCGGCAGGAGGCGGCTCTGTGTCTGTTCGGGGAGGGTGGGGGGGCTGAGTTCTCCTCTGCTCCTCGGTGCCCCCGGTGTTCAGAAAGCGCCCTTCCACGTGGCGCCTGGGGGCGGAGCGCCCCGCCTTGCCTGGGCTGAGCGGGCATCGGGTTGGCAGAGCGCCATGCTGGAGCTGCCGGATGCTCCCCGGATGACTCTAAGAATGCTATTGCATTGGTTCATTTTTAATGTATTTTTTACTTTAGATGGTATTACAGGTGTCCCCTGTCCCTTTCTTTTGCTCTCCTCCGCCCAGCCCTGACCTCCCTCACCCACACTGTTTTCTGTGTTCATGGGCAGGAAGGACGTATAAGTATATAAATTCTTTGGTTTAAATCTTGTCACCATCTTGGATTTAAAAAAAGCCTTCAAAAATGAAGTGTCAAACGAAAATCTTCCCTTGTCCTGAGCTCCGAGGTGAATTGACTGTGAATCGGAATTAGGCACCATCGGCCACGGGTTGACACCTTCTCTTCTCGCGACCTCCACGGCTGAAAGGACCCCACACGCGTCCTCCCGTGCGCGGCGGCCTCTGCTGACCTCGGCTCCCTGGCAGGCCGGGCGGGGCCGGGGTCAGATTGCTGTCCGTACTGGCGAGCTGAGTCAGCTGGGTCCGCTCCGAAGGGCAGGGGGGAGGTTCGTACTGGCTTAGTGTCAGGAGCCACACCTGTCTTTTTTATTATTATTATTATTATATTTTATTGATTTTTCACAGAGAGGAAGAGAGAGGGATAGAGAGCCAGAAACATCGGTGAGAGAGAGACATCGATCAGCTGCCTCCTGGGGATGTGCCCGCCACCAAGGTCCATGCCCTTGACCGGAATCCAACCTGGGACCCTTCAGTCCGCAGGCCGATGCTCTATCCACTGAGCCACACCGGTTCCGGCCCACACCTGTCTCTTTGACCCTCATCCGCTCACGAACGTCAGCTCGTATTTGATGACGCAGGTGCCCTTTTAGCACCGGGCTCACCAGCAGATGCGGCTCCTCGCCTTCCTGTGGGCCCCGCGCAGTAACGGCTGCTTTCTGCGGGTGTCTGAGAGTTAAGGAGAAAGTGTCTCCATTTGAGGCTCCTCTTTCACTTCCTAGTACAGTGAAAAGCAAGTACAGCGGTACCTCGAGATACGAGTGCCCTAACATACGAGATTTTTGAGATACGAGCGATTCTTGCTTTGAAATACGAGCAACATTTGAGATAGGAGTCATCGCGTGGATCGACCGGCTGCACACGACCCACCAGTTTACCGCGACTCGAGCGTCTCATAGTTTCCCACACCTCAAGGTGACGGAACGAATTACACTCGTATCTCGAGGTGCCACTGTAATGGCACCGTTTCCCGTTGCAAAGCCGTCCGTACTGCAAATCAGCGTGAGCCATGGGCAAGGCCCAGTGGCCCTGACCGGCAGTGCAGGCGTCCCGGCTGTGGCACACGTAGCGTTCCCTGTCAGGGTTCCTGCTTCGTCAGTGTTGGCCCTGAGGGCCCGCTGCCGCCTGGGAGGTGGGCGCAGAGAGGGTGCTGCCGCTTGGGACCGTCTCAGACGCAGAGTGGCCCACGCCCACCGCGGCTGCAGCCCTTTCCCACCGGCCGGGGCAGGAGGCGGACTCACACATGCTGAGATCGGTTACCCAATTCCTGCATCGGGAGAGTCACTGGAATTTTTTATTTTATTTTATTGATTTTTTACAGAGAGGAGGGGAGAGGGATAGAGAGTTAGAAACATCCATGAGAGAAAGAGAGACATCGATCAGCCGCCTCCTGCACGCCCCCTGCTGGGGATGCGCCCGCCACCAAGGTCCATGCCCTTGACCGGAATATCGAACCTGGGACCTTTCAGTTCGCAGGCCGACACGCTCTATCCACTGAGCAACACTGGTTTTGGCAAGTTTTTTTTTTTTTTAAAGCCATCATGTTTACCGGTCGAGTGAGCTGTGCCAGGGGCTGATTCCAGATCTCCACTGCCCCCCCCCCCCAGTCCGTTTTGCCCGGCGGGTTCGGTACTTAGGACCCGATGGTATTGGTTTTTTGCTTCCCATAAAGAGAACCACATGAGCAAAGCAAGTAAAACGAAATTGGTGTTGCTCATGCCTTCTTAAATATAACTGTGACTCTTAGCAAAAGATTTTTCAAACTGCTTCCTGGCAACAGCAGAATAATTCAGATTCCCTTAGCCTGGCCTGTGCTCTCTCACCATCCGACTGTGACAACCGAATGACCAGAACGACCGGTTGACCAGTTGCTATGATGCACACTGACCACCTGCGGGAAGATGATCAATGCAGGAGCTGTCCCCTGGTGGTCAGTGCTCTCCCACAGCCAACCTTCCATGGCTGGCCAACCTGTCGTGGTCCCTCCCACTGGCTGGCCAACCTCCCCCGTACCCCCCGATCGGCCCTGATAGCCAGCCAGGCCCAGAACCCCACCTGTGCACAATCTTGTGCACCGGGCCTCTAGTAGTCTTTATAAATCTCCATGCATCCTCCTTCTTTTATCAGTTCTTGTCATTTATATTCTTTAGTTGTATCACAGTAATTGATCCCATCTAATAAACAGGGAATATGCTAATTAACCCTCACACCATCACAAAGATGGCAACAACCACAGCCAATAAGGAAGGAATATGCTAATTGACTATCCTGCCCTTAAAAGATGGTGGTACCCACAGCCAATAAGGAGGGAATATGCTAATTGACTGCTATGTCCTCAAAGATGGTGGCACCCACAGCCACAAGATGGCAGTGCCCAGTCCCCTCAGCCCCACCAGGGGCAGCAGATGTGAAGCAAGGCCAGGCCCACCTTCAGGCGGGCTCAGCCTGGCCATGCACCTACATCCGGAGTCTCCCAGTCCCCCCAGCCCCTCAGCCACCCAGGACCGGCCCGAGGTGCAGGCAAGCCACAGATGGCAGCTGTGCCAGGCTCAGGTAACCAGGGCAGCCGAGGCTTGCACTGTCGGCAGTGGCAGCAGCAGAGGTGTGATGGGGGCATTGCCTTCCCCTGATCTCTGGGTTGCCTCCCGTCCCTGAGGTCTCCCGAATTGTGAGGGGGGAGGAGGCCGGGCTGAAGGACGCCCCTCCCTGCTTCCTCCAGTGCGTGAATTTTCATGCACCGGGCCTCTAGTTAATAATAATTCACACAGCCATAAACATTTCTGGGTGCTGCTTCCTACATACCAAAGCATCCTGTGTGATTCTGACGTGGACTCTCCCCCATCCCCACTGCGCGTCTCCCTTCGGTAAACGGTTCTCCACGTAATGGACACCCCGGCCTCGCGCTAACGGACCCCCTTTGGCTGACAGAATCATGCAGACCTTCGTCACGCAGCAGTGGAAGCAGAGCAAAGACACGCCCAGCTGCCTGCACGGCAAGAAGCTGTCGGAGCGGAAGGTGAAGTCCCCCCTGCATTTGTTTTCCACCCTGCGCAGGTGGGTACCGCCCCCCGCCTCCCCCCCCTGCCCCCGGGCCAGGGACTGGGCTGCTTCCCCTGCCGCTCGGCTCCCAGCATCTCCTCTGGTCTCCCTCCCGACATTTCTGAGAACGGACCCGCCCCCCAGATATCCGCCTCAGAGTTTTTTTTTATCTGTTCATCTTTTATATATATATACATATATATATTATTGATTTTTTACAGAAAGGAAGGGAAAAGGATAGAGAGTCGGAAGCATCGATGAGAGAGAAACACTGACTAGCTGCCTCCTGCACGCCCCCCACTGGGGATGTGCCCGCAACCAAAGTACATGCCCTTGACCGGCATCGAACCTGGGACCTTTCAGTCCGCAGGCCGACGCTCTATCCACCGAGCCACACCGGTTTTGGCTATCTGTTCATCTTTTAATCTGATTTGAAGAACTGCCGGGTCAATTAATGATTACAGTGGTTACAGATTGGCTAAAGGCTAGCCTCACCGTATTTCTGGTACAATCCAGCAGTCCGATCCAGATTTAACTCATCAGGTTAGCCGGTAGTAGTAGGTAGGACACTCCGTCCAGGGATCCGTGTTTCTCCAGTGAGTTTGTTTTCTTGCCCTCGCTCAGAGCGCACCCGTTGCTCTGTAATCCGGGCCCTCTTCCTGCGTCAGTTCCCAGAGGACGCGGGGTGGGGGGTGGGGGTGGCGGGGGGAAGTAGGCGAGGGAAGTCCTGGTCACGTGTTTTGCTTTCCAGGGAAGATAAGTTCCAGCTCCTGGATTCTGCCATTTCTATTCGTTAATTATATCACAGCAATGTATCCTCCCTAATAAAGAGGGAATATGCTAATTAACCCTCACACCATCACAGAGATGGCCGGGGGGCCAGGGGGCTGGGGGTGTGCACAGAAGGGGGTGTGTGTGTGTCACGCAGCTGAGCCCACGGGGCCTGGCCGGGCCCCCACTCGGTGGTCGGACCCCTGCCCTCACCGCGCTTCCCTTTTGAAGGTCGCCCAGCTACCCGCCCCCCGGCTGCGGGAAGAGCAAGGCCAAGCTGAAGGTGGAGCAGGACGGCATCTCCAAGACGCACAAGCTGCTGCGGAGGACTTGTGCCGGGGCCCCCAAGGCCGAGGATGGCGCCCCCAAGGCGCACCGGCCCTTCGGCCGCTCCCTGTCCAGCGACCCGCGGGCCGAGCAGGCCGTGAGCGCCCTCAAGCCGCACAGACTCCTGGCCCCCCGGCCCTGCCCCGCCGCCGCCCCCAAACCGGAGGACTGCACCCCGCTGCTCAAGCCCCACAAGCTCTTGACTCGCTCCTGCTCCGGGGAGCCGCACTGCGAGCACGGCCCCAAGGGCCAGCGGCCGCTCGGCAGGTCCTGCTCCAGCAGCCTCCGCGTGGAGGAGCTGTACGGCCTCAAGGCCCCCCGGCTGCTCGGCAAGGCCCCCCGGACCGAGCCCTGCCCCCCGGAGCCCGGCGAGGGCCGGAGGCTCTCCCTCACCTCAGGGCTCATGGGCATCCTCACGCCCTCCTCCCAGCCCGCTGTGCGTACCTCTCCTCCCCGGTGGGGACAGGTTCCTCGGGGGGGGGTGGGGCTGGGGAAGGGGGGTCAGCGGGGAGCTGGGAGAGGAAGGGGGCCCATCCTGCTGTTTTCTAGAACCCCCGGGTTTGTCAGTCTTGCTGGGCCTACCGGCGTTTGCAGCTGCGGCCGGCATGTTCGCGCTGGTTGTATTTGTCTTGAACAGTGGTTCTCCACCTTCCTCAGGCCGCGACCCTGGCCTACAGTTCCTCATGGGGTGGTGACCCCCAACCATGGAATGTTGCTACGGTGATGCATCGTGATGTCAATATCTGCATTTTCCCATGGTCTTAGGCGACCCCTGTGAAAGGGTCCTTCGGCCCCCAAAGGGGTCGCCACCCACAGGTTGAGAACGGCTGGTCTTGAAAAAAATGTGTGGGCACATGGTGGCAGTTGGAGGTAGACTTCCCTTCAAGCCCATTTTTTTAAACATTTATTTTATTGATTTTTTACAGAGAGGAAAGGAGAGGGAGAGAGAGTTAGAAACATGGATGAGAGAGAGAGACATCGATCAGCCGCCTCCTGCACACCCCCCACTGGGGATGTGCCCGCCACCAAGGTACATGCCCTTGACCGGAATCGGACCTGGGACCTTTCCGTCCGCAGGCCGACGCTCTGTCCACTGAGCCAAACCGGTTTCGGCCCCTTCAAGCCCATTTCTGACCCCATCTTCTTAGAAGCTGTAGGGTGTCATGTGAGGAGGGGGCTCCCCCAGAGCACCCCCTGACCCCGGCTGAAGTGGGATGTTCTGTGATGTGGGGGCGGAGATGACCTCTAGTTTTCTCACCTAAGCGGTGGAGGACGAGGCTGGACTAGGAAGGACCGAAGCTGCTTTTCTGACTGTAAACCGAGGTCACTCCATCCTGAGCTGCTTTCTGGCAGGAAGGGGAGTGTAGAGGGGGGGAGGGCGCAGGAGTGCGGGGAGATGAATATATCAAAAATTAACTTTGGGTGCTGGTCACTGGGAGTGAGTCTTACCCAGAGTTTACCTCCGGAGGGATCTGCCTGATACCCTGTTTCCCCAAAAATAAGACAGCGTCTTCTATTCATGTTTGCTCCCAAAGAGGCGCTAGGTCTTATTTTCAGGGGACGTCTTATTTTTCCACGAAGAAGAAGACGGTACACATTTATGGTTGGACAACAACAACAAAAAAGGAAATGTATGACCTGTCTACGGGACGGTAGTCGTTGTCATCACAAACCAGCTCCCTGATTGGCCACAGCGCAGCCGGAGCTGTTCAGGCCGGGCGAGGTCTCTTTAAATCAGGAGTCAGACGCCTGACGGTAGCTTCGGGGGCCTCCCATTCCGGGGAGGCCTTATTTTCGGGGGGATGCCTTCTATGACAGCGAGAGGCAACACTGGACGTAGGTCTTATTTTTCGGGGGAGGTCTTGCTTTCGGGGAAGCGGTGGTCAGTGTCGGGGAAAGACACAGACCCGTCGCAGGTGCTTCATCGACGTACAGCAGTGGCTGCGGTCCGGGGTCTGTTTGCTCCGGGGAGGGCGTGTCTGCGCGGGGACAGCCCTGTTGAGCTCTTCCCTCTTCCCGCGGAAACGCCCCGCCACAGGGGCGACGGCGGTAAGAAAAGACGGGTTTCGAAGGGAGTTGTGTTTCCGGTTGCAGATCTATTTCTAAAGTGAAATGGGACATCTTTCCGCAAGATGCGATTCGCGTTAAGAAAGCGGGTTGGGACATGATGTTGGTCATTCTACGCAGACCTCCCTTAAAGCCCGTTTCTCACCGAACCCTTCCGAGGGCATTTGGGACGTGGTGACAGCGCGTTACACAGACGCAGGCGTCGCCTGTGAGTTGCCCTAGAAAAGGGGACCTCAGAAAATCTGTACACGAGGTGTCGCGTGGCCTCCTGTGGGGCCGCGCCGAAGTGTCACATCATGGGCTGGTGCTGCCCGCGTCTCCGGGGCCTGTCTGAACTGTAAGCACCTCACCGTCTGATCGGGAAATACGGTGGGGATACAGCGGTACCTCGAGATACGAGTTCAATTCGTTCCGTCACCTTGAGGCGTGGGGAACGATGAGACACTCGAGTCGCTGTAAACTGGTGGGTCGTGTGCAGCCGGCCGATCCTCGCGATGACTCCTCTCTCAACTGTTGCTCGTATTTCAAAGCAAAAATCACTCGCTCGACGGCTCGTATCTCAAAAACCTCGTATGTGAGGGCACTCGTATCTCGAGGTGCCGCTGTACTCTACGTGAGGAGGCGGGAGCATCGGCCGCTGAGTGAGAGGACGTCGGTGTCTGTGGTTATGTCACGACGCCGGTCCTTTTTCCCAGACGACCAGGAAGGAGACACATTCCCTTGGTTCAGACCCGGGTTCACGGCAGCGCGTGTCCTGTCTGTCGTACAGGGACTCCTCCACCTCCGTGTCGGCCCGTCGACTCCTGCTACCGGCGGCCTCAGAAAGGTCACCTCCGCTTCCGTCCGCGGCGGCGGCACCACGTGAAAGCCTGGAGTGCGCACAGCCCCCCCCCCCTCCCCGTTCCCAAACTCTGATTTCTTCTCCTGCTTTGCTTTTTACAGCCCAATGGTGCCAAATGCGTTCCCGTCCGAGACCGCGGCTTCCTCGTGCAGGTAGGAGCCAAGCACCCCCCCTTCCACTCCCCCGCTGGGGAGCGGCTTGGGCTGTCCGGGTGGGGCGTCAGGCCCCTTGCCAGCCCCCCCTCATCCCCTCTCCGTGGCCCCCGCAGACGATCGAGTTCGCGGAACAGCGGATCCCCGTGCTGAACGAGCACTGCGTGGTGTGCGACGAGCGCCACGTCTTCCTGAACGGCCCCATGCTCAGGGTCAGTGTGTGTGTGTTTGGGGGGGCGTGGGGAGGCCGGGGCGGAGTGGGATCGGGAGGGAAAGCGGGGGGGAGGAAGCTGAGTTGGGAAAACCTGCACCGCCCGGAAGGGCTCCTGGCTGGGTGGGTGATGGAACAGGGAAAGGGGCCTGGTTTGGGCCCAGGCGTCACTGTGTCTGAAGGAATCCATGTCGCCGCATGGCGTGTTGTGTCAGGAACACATTTCATCGTGTCTTCCGCGTGTGCCCGTGTCTCTCTTCCCACCCGCGGGTCCGTGTGTGTCTCACCGGCCACCTGTCGGGCGCACGTCGGTGGCTAGGGCGATGCAAGTTGTATCCGGCGTTGCTTCAAAGCCACGGGATTTAAGACGCTGACTGGAGAGGAGAGGGCGGTCTGCGTTGCAGGTGGAAGAGGTGTAGAGGAGCTCGCTGAAAATCAATAAAATTTCAAAAAAAAAAAACCACCACGCAGCTCTCTGACACCTGCAGGGGGGGATGGAAGGCGTGTAGAAGTGAGAGTCCCTGTGCATTCTGGGGAGAGTTATCCGATTTCAAGCTCCGTTTATAGTTCTTTCATTGAGGTTGAATTTGTTAAGAAATGAATACCGTGTGATTCGCTACGTTAACATGGACAGTTCCCTGGTGTTTAGTAAATTACCGTCCTTTCCGGCGTAAAAGACGACCAGGCGTATAAGACGACCCCCAACTTTTGAGAAGATTTTCCTGGGTTAAAAAGTCGTCTCAGATGCCGGAAAATACGGTAGTATTTAAACGGACAACTACGGCCACTCTCTCATTCCAGGACGTTCCCGCCACCCCTAAAGGAGCCCTGTAGCTCAGTGGTCACTCCCCGTGTCCCCTCCGCTCCGCCCCTCCCCACCACTCGTGTGTTTCCTGTCTCTGAGAATTGGCCTTTTCTGGGCTTTGCGTGTCAGTGGAACGTGGCATGGTGTGGCCTTCTGTTCGGGGCTTCTCTCACTTAGCGTCATGTTTTCAAGGTTCACCACGAAGCGTGTATCCGTACCTTCTTCCTCTTACGGTGGGACTGAGGCCCGGTGCATGAATTCATGCACAGGTGGGGTCCCTTGGCCTGGCCAGACATCAGAGTCCATGGGGGCTGGGCTGGCCGGGGGGAGGGGCTGTGGGAGGTTGGCCGTGGGAGCACACTGACCACGAGGGGGAAGCTCCTGCACCGAGCGTCTGCCCCCTGGTGGTCACTGCGCGTCATAGCAACTAGTTGACCGGCCGCTCGTTCCCGTCGCAGGGTCTTACCAGTCGCGTAGGCTTTTAAAGACACAGATAATGTAGGCTATGGACGTTTGACATGTGTTCACCTATCGCCGGTGAAGGGAATTATTGGGACTTACATGAACTCGGTTTAACTTGGTGAGGAACTACCAACTGTTTTTGACCATTTCATATTCCTGCCAAGAGCAGGAGGGTCCCAGGCTCTCCGCATCCTCGCCAGCATAGCTGGTTACCGCTGGGTTTTGTGTTGCTGTAGTTCAGACTGGTCTCTAAGGAAACCGGGAAAACTACTCTGGTTTCTTAAGTAGTAAGTGACATGTGAAATCAGATCACGAAATGAAAATTAAAAAACGTCTCGTTTTTGTGCCTGGCTGGCGTGGCTCAGTGGTGGCGCATCGACCTAGGAACCAAGAGGTCGTGGTTTGATTCCTGGTCAAGGCACAGGCCTGGGTTTTCGGGGTCGATCTGCAGTGTGGGGGTGTGCAGAAGGCAACCGATCAGTGATTCTCTCTCATCATTGATGTTTCTATCTCTCTCTCCCTTTCCCTGCCTCTCTGAAATGAATAAAAGCATATTAAAAAACGACAACCCTCAGACATTTTATTTTCAGAAGAAGAGAGTGGAAGAGTAGGAACTCTGCCTTTTGTTAGAAATTTCACCTAACCCAGGCTCACTCATTCTCTCTGCCTTTCTTACATCCATTGCAGTAGTTTTACTCTAGTTTTAATAGAAATTATTAGAAATATCATTTCCTATGGAATATTAATAAACGGACTCATTGACCACACATTCAACCCATAGGACATGTCACAAACTAATAAATTGCAGAGATACAAGAACAAGTTCTAACCCGATAGGAGATTCAACCAGTTAGGTAAAATTCTTGGGTTTTCCTAGACCTACTGTCGCATTTGTTGGTATTCCTATTTCGAAATCTACCTTGTTTCTTACAGTTTCTCTTTTCTCCAAACCTGTTTTGATGATATGACAAAAGTCTCCTATTTTCCCCAAATTTCTGAGAGTGTAATCTGCTGTTCAGGCCCCCTGCTCCGGCCTGGGCAAGCAGGTCACCGTGTCTAGTGGACGGGGAACTAGACGTGTCACTTAGAAACCCCAGAATGCTCCAGGTTTCTCCCCTGTTTGCTTTTTACATCCACATTGAGTAGAAATTCATCTCCACTCAGAAGCTGGTTGTCTGAGACAGCGGGGCGATCGGGTGGTGGGGGGTCCCACGCCTGGGCCTGTCTTCCTGTGGAAGCCTGTGTGTCCCTGTGGCATTCCTGTCCCTCTCCGGTCCAGTACGTCTGTCCCGCCCACAGGTGTCTGTCCTCCAGAACAGGAGAATCTAAAGCATGGGCGCTAACGCCGGAAATACAGAGCATCGGAGGCCGTGGGTTCTGTGCTTCTGGTTTCTTTTCTAGCGGGAAAGATTTTAGTGTCCTGACCGGTGTGGCTCAGTGGATAGAGCGTTGGCCTGCGGACTGAAGGGTCCCGGGTTCCATTCCGGTCAAGGGCATGTACCTTGGTTGTGGGCACATCCCCAGTAGGGGGCGTGGGGGAGGCAGCTGATCGATGTCTCTCTCTCATCGATGCTTCTAACTCTCTATCCATCTCCCTTCCTCTCTGTGAAAAAATCAATAAAATAAATTAAAAAAAAAACGAAAGAAAGGAAGATTGTAGTGATGAGTCAAGAATTAAGCTGCAGATATGACGCAGATGGTGAGAGGTCTGGCCCTCGGCGGACAGTTCAGATTAGGGGGCCTTATTGCTGGAAGGCCCTGTGATAATATAGCACTCAGGCAGGCAATAGTCACCCCTGACCGGGTAGCTCGTTGGTTAGAGCACCGTCCTGATACGCCAAGGTCTGAGGGTCTGATCCCAGGTCAGGGCCCACACAAGAATCAGCCAACGGATGTGTAAATACGTGGAACAACAAATCTCCCTCTCCCTCCCCTTCTCCCTCTCCTTTTCCCTCTCTCCCTCACCCCCTCCCATACGTTTCCTCTCTAAAATCAATGTTTCTGAGATGGAATCCAACTGCCCATTGAAGGCTGACCAAGGACACCTGTCATTACAAAACCTCAGCCGTAACCGTGTGACCGGTCACCTCCCTGTCCACAAAGCCACCACAGGAGCAGAAGGGATGTTCGGAGTGGGGCGGCCCTCCCGCCGTGGGCAGCGGCCAGCGGCCCTGAGAGGAGGGGCCGAGGCAGCGGCACGAACAGCCTGGTTCTGCCGAGCGGGCGGCGGCCTGGATGGCGTGTCCGGCCTCATCGGCTGCCTAACGCGCCGTAACGCGGAGGAAAGATGAATCACACGGCGACGCTGCGTTCCATCTGGGAGATGCGGGCGCTCAGAGTGGCGGCACCGGCACCGTGTGGGTCTCGGGCCGTGACTCTGGGAGCTGAGGGAAGTGGAAAGAAAATCTCTGCGACCAAACCAAACGCTCAGAGCTGGGGAGCCAGTGAGCAGAGTCACGCTGCTTCCGAACACACTGACTCAGGGGGAGGGGGCCTTCTCCCCTCTTACTCCTTCTACACGGACTGGGCTTGCACCGGGCTTGGTCGTACATCCCCAGCTCGGGGATCAACTTCTTTTTATCACTTACTGGAGACCTGGTGCACAGAATTCTGTGGGGGGAAGGGTGTCCCTCAGCCCAGCCTGCACCCTCTCCAATCTGGAACCCCTCGAGGGATGTCCGAATGCCCGTTTAGGGCCTAAACACACATTCAGACATCCCTCTCACAATCCAGGACTGCTGGCTCCCAAATGCTCACCTGCCTGCCTGCCTGATTGCCCCTAAGTGCTTCTGTCTGTCAGCCTGATCACTCCCTAACCTAACCACTCCCTTGCCAGCCTGGGCTGTGCCTAACTGTTCCCCTGCCAGCCTGATTGTTCCTAACTGCCCTTCCCTGCTGGCCTGGTCTCATCTAACTCCCCTCCCTTGCTGATCTGGTTGCCCCTAACTGTCCTCCCTGCAGGCTTGATTGCCCCCAACTGCCCTCTCCTGCAGGCCTGGTCACCCCCATCTGCCCTCCCCTACTAACCTGGTCACCCTTAACTTCCCTCCCTTGCCAGCCTAGCTTGGTCACCCTAACTGCCCTCCCCTCCAGGTCTGGTCACCCTAACTGCCCTCCCGCCCTGGCCCAGTCAGCCCTAACTGCCCTCCCTTGCCAGCCTGGTTGCCCCTAACTGCACTCTCCTGCCAGCCTGGTTGTCACCAATTGCCCTCCTGTCGGCCAGCTTGTGTGTTGGAGTGACGGTCAATTTGCATATTACTCTTGTGTTAGATAGGATGTACGAGGATATTTTGGTCACTTGCTCAAGCCTTCCCAGCGCAGGTGCCCACGCCTTGCGGACATGGATTTCCCAACCCCGCCTGTGCCTGGATCAGCCCGTGGTTACTTCCCCATTGTGACCCCC
This sequence comes from Lasiurus cinereus, assembly GCA_011751065.1. Taxonomy (NCBI): domain Eukaryota; kingdom Metazoa; phylum Chordata; class Mammalia; order Chiroptera; family Vespertilionidae; genus Lasiurus; species Lasiurus cinereus. Next base: position 80,291,065 of record JAAGEH010002531.1, read on the forward strand.
GCCCGCAGATGTTTTTATGAAGCGAGGCGCTGTGACTCCTTTCCCTCCGGCATCCTGAGCCTTCCCTCTCCCACGTGCGCAGGGACCCCGTCCCTCTGGGAGTCGGAGGTGGGCCGGCAGGTCTGACCCCCCCTCTTCCCTTGCAGCCCACCGTGTGCGAGCGCGAGCTGTGCGTGTTCGCCTTCCAGACGCTGGGCGTGATGAATGAGGCCGCGGACGAGATCGCCACAGGGGCTCAGGTATGGCCGGCCGGGGACGCCGCTCGCTCCCCACGGGGATTTGGAAGCTGGGTTCATTCACCAGTCATCCGCACCTGCCATTCTGGGGCACGTTTTTGACTGTTGGTCGTGAAAGCAAACCGACTGCGGATACACATTGGGCATAAGCAGACGCTGCCGTCTGTCCCGAGCGAGATTGTCTGTCCGAGGTGCCGAGGGAGGCACCAGCCCCGCCCCCGGGGTGTGGGAAGCCGTGGGGTTCTTTCCCACGGGGTCACATTGACCTGGGAGCCGGCCCAGGCGTTACATGAAACTGACCGGTGGGCTTGTAGCGCCATAAAGTGGACGCTGTTGATTTTGCAGGCCAGACGAGAAGAGAATGGGCAGAGAGCCCATCCGGAAGAGAGAGCGTTTGGTCTCACAGTCCCAGGGTGCATGGCAGAGGAAGGAAAATGGGAAAACAGATAGAAAGACCGTTTGGAGGTAGAGAAGCCGCCCCTGTTTCCGGAAGGAAAAAGGAATGATGAAGATGCCTACCATCCCATCAGAATTTCGATTGGCTTCTTATTTTTATCCACTTATGGAGCATAACTAAATTGCTAATAAATCTAGGAGGAAAAGTCAGAGAAAAAGGAAAATGAAGGGAGGCTAGGCCATCCCTATATCAGAGCATACCGTGTTTTCCTATACTGTTTTCACAACACACGCCAGCGGCAAAGAATAGAGTAGCGGGTTATCCACACGTGAAGCTACGTCGGTGTGCTTAATACTTGTTGGAGGGGCATTAGGATGTGAGGAACAGGGAGCCACAGGCGTTCCTTTAAATGAACGGGCCGCCGTGGCTGAATGGGGGCTAGTCTCGCAGGCGGATTTGAGGGGCCGATCGCAGTCCCGAGTCTCCCCTGACACCCCCCCGCCCCACGCGGGAGGGAGCCGTAGGCCCGGCCCTGGGTCAGGCCGGCGGCCGGTGACCGTCCTCTGTGTGTGTTTGAAGGTGGTGGACCTGCTGGTGTCCATGTGCAGGTCCGCGCTGGAGTCTCCCCGGAAAGTTGTCATTTTCGAGCCATACCCTTCCGTGGTCGACCCCAACGACCCCCAGATGCTGGCCTTCAACCCCAGGGTGAGTAGCCCCCGGCCGCTCGCAGGCTTCCCGCGGCAGCTGAGGACGGAGGCTCCCCCACTTTCCTCTCCGTCTAAACCGCCACCTCCCGGACGGGCCGTGGGCGCACGGACTCGGTCCGTCTCGGAACTCCGGTTCTCTTCCTGCTCCCGGGACTTGCTGCCGTCCGTCCCACGTCCTGCTGCTTCCCCGTCCTTCCACCCTCCACATCACCCCCAGAGCTTCATCTTCATGACACTAAACCCATGGAATGCTCCCCCATTTCGGTCTTGACACACCCCAAGATCTTCATCTTCGTGACACTAAACCCAATGAATGCTCCCCTATTTCCATCCCACATGGGCATGGAAGGTGGGTGCATAGCTGTCATAAATGTGGCTCAGACATTGGTTGATCGTGACAATGGTCAATAGGATTGTTTTAATGTCACGGCAGAGTTTTTGAGGTTCGAACTTCTATAACTGAGGAGAATCACACATACAAAGGACAAACGTCCCCTTTCCTGTTCTCTTTTCGGTGTAGTACCTTGCCCGCCCTCGGTTACCTGAAGGTTAGTGATAATTCACTTCATATCGTCGATTGCTGGCATTTCTTGAGAAAACTTCTTTATACGAATTAACGGATAGGAGGCAGAACCCTCCTGAAATAAAAATTTCAAATTGCATGGCGGCTAAAATTGCCTTAATTTCTCTGACTCTTCAGATTGAGAGCATTTTTCTAGAAACAAGGACCATGTAAAACTTCCGGGGGAGCCAAAACCGGTTTGGCTCAGTGGATAGAGTGTCGGCCTGCGGACTGAAAGGTCCCGGGTTCGATTCCAGTCAAGGGCATGTACCTTGGTTGTGGGCACATCCCCAATAGGGGACATGCAGGAAGCAGCTGATCAATGTCTCTCTCTCATCGATGTTTCTAACTCTCTATCCCTCTCCCTTCCTCTCTGTAAAAAATCAATAAAAACTATTAAAAAAAAAAAACTTCCGGGGGAAAATTTCTTGTCCTCAGCAGCAGCGTGCACGGCACACTTGCATTTGGCTCACGAGTGAACGATCGGTGGAGTGTACAGTGGTGCTCACACACCTGTCCCTCATCCCCTTTGGGGAACCGGTTTCCCATCAAAGGGAAAGAAAAGCAAAACGGAGTTGGGAAACCCCACGTGGGCTTCTGTGTTTCAGAAGGACTCTGTGCTGAATGTACGCATCGGCCTGCGTTTTCTGGAGTCGGAAAGCAGAGCCGGGACCCGGGATCTGTTGTGTTGTCAGCGTCCCCGCTGTGGCCGGGCACGGTGTGCTGTGCTTCCCGGGGCCTGGCGTGCTTTCTTCGTTTCTTCCCTCTCCACTCCGTTAACAGATCCTGCGTCCTCCGACCGCCTCCCTTGTCTGCCCTTTACCTGCACAACGCGGCGGAGAACTCACGCTCAGAAATCGTGTGTGTTTCCCTGGTAACGTGCAGACTTGCAAAAACGCTATTTTTTTTCCCCGTCCCCACAGAAGAAGAATTACGACCGAGTGATGAAGGCGCTGGACAGCATAACGTCGATCAGAGAAATGACACAGGTAGGTGTGTCCCCTGCGGGCGTGGGCCGGGCCGTCCCGCTGGAGGGACATCTTACTGGAAAAGCGTCTGGGCGCGCCGGCCACGCAGGGCCACGCAGACTTCTCCGTGGCAGGGGACGTAACTAAAGCCGTAGGGCGTTGAGGTGGCGCTGTGCCGAGGTGTGTGAATTCAATCGCACCGGTGCTGCCTCTGGTGGCGGGCGTGGAGGCGTGGCGGGGTGTCAGGGGTTCAGTCTGGCACCCTCTCCCCAGACGGTCGATTTTTAAAAAAAATATATTTTACAGAGAGGAAGGGAGAGGAATAGAGAGTTAGAAACATCGATGAGAGAGAGACATCCATCAGCCGCTTCCTGCACACCCCCTACTGGAGGTGTGCCCACCACCAAGGTCCATGCCCTGGACCAGAATCGAACCTGGGACCCCTCCGTCCCCAGGCCGACGCTCTATCCATGGAGCCACACCGGTTTTGGCTAGACGGTCCATTTTAATTAGCGGGAATGATCTCAGAACATCGCGTCAGTGTTAGAAACGAGTATGTTACCGAATTTAAGTGGCACGGGAGTATTTGAGACGTGACCCGGGCTCTGCAGACCGCTCTGGGAGACGGAGACCCCTGCAGGTCCGAGCTCTGCGGGTGGCCTTTAGAGGGAGGCTTTGGTGGGAGAGTTGGCGAGCGAGGCCCGGGGTTCGTTCGTGATGACGGGCAGGCGTGTCCCTGGCTGAGTGCGGTCAGCCGAGGGTCAGCTGAGGGTCAGCTCTGGGTCAGTCATGGTCAGCCGTGGGCCAGCCGTGGGCCAGCCGTGGGCCAGCCGAGGGTCAGCCCTGGCGGGAGCGGCATCCTTCACGCTGGGTCGGCGGCGGCAGTGGAGACGCTGAGTCAGGTCCAGGCTGAGGCTCGCTTTGCAGAACTGGCTCCTCAGGGGTGTGGCCTGCGACCTTGGGCCTCGCTCCGTGGTCCGCCGCCTCCACTCCTGCACGGTCAGGACGGTGAGCACAGCTGCTCCCTCTCTCTCGGTGAGCCCCCTATTGAGGTTCTGTCAGGTTTCGAGGTCCCCGTCTGCAAACCTTGCCACACACACCCCCCAGTACACTGGCCTGCTTTCTAGCGTGGACTGCCCTCTGTCTAACCCCACAGAGTCACAGACAGATCGCCCTCCAGTCCGGGGCAGGTAAATGCCGTAAGAGAAGGGCTCTTCTTAGGTAAAACTTGCCTTTTTTTAATTTTTTTTCATGCAAAGATCTACCCCTAAGTCGAACTTCATGTCTGAGCTAGGGCCGTGGCTACTGCAAGCTCTGCCTCCAGGTTAGCAAAGAACTGTCCCTGTCCCTGAGAGCCAGCCCGGGGGGACTTCAAGGGGCAGGATACGTGTCACCGGAGGCCTGTGATGGGAGCCAGCTCCCCTCCAGGGGACAGAGCGCTGGCCCTTTAACAGGATGGGCGGGGACAGGGTGATGGGGAAACAGAGATAGGACTGCGGGGGTAGGGGACTGAGGAAGGGCAGGTGGAGAATTTCTGGAAACTTAGGCCTGGGGAGGGGTACAGCACCCTGTTTGGGGTGTGGCCAGCCTGGGGTGTCCTTGAGCAAAGGCTCAGCAGGGCCGGGGGTCACCTTTAGGGACCCAGCTGAGGGCAGGGACGCGGGTTCAAGTCTCAGCCTGGTGGGCGGGTCAGGGTGGGGGGGAGGGGAGTGGCGCGGGTGATGGTCGCCGTTACCATGTCAACCACAAGCTTTTACATGTCGCTGGATTGAGGCCTGTCTGCCTGTCCCACCCGAGTGTTCTCTTGCGAAGAGGAAAGGAGAGGAGAGGAGAGGACAGGAGAGGACAGGAGAGGAGAGGGGTGTGGCGGGACCATCAGACGCGCCCTGACTTTTTCAGGCCCCATACCTGGAGATCAAGAAGCAGATGGACAAGCAGGACCCTCTGGCGCACCCGCTGCTGCAGTGGTACGGCATTTCCGCTCTCTTCCGGGACCGTCCCTTCCCCACCCACTTGGGGGGTGGGGGGCGGGGGGGCCTGTGTTACAGGACCTGCAGGGCCCCGTCCCCCAGGCCTTCGAGGCTGTGGCTGCTCCCAGAGTACCCCCAACTCGCTGCCATTAGCCCTCGCACATCCCTGAGGGAGGCGCGGGCTGTCGGGGCCGAGTGGACGTACAGCCACGTGGACGGCATCTGTCTGGGGCGGAAAAAGATGCCACGAGCTGGGTGACATGGTGGAACAGATGGTTCCCGGTTTGTTGAACTTGCTGGCTAACGGGGGATGAAGGGATGAGACTCATGCACGGGGGACTGTGGGAGCCTCTTTCACGTCCCGCGTGGTTCAGGGTTCCCGGTTCAGGGTTTGGATACTGGAGGAGGCTGCACACACATGAGAAGAGAGACTAGACAATGTTAATTTGGCGATATTGAAGGGCCAGGCGGGAGCCTTCCTCTAGTGCAGCGGTTCTCAACCTGTGGGTCGAGACCCCTTTGGGGGTCAAACGACCCTTTCACAGGGGTCGCCTAAGACCCTTGGAAAATGCAGATATTTACATCACGATGCATAACAGTAGCAACATTTCATAGTTGGGGGTCACCACCACTGTATGCAAGGGTTGCAGCCTTAGGAAGGTTGAGAACCACTGCTCTAGGGGAAAGACTACCACCTTCCTTTTTCCTTGCCATCCCTTTTATTAAGACTCTGGGACACACCCATGACCTTTAGGCAGGAAATTCCAAGAACAGCAGTTTACATGAGACAAGCAGGTGGAGGCTGCTTCAGCGAACAATGTCTCCACTAAACAGTGAGTGGTTGGCGCTGACCTTTCAGAGCAGTGAAGGTGGACCAGCCTTCTGGCCTCCTATCCCCATCTTCCTATGAATGAGACCATCTTTAGTTTCCAGACCACACATCTGAACGTGTGTGGATACAGTGTGCTCCCTTACGAGGACTGCACACCTGTTAGGAGCTCCTGGTTTGAGGGCAGGAAGGAGGAGCCTGGTCAGGGACCCTGGAAGGAGGCCAGGCTACGAGGGGAGGCAGGTGGATGACCCACAATGTCACTCAAATCGTTTGCCTGCTGGTTTCTCATTTTCACAATGAAAACCATAGTATCCACTCACCATCCAGGGAAGGTTGATGTACCTGTCTCTTGGAGATCTCAGAACACTCAGACTACGGGTTCCCCCACCGTTATCATGCAGTAATGGAAACGTAAAGGCTCTGAGAGGTGGGTGTGAAGAGTATTTACTCCCTGCTCCAGCCAGAAAGTTCTTATAGTGTCACAGAAAACCGGAATAACCAAACCATGCTCGGAGAGTGTGGAGTTACATTTAATACGCGCGGGTCCAGAGGAAAATGTTTCTCAAATTCTGGGCCCCCACATGCAGAAATTTTCTGTATTTATAGGTTTTTACCTTCTTTGTCTCCCAAACGTGGAATGTTTCCCGCCCCTTTGCAAGTTCTTAAAAAGTCCCTATATGCTGAGGCCTTGAGACCTCCACCAAAGGCCTGGCCTGCTGCGAGCACTGATACTTTGTCCGGGGAAGGTTGAATGGCCTCTCTGAAGTGAGCATAGTCTCATTTTCCTTACTATCTAAGCAAGCAAGCATCTACAGAAGCCAATAGCAAGGTTAACATTTCAAACAGCAGTTTTCAATAAGATGGATGTTTCAACAGCGTGTGGAAAAGTGGGAGAAGGCAAAAGACCCTGGGTACCCCGGGATTCCGATGGCTTCCCTTGCCCTCAGCCAGAATTTTACAGGACACGTGGGCTTGCTCTAATAAGACTGGGACAGAGATCAGGTCTAGAAACCTCCCCTCTTTGGATGTGTTACGATCTGCTGCTAACATCCCGAGTTCAGTAAAAGAACACACAGGGTTCATTTTTGTTGTTAAAATCCTCACATTCGTCATATTCGCATGCAGGTCACAGCTGCCTGGTCTCTTTCCCCCCTGAAGTCAGCGTAATTATTTGTGAGCCTTTCCTACAGCTTGCCAGGCTTCTTTCAAAGCTAACAAATATTACCGCGATGGTTTTGCCGTTTTCCCTGCTTATTATTGAGTGGACATGCAACAGTTCTTTCAGAGACCCGGATTTAGCTTTCTCAGCTTCAGCGTCTAACGCTGAGTAACGGTGTGTATGGAGATCATTGTCTCTGTCAGCCTAAAGGGATTCTCAGGTATTTAAAAAAAAAAAAAAAAAGGTCTTCATTAAAACGCATTTTTTAAAATTAGGTAATGTTGGGAGGGACAGAGGAAGCAGACGATGGATCAACTTCTGATCTCTGTCATAGTCAGATTGTCATGATTTTAAAGCATATGCAGAGGTGTTTGTTCTGTTGATTTTTTAAAAAATATATTTTATTGATTTTTCACAGAGAGGAAGGGAGAGGGATAGAAAGTCAGAAACATCGATAAGAGAGAGACATCGATCAGCCGCCTCCTGCACGCCCCACAGTGGAGATGTGCCCGCAAACAAGGTACATGCCCTTGACCGGAATCGAACCTGGGGCCTTTCAGTCCACAGGCCAATGCTCTATCCACTGAGCCACACCGGTCTCGGCCGTTGTGTTGATTTTTGAGATTGTGATTATTAAAAGTTATTTCTCAAACTTTATGGAAGAAATGACTGAAGTATTGTTTCCCAGATTAAAATACCATTTTGTGATATAAGCTCTTTAAGTTGTTTCAGGAAGCAAAGCAGAATGGTGTCATTAAACAAAGCGGTTGCTCGGTTTCCTTCAGGGCACAGTAACAGCGCGTTTCAGTCGCTTGCCCGCCCGGGAGTAAGACCTGTAAGCATATCCGGCGAGGGCTTGGCACTGACGGGCCACTTCCCCTCGTTTCAGGGTTATTTCCAGCAACAGGTCGCACATTGTGAAGCTGCCCGTCAACAGGGTAAGTTGCTGTTCGCACGTGCCGCCCGCGCACAGGGGGACCACCCGGGGGGGGGCCGGGGGTGGCGGCCGCTCAGGGAGTCAAACCAGAAGCAGGCCAAACGTGCTTGGGGGCGAACGGCCGCCTCTGCCCCCCCACCTGCCAGCTCTGCCCGGATGCCACTTTCCGGGGCAGGCCGCCGCCCTGGCCTGTTGAATGAGCGAGTCAGCCTGAGGTCTTCATTCTAAGGCGGTGGGGGGGCTGTCCCCGCGGGCCTGGCCGGAAAGAGGCCCCTGGTCTCTGCCCACGGCCAGCCCGCTGGTGGCGCAGCCCTGCTTCTCTGAGCGGCGCCCACCGTGCCCGGGCATCTCTCTGATCCGCCCTGTCCGTCCGCTCACCAAACGGAACCAGCCCACAGCCTCCGCTCTCCCTCCCTCGTCCCCCGAGGGCAGTGGTTCCCGGGCTCGGAGCTCCGGCTGTGACCTCACCTGGGAGAGCCTCTCTGGCACCCCATTCCCTAAGAGTACCCCTCCTCCTGCACCCCTACAGAAGTGTCCCTCCTCCTGCACCCCATTCCCTAAGAGTACCCCTCCTCCTGCACCCGAGTTTCCCTCCTCCTGCACCTGACTTTCCCTCCTGCACCCGAGTTTCCCTCCTCCTGCACCCCTACAGAAGTGTCCCTCCTCCTGCACCTCATTCCCTAAGAGTACCCCTCCTCCTGCACCCGAGTTTTCCTCCTCCTGCACCCGAGTTTCCCTCCTCCTGCACCCGAGTGTCCCTCCTCCTGCACCCGAGTGTCCCTCCTCCTGTACCCCTACATAAGAGTTTCCCTCTTGCTGCACCCCTACAGAAGAGTTTCCCTCCTCCTGCTCCCCTACAGAAGAGTATCCCTCCTCCTGCACCCCGACATAAGAGTACCCCTCCTCCTGCACCCCTATATAAGAGTACCCCTCCTCCTGCACCCCTACGTAAGAGTATCCCTCCTCCTGCTCCCCTACATAAGAGTGTCCCTCCTCCTGCACCC